>CAXIVR010000007.1:28158038-28160538 GCA_964035755.1 Teleogryllus oceanicus | reverse complement strand
GCGGAAAGGGCTGAAAAGTCTTAAGGAAGAGATAAAATCTTCAATTGAAGATGTTGTGGTAGTTTAAGGAAAGAAGTCAGCCACTCCTAATGGTATATGGTTTGGACCCAACAACGACGAAGAGGATTTATAGGCAATCTGCGATGGAAGCACACATTGAAGGAAGAGGTTAACGTGGTATCCTTCAGGCCCGGAGATACGAAACCAAAATGCTGCAGTGGTGATTCCTGCGGATGCAACTCCAACACTTACTCGAGGAAAAGGAGATTCAGGTTGGGTGGTCGTACTACGTGAGAGAAGAGGTTGACCTCGCAAGGTGTTACGGATGCCACGGCAGGACACAAGGCGAAACAATGCAAGAGAGTAAGATAGAACTCAAAGTGTTGCTTAAAGCTGCAGGGTGCAAGGACGCAGGCAAAGGTGTGTGAAAATGCTGATCCTTCTGCAAAATGCCGAAGCAAGGACACAGGAGCCGACCAAATGAAATGCCAGGATTCAGGAAACTTGTATTCCAAGCGAAGATTAAGACAGCATAGTCGGCAAAACATGGCAGACAAACGGTAAATTATACAAGCCAATTTAATGAGGTCGCATGCTGGCCACGACATAGTGCATGCGACGGCATTAAATATGAGCAGACATAATTCTATGTAGACAACAGGCAAAGGATAAGTAATGAAAACTGGATAAAGGATAAAGAGGCGACGTTACGGCATTTTTTCTCAATAAAAAATCTAGACGTTCGCCACTTTAGAGCAGAGAGGGGATACTTATATCAGATGGGAAGGCCATATTTACTGCTGCTACATCTCGCCCAATATCCCCCGTGGACACGTTTAAAGATGTCGACACAATAATGAACGACTACAAGATAGAGGAGAGAGTCAATAATCTTGGGTGACATGAACATTAAATGCACAGTGGGGATCACCCGTATCTGACTCTGGAGAATACTGGACTGACTACATGGCCTCGTGGACCTTGTCGTACACAATGCAGGAACAGTGCCTACATTGATGAGAAACTGTGCGTCGGCCATAGACGTTACATGTTCCACACAAGGCATAGCCAGAAGAGTGAAGAATTGGTGATCCTTGATGCAGAGTCATAGTGATCCTGCTTCCTTATACTTGATGGAACTATCAGCAGATCAAATACCCGCAATACAGGAAAAATTACAGTAAATTACGACCTTGAGTGTACAGAATAACCCTCATTTGGTTGTTAGAAAACAGACAATCTGTCAGGAGAACACTACAACCATCAGACTAGAACTAACTAAGATTCTGAAGAATGCATTGAGAGCTAGTTGTACAAAGACCACAACTGAAATCCCGGACCCCTTACTGGTGGGCTCTCAAATAGACACCAAAAGGAAGGGCTATCCAGAAGAGAAAACTGACGAGAGAAGACGGAAAAGTGTACTTCAGATGACGAACTGCAAACGCTTATAGCAGACTACAAAGCTCAGGCGACCTGGATTTAGACTGATAAGGCGGTCGAAAACCACGCACTGGCAAAGCCTGTGTGAAAGAGCTGAACCAGGACATCTGGGGAGCTGGGTACAAGATTGTCACCAGTCGGCTAGGTAACAACTCCCCGTTAACCTGACTATCCAAGGCAAAGAAACATAGCACAAAAATAACCAGACAGCGAAGACCACCTCGAAAGCGAAACAACCCGGGAAGACGTTCAACATTTCGAAGTTGAAGAGTTGAAAATGCAGCGAACAGCATGAGAAGGCCGGAAAAGCGCGGACTGGATGGCATTCCCGCCAGAAGGTATCAAAATTGCAGTAGAAGTTGCCCAGAGTATATCCTGGAAATTATGAATAGCTTACTCTGCAACCAAGAATTTCCAGCAGCCTGGAAGGTGGCCTAGCTTGTTCTGCTGCCTAAAGGGGAGAAAGTCGCCACAGGATCCATCTAATATACGGGCTATCTGCATGCTGAACGCAGTTAATAAACTGTATGAGGGCTAATAGGGGCGACTAGAAAAGAATTGACGACTCAGTTAGCAGAAAACCAGTACGGCTTCATAAAGGGCAAAATCCTATACAAGCAGTGGAACGGGTCATCAGCATTAAAGAAGAGACCAGCGAAAGATGGGCGGCCCTTATCACTCTGGACGTAAATGCGTTCAATTCAGCCACATGGAGCTTAATAGTTGAGGAACTAAAGAGAGACATGCATCTCAATGCCTAGTGTCTCTGGTTGTGCAATACTTCAGGAAGATGTATATCAAACTGGGAGAAATGAATTCCTTCAGATGCATGCAGGAGTTCCCAGGGATCGGTGCTAGGCCCCTTTTTGTGGAACATGCTGTACGATGGGGTCCTCAAAGTTAAATTAACGAAAGGAGCATCGTTAATTGGGTTTTTGCAGACGACCTGGGTCTTGTGGTCACCGCTGACGGCAGCTACGAGCTTCAACTCAGGACAAATGAGTCTCTGAGACGAATAAACAGATGGATGGAGAATAATAAGCTCAATCTAGCGCCG
>CAXIVR010000007.1:27738038-28150538 GCA_964035755.1 Teleogryllus oceanicus | reverse complement strand
GGGTACTGTCTATTAGTGTAGAGGGAAAGACGGTAAATTGTTGCCGTATACGATGAAAAGAGGGAAAAGCCAGAAAATAATAATAAACAAACAAACAAAAATGTGGTTCGTTTTTATCAATTGAGAACATGCGTCGTCATTTACCCTAGCACGCACAATCCAGTCACCTCGCTTGGATTCCTGTATAGGATCACCATCTTACCCACGGTATTAGAATCATTACATTTTGGCTGCCCAACGCGAGTTCCAGGGTAGCCGAGGAAAAGAGGAAAGGGGGATTCATTACAATAACAACGGATGTAAATGGAAAGAATTCTCCTTAAATAATGAATTAGGAACAAAAAATACCTTTTTCAGACATAAGCAAATTCAAAAATACAGCTGGTCAGCAAGAAGCCCTGCTACAATTATCAACTATTTATTAGTAAACAAGAAAACATGTCCATTAGACCGAAAAGACAGAGGCCCAGATATATCTTCTGACCATTTCCACCTGATTTCAAAAATTAAAAGAGATGGAAGAAGGCAACCTTCAATAAAAAAGTAAATAACTATTCAACATTACTTAAAGTTCATTTACTCAAAGAAGATGGTATGCGAATACTATCAAAATCTATCAAAAGAAGTTGTTTAAAAAGAAGACTAAAATATTGGAACGATGAAATAAAAGAACTAATTAATAACAAGAAACAAGCTTATATATGAAAGCTGATAAAATTTAAGAAAAAAAAAAGAAATCAGCTAAGAAATCAGAAAAGGAAGTGACAAAATAAAAAAGGGACAAATTAAAAAACTAATAAAAAGAAATAATAATAGGATTCTATTGGACGCAGATGCTAATGTAGACCCAATAACAATGGAAGAACTACAAATAGAGCTAAAATTTAGCAAAAATAAGAAGATACCTGGTTCAGATGGAATCAATATAGAACTACTGAAACATGCAACACTTGGAGTTAAAATGAGAACCTTAGAGTATATAAATATGTGGTGGAAGAATGGATATATCCCAGAAGAAGGGAGCATAGCTCAAGTACGTCCAATACATAAAAAGGAAAGTATAGGGAATGTAAAAATTATCAAGGCATTAGTCTGTTAAATGTTTGATACAAATTATATGCAATAATAATAAATAAAAGACTATCATTAATTCCAGACACCATGATACTGGATTCCCAGCATGGTTTCCAGAAAGGGAGATCATGCTCAGATTGCATATTCATGCTGACACAATTGATAGAGAAATGCTGTGAATTTAATCTGCATACCTACTTTGCTTTTACAGACTATGAAAAAGCATTTGAAGAGCAAATAGATGTAGACTATGGGAAATACTGAGAAGAATTGCAACATATCTAATAAGAGCTGTCCAGTTTACATATAAACAATAAAATACAAATTAAAAACAGCCGGCGGCGCTAGCCGAATGCGTTTACTACGCTTCGTGAAGTCACGAAGGTTAAGCGCATTCGAGACTCTCGGGTTCGTGGTTGAGTGACCGGCCAGGAACCCGGGATCTAACGCGTCGAGCCCTGGCGGAAGGATAAAAGGCACTGACTGACTGCGACGTGGCGAGACTGGACTAATATTAAAAATAATGCCCATTAATGGAGGATTACTCCCAAGGGCAAAAGCGCTCAACGCGTTGCGTTGAGCGCTTGGTGGTTGAGTGACCGGCTGGAACCTTGTTGGTGACCTCGTGGTTGAGTGACCGGCCAGGAACCCCGGGATCTAACGGCGTCGAGCCCCTGGCCGAAGGGATAAAAGGCACTGACTGACTGCGACGTGACGAGACTGGACTAATATTAAAAATAATGCCCATTAATGGAGGATTACTCCCAAGGGCAAAAGAGCTCAACGCGTTGCGGAGACACGTTGCGTCAAGGAGTGGATGCAACAAAAAAAAAAAACAAAAAAAACAAAAACAAAAACAAAAACAAAAAAAAAAAAAAAAAAAAAAAAAAAAAGAAGAAGAAGAAGAAAGAAAGAAAGAAAGAAAGAAAGAAAGAAAGAAAGAAAGAAAGAAAGAAAGAAAGAAAGACAAATAGCACAAATTCAGTAGCCAAAATAAACCAAGGTGTTAGACAAGGGTGCCCACTTTTGCCTATTCTTTTTAATATTTACATAGATGAAGTAACCAAAAAGTGGTTGCAAACAAAAAAACATTTTAAAATTAATGACACCAATTATATGACAATACTCTTCGTGAATGACCAGGTAATTATCTCTCAAAATGAAAGTGAACTACAAGAAGCCATCTTTAAATTAAATAAAATTGTCAGTGATTCTAATTTAAGTTATTCTACTACAAAATCAAAAACTACGACATTTAAAGGATCTCAGCCACACCAAATAAAAATTGTGATCAATGATCAAATCATGGAACAAGTCAATACCTTTAAATACTTAGGTTACAATGTAACGTGTGGAACAAATAACGAAAGAGAAAACAAACTACTAAATATATTTAATCTCTTCTGTGGAAGTATGTGCCCGACACTGGGAAGGAAAGTCCAGAAAGATGCCGTTTTAAAGTTCTATGTGTTGGTGCTTCCAGCCCTACTCTGCGAAAGTGAAAATTGGGTGCTGAAGAAGAGAGATGAAAATAAAATTAAAGCCACCAAAATGAAATTTTTAAGATATGTAGGTGGCTATACATTAAAAAAGAAATGATATTAGAGCAAAATTGAAGATGAAGAATATTGTAGATATAATAAAACGGGGAAAAATTAACAAATGACAGACACAAGAATGACAAAATCCATCAAACAATATGTTCCAGAAGGAAAATCACTAGGAAGACCTAAGAAAAGATGGCGAGGCCAGTTTTAAAGAGTGGGCCAGGAGGCTCAATCCTTGAAGTTGAATAATAATAATAATCACCAAGAACTGACTAAAAATTACGCTTTACAGCCAGTTTCTATTGGTTTATTATACTATTCTTGGTAGATTATTAGTCTTCTGAACGTTCCTGCTGTTACTACCTCGTTAGTGGACTGCCTCCATCTCTGATCCCACTTGGTTTGTACTTTCAGATTAAAGGTTAATTTTGGCTATCTGTTGTTCATTCTCTATAAATTATCTTTTCATTTCCTTTGAGACTGTTCTATCTCTTCTACTAAACCTTTAGTTTTCAATTTCTTTCTGATAGCTTTATTTCTCAGTCTGTCTCTTCTTGTGATCCCCATGACGTGTCTCAGAAATCTCATAAGTGCCGCCTGTACTTTTTGCTTTGCTCTTTCATTACCCATGTTTCAGAGCCATACATAGTTCTTGATTTAGCAGCTATATTGTCGAGTTTGTTTTGTTTCTGGGTTCATGTCTCTCTTCCTTCTTCCACTTGTACCAACTATTGTAGTTATTAAGTTTGTTTTCTATGTCTTCCTGAGATTGGTTGTATACACTTATGATATTTACAAGGTATGAAAATTTATTTACTGGAACCACTATTTTTCCATTTACTACTAATTTGACTCTCCTTGTATTGCCTTAACTTTTGTTTTCTTCATGGAATATCCTTGTGCCACTTTTGTCAATTCAAAAACTGATCTTTGTACATTATCTACAGAATCCATTCAATAGTTCAGCCAGCAACATACAAGAGTATCTACCTTCTTGACATTTGTGACCTGTATTCCTTACCTAATTTCCTTTCCTTCTCCAGTTTCTCAAGTAGTTAATATACATATAGACGAGATTGGGTGAAAATCCACGACCTTGCCTTAAGCCACAGATGGTTGTTATTGGTGCTAACATTCTTCCCTCTCTTAACAGTATTTTGATCCTTGAATTCTTGTATAAACTTTGTATTGCATTGAGCAAATTGATTTGGAACTTTCTCCTCTCTTAGTATTTCTAAGAAAGTTAACTTTTGTCATGTGCCTTTTCACAACCAATAAATATGGAAGTTGGTAGTTTCCTTTCCATTCTTTTGTCTATTAAAGAGAGAGAGAGGAGAGAGAGAGAGAGAGAGAGAGAGAGAGAGGAGAGAGAGTGGGAGGAGAGAGAGAGAGAGTGGGAGGAGAGAGAGGAGAGAGGGGAGGAGGAGAGGAGAGAGTGGGAGGAGAGAGAGGAGAGAGGGGAGGAGAGAGGAGAGAGAGAGGAGAGGGAGGAGAGAGAGAGAGAGAGTGGAGGAGAAGAGAGGAGAGAGGAGAAGAGAGGAGAGAGAGAGGGAGAGGAGAGAGAGAGGGAGGGGAGAGAGGGAAGGGAAAGGGGAGAAGAGAGAATTTTATTGTTTATAGTCTGATAATAAGTAAGTTTCAATTAAGGTGAAAATCAAAGTAATTTTTACAATAATGTTTTGTTAGAGTAAATTGTACAGTAACAATAACATTAAAGCAACTTATAATAGAAATCATAGAAATTTACAATGAAAATATCAGTAGATAATAAATCTAGATTCATTAAAATATATAATTCAATCACAATACATGAAACACATTTTGGTTTATACCATTTACGTGCAATAACATTAAAAAACACTAAAATTAACTTTAAATACAACATTTAAATACACTTAATGAAATCTCATGGGCAAATCTCAATTAGATAATTTTTCAATAGGTTTGTAAATTTGTTTTTATTTACTTTCTTAATATAATTTGGAAGTTTACAAGAATTATACAATATTATAGCTTTTCTGTATGGGTCTTAATTTGTCAAGGATTTAGAAGAATGTCCCATGGTAGTATAATAAGTAATAGTAATAGTTGGAGTTAAATTATCAATGTATGTAAGCATAGAATCACGTAAGTGTAATACCCTCATGACTTTCGAATGTCACATATTAGTTTATTAATTCTTTATATTTTACCCTATAATATAATATTTTTGTTAACATTATGACAAAAGTCAATTTTGAAGACCGAACAAAAGCCTTATTTCTTTGAAATACAATGACAATGGATACATGTTAACCCTGTCTTCAGTTCCCTTAACAAGTTGGGAGGAGACCATATTGTGGTTCAGTCATTTTGCATAATATTTTGCTTTCTTATGAGAGAAAATTACTGACGATTTTGCATAAGATTGCAGAAGTGAAATACAGTTTGTGTACAGATTGTTAGTGTATTTTGAACATCAACTTTTTTTCCAGTTTACAATTACTATTTAACATTAATAATTGTTATTGCTTTTTGTTGTTTTTTTCAATCAGAAGCAGAAAAGGCTAAGGTGTTAAAATTCGTTGGCTGGGTCCCATAAACTACCATCATCATCTATTTCTGAAGTAGAAATGGTTTCATCACCACTGGCTGAGAGAGTTTCTTCTTCACTTACAAAGAGTTTCTTTGTCTTTGGAGATCTTGTCACCTCTTGGAAATCCATCTCTTATCACTAATTCTTCAATTGCAGTTTCTAACAGTGCATCTTTCTCACAGTATTGTTTCGCAACTTTAGTAGTGTCAGCAACAGCTTTCATTCAGTCCTCGCTAGAGATATTGTTAATAGCTTCTGTTGTCAAGATATTAAAATGAAAAGGTGATATACACAACTTTTTTCTTTCACTTATTTTCATCTTCACGATATTTCAAAGCAGTTGGATTGGATTCAAATCAGGATGATAAGGATGTAATCGCACAGGAATGAAAACAGTTTTCTTGCTGAATTTTATCAAGAAAATACACAGGTGGACAGTTTCTCTTCACCAAACCTAACAGCTCAGCTTTGCACATCTCTGGAAGGAAATCAATATTATTTTGGATGAGCCAAGTTTGAATTTATATCTTGCAGTTGTTTTACGAGGGAGCCGTTTACCAGCCTGTTGTGATATGGAGTATTGTCCAAAGCAACAAAGCATAATTTTGGCAATCCTGTTATGAGCATTTCTTAAACCCATTTAATAAAATTGTCACTGTCGATTTCATCATGGTAATCGGATTCCTCTAATTGGCCATTTTAGGCAAGAACAGCGCCAAGAATTAAACCAACTCTCTCTCCATCATGTACCTCTATGAGTCATTGACCGGGACTGCTATTTGGAAATATGCGAGGAACACCATTTTGCCAATATTTCTTTAAGGTGTAATGCCTGAGAATCCAAGTTTCATTCATACAGTAAACAGATCTTTTCTCGTTAGTGTCATTTTCATTATTCAAAAACCCATGTCATCTGCTATAATATCTATCTTCACTTTCAAAATTATATAGGAATTCAGAGCAGTCATGCTTACAAAAATAAAAGAATACAGCTAAGGGACACCTCTTCTTCTGCTATCACTGTCATTACTACACAGCTGATTGCAAGATTCAACTCCACTTTTCTTAAAAAAGTAAAGAGTTACATTTTCTGGCTGTGAAACATATTTTTGTTAATGTTCTCATCCTGATGAATAGTAGAAACAACAATAGATGATAAGGCTGGTACATGAAGATGTCACTGTCACCTCCTTTGTAAAGCCAAAGAGGCATGAATTTACTTCTATTTCAAAGAATTCCAGAGTGTTTGGTTTGTTCTAACATAATATTCCAACAATGGCTAATTTTGCTTTCACTCCCTGGAAGCAATAATCACCACTCACCTAAAGAGAGTTGCAAAGTGGAGTTACTGCTAAGGTGCCACACCTGCACATCTGCTGTATTGAAATGCACAGGTGTGCACACTGATGCTGGTGTTAGGTCAAAAATGAAAATTCAGAGAAACCAGTATGCCAATGACTTTCTTCATTACACACTCTGACTGGGAACAGTATCAGAAAAAATTACACGGAACCCGCATCATTAGTACCTAACCATGTTCTCGGAAAATAAAAAGAGAAAATGCCTTCGGGTCAAATTACTGACCCCAACATCAGTAGTTAAGGGCTAGTGGCAATGAATAACAACTACAAAGCATCTTTTACATTTCAGTTAGTGTAAAATACATCTTTTAACATGCACCAACTGATTTAGAATAAAAATTTAAGTATACAAACATTTATCATATTTTTGCAACTAATAAAAGGAACAAATATAATAATAATAATAATAATAATAATAATAATAATAACAACAACAACAACACACTTTACCATTTTTTGTTCATCTCTAAGTCGTACTTCAGTCTTCTGCCAAGCTTGTTTAAGTGCCTCTTTAACACTGGCAGAAAATTTGAGGTGAGGGCGCTCAGCTGCTGTAGAATGAGCTGCCTGAACTCCTGGAGGAGATGGGCTGAAGAAGGGATGCATAAGGAGGTTGCCCAGAGTGGGGAGTCCTGTTTTGCATGCTTCTGAAGAGAGTATGGATTCCAACACAGACTCTGAAAATAAACACACTTCATAATTATTCTAAATTGTATTAATTGGCAAACAACAGAGTTCAGAAAGGAATACACTTATTCATCACATGGAATTGGAAATAGAAATATCAAAAAATTATTCATTCCTCTTTTTACATTAGAAACTCCCATTCTTTTTATCAACTCAAGGTCGGTATGTGGATTAACGGATCTCCTTTGTTGGCTCAGAACCCCCTGGCTGACCCTCAATATCACTCAAGATCATCTAATGAGTTTCATGGTTTTCTTCTTAGAGTCAAGTTTAGAATATTTTGTGGACTATGCCTCCCGAAATGTGCAGGTGGTTCTGAAGACCATTGAATTTTCTTATCTTTAGATAACATAATTTCGACAGGTCTGTTACGAACATCTGGGTCTTCCTCTTCAGAATCATCATCTGAGGGTAAAGAAACATAATTTCAGAACACTCTTCATCACTTGGTTCCCAACCATCTGAGGAATCATGAAGACCACATAGTCCATCATCTGAAGAATTCAATTTCTTCTCTTTTCAAACCAGTCAAGTACCTTGGTCGTTTAGAACACATTGCCTCGAATTCTCTGCTTGTCACTGCACACTACAAAATACGACTAACGACAATGAAAGGGCATATTATGTTTTCTTTTCCAAGACATCTGTGAGCAAACGGAATTCATTCCGTAACTCAAGATAATCTAAAAAGATTTTCCAACACATGAGAAAATAAATATATTTCCTAGAAAGATATCGCAGCATTGTCGCCTCGCTTCGTAATCACCACTGTGAAATACGATCAAATTCCTGTTATGTGGCGCTAAAGGTAAAAAAGGACCCGAACACCTTATGTGTGCACTTTTATGATTCTCAACAACTATAATATCAAAGTCATATCAATAATCAAAGTCAAGAAATCCCTTGTTGCTAAACCCAATCCGAATTGTTTAGGATAAATTTAAAAATGACCTTGGGTCAAAAAGGACCCAAACGATGCAGCAGGGTTAAACATTCCTAGTTATATCTGTGGAAAAATTTGAAGAAAAAATTAGGAGTAATTTTTTAGAAAATATTCTCTTATAATTTGCACTAACTTCAAGCAGAAGTTTCGTGAAAAGAACTTATTTTTTCAAAAACCTGACATTGTTTAACCCACTTTGTTAATAGTTTAAATTTATTTTACAAATAATATTTAAAAGGAGAAGAAACAAATTTCAGTTTAAAATCAATTTTTTAAATTCTATTGAGAAAAAAAGTGTGACCATATGGCCATGCCAGTCCTTTATGAGAACAAATAACACACATTGTAATAGATATGAAAAATTACAAAACAATGAAAACACATCCCTAATTTACAATTAGAGCATTTTGTTCTACCAACACTTGAACACACTTCAGTACGTCTGCCTCTTGTGATTTGGTAGACGTTAAATCAAATGATTTTGCTCATCATATTTGATATCATCAAAAATTCTATCGAGTGTTAAACTTCTTAGATCATTTGTGGCCCTTCCAGAACCTGAGAGAACTACATATTTAGTTAGATATTTAGTGACAATCTGTCTTCTGAAGTGAAGATTTTGGTATTGATTGCTCTAATGATTTTTTGTATAATACCCATACATTGTGCATTGCAGCATCTAAGAGCCAGGTGAAAACAAACCAATACCATTTTCCCCCTCCTATGTTGATTCTGTAGGTGGAAATGTCTTCATCCATTCTATCTGTTCCTCCCATATACTTATTATATCCATGTATGATGTTTGAACTGGTTGTTATTATAATTTTCTTCTCTGCAACACTGAATCTTTTGGCACTGTTAAATGGCTGATTCCCATAGTATGTTGACAGGGCATACTAATCTTCCCAGGTTACTAAAATCAATCCGTCATCTTCGTTCATTTTGGAGTCAATAAAGACTCTTTTTGCATTATTTCTTTTTTATGTAATTCAAGGCAATCATTTGGAGTCCTGTTTGGTATCATTGTTCTAGTTCCTTCATATCCCCTCCCTTTCAAAGGCACAAAAAAATTGAATATCTCAAGATTTTATCAGAGTGTTCATCTACCTTATTTACAAACGCTGCTGCTGGCTTCTGAACACACATAATCATAGAGTTCACATTTATTGTTTGAAATGACCTGATGTAAAATTATATGTATCCCAAGGACTAGCGTAACCACATGGTCACGCAAAATTAAAATTGTACTCACAACCCATTATGTAAGCAATTTTTATTTTTACACAATTTTTGTTATATTATTTAACTATACTTTAAAACATATAACTCATTAAATAAGCAATAACAAAATATATCAAAAATATAAATCCATACTTGCTCCAACATGGTTTCCGAAGGTATGAATTTCTTTGTCGACGACAATTGGCATAACACCCACAATCACAAATTCAAGAATGAATTAATAGAACATACCGCTCAAGATGTTATTTTAGATTTGACTGTAGTGATACCAACCTTGAAAATATTACTTACAGCTTCTTATAACAGATTTAAATCATTGTTGTACTCATGACGATATGGTAACGCTTTTCCTTAATATTCTGATTTTTAGAACAGATTTTTTTTCAGACAAATATCTCTATCTTCAATTTTGTACTTTTTCAATGCTAACTTTTTTCCATCTTCAAAAATTTACTTTTTTTTTATCTAAAGCTTATATATCTCATTTTTAATTGTGTTAAAGATTATATTAATTTTTTTTTATCATTTCAATAGTAACAATAACAATATCTCAGTTTATCAAACTTCAATTTTCTAGCAATCACAATAGAGCAAAATGTATAATTTAAAAGACCATGGCAACTGGCATGAACCCTACATCAGTTTATTTGACAATCAAACTTTGCAAGTTATCTTCTCAGATAGCTAACAATTTCTTGTATCCCCTGAAAACATACATCAATTATGACAATTTCTTACTTCAATTACTTTGAAAACAATTTTTCTCTGACTTTTCCCATGACCAATAATTTCCCTGACAATTTCTGGATTTTCAAATTTGTTGTGATCCTAAAACGAAAAGAGAATTTAATTTGTTGATAATTATACTTTTCAGTTTTATCCATACTACCTATATTTAAATAATTCTCTTATTATGAAAGTTTAAATTAGCGAATATTAAACTTTAAAACAAAATAGAATGGAAATTTTTTTTAAAATCTAAATGAATGGTAAATAATACTTAGAATCTTAATTACGTTTCTAGCCAAATCTGAAATTATTCCCATTAGTTTTTTCAAAATTTTATTCTGAACAAAAAATACAACAGTGTTTTCCCCACAATCTCATCAAGATAGAGAGAACAGTGAATACATACTCAACGGTGGACAGCAGAAGGCCGGAAACATATCACAGACAGACTCGTGTAATGGATGGCCAAAAGCCATTTCATAAAGAACATGACCAAAACAGTACACATCAATTGATTCCAGAGATTGAATTTTCTTGTGTTGCACAAAGAAAGGTCTATAGTAAGATGGCAAACCTAGAACACCATTCTCAATGTCCAATAATTTCACTTTACCATTTTCCAAAATTATATTTCCAGTCTGGAGATGACCTGCAAAAGTTAGATACATATTTCAATCACTACAACTTCACAAAAATATTTTTAAAAAATTAATTTGTAAAATTTGTGGTGATAAATAAAGCACTAAATTTCTATCCAATAGCAACATAGTAATATGAACTGTATATTAGGTTAAACACAATTTGAGTTAACTTAAGGAAAATAAAATGACATGCAATAAGAATAATCTTTCTTCCAATAAAAACATCTTTCTCACTTACCAAAAGGAAGCCCTTTGTCATTTAGAAATTTCAACACTTCAAGGATTTGCCTACCATAACTAGATATTTCACAGGCAGATAGAGGTTTCACTTGCTTTGGATTTCCATATTTCTTTATGAATTGTATTTTGGGTTTAGCAACACAAAGAAGGTCTCTCAAGCTACCAGCAATATGCAACGGACGAATAACAAAACCTCCAACTTCATTGCAGCTCACAAACTCAATTGGATGAATATTGGGATGCTGAAACAATTTCCAGATTTGTTAAGAAAAGATTGAATGTTGATTCACCTTTCTTTCAGATGAAATTACAAAAGGCAAAACAAAATCCACTGAGGTCTACCTAAACGTGTTTCTAAATTTACACCTTCAAAAGTTGTCCAATAATGTTAATGTAAACAGCCACACTCAAGAAATATCACATAAATTAGAAATATTTAGGGCAGCAAAAAATCATTATCTAGATAAAATTAGATTTTTATTAAATCAGATATATAATATAAATCATATTTTTTATTTGTGAAATAATTTGTCAGCATGATTTAAAGGGATCAGCTATAGGCAATTCCAATGTCACAAAAAAATACCGGTTTCCGGTTTAGGGAGGATTCAGTTTTATGCAAAGGTTGTCATTTTATGACACTTGTGATATTGATATTTCTGCCCTGAAAGTAGTAGGCCTAAATTACAAAACTATTTTAATTTGCGTGAATAGAAGCCATGCCCTTCCCACGTTCAGAGAGTTGGGAGAGAGGGAATTCCCCTTGGTCTATGCCTTGAGAGACAAGCGACCCCCAAGTCGAATTCTATGCTGACAGCTGAAGAGTCTGCCATGACTTTGATGTCCGGCTGCCACGACTGAATCGCATGTCACGAGGATAGAAAATTTTAAAAAGGCTTGCAGATGCATTCATTTCATTAAGACCATCTTGCATCTCTCTGTCAATTGCATTAAATTCATAGGAATTCCGTTTTATAAAGATTTTTTTTCCTGTAGGACATGCAAAACTATTCAGTTTCCGTGTTGGAGAGGTTCCATTTTATGCTGTGTAAAATGCCATTTAACTTCGCAGAACAGAAAAATTTTCCGGTTAAGGCACGTTTCCAGCTTGTACAGGTTCCAGTTAAGACAGATTTTACTGCATTAGGACATTATTAAGCAACATAATTGAAATAATATCAAAGGGTCATTCCATATCAAATGTTCTGGTCTTAAAAAAGTATAAAATGTGACCACCAAGGATTTTTATATAATGGGTTTCCAAAGCACCACATGTATAAAATAAATTATTAAATAATACACCTTTTACACAGAAATTCAGATGTGCCATGAAACTCTAGCAACTTTTCTACCTGCTTACAATAGTGGTCGTGGTTGGAAAATGGGATGGGATAGATAGATCTATTTTGTTTAACTTTTTCCAGCCCTAAAAGCCAAAAAGCGTATGACAATGAGATTTTCCACCCTTAGTGCCCTCCCTGCCCTGTCCAACAAATATGCCACCTAGGATATATTGGAACAATATTGGAAAAACAATTACACTAATTATTACACCAACAATTAAACAGTTTCTTAATGGCATCTCAATGGCCAATGAACACTGCAATATATAATGTATTTATTATAATATTTATTACATTATTACAATATATACATATTTATCGATCATAGCAATAAATTATAATAATATTCCCTTGGTTCCTTTTAATTGCACAATAGTTGCTAATTGTCATGCATTGGTATAATATATATAAAAATTTTATTCCTGTTTTTTTTTAAATTTTTTTTTAAAATGATTAAATATTTTTATCATTAATGAAAATAGCAACAATTTTGGCTTTTTTCTTAAATTAATTTATTTGGTTAAAGTTCAGAACACCCTTAGAGGAGCATGGTGGCGGGGGAGGGGGAGATGGGAAGAAGAGGAGACAGAGGAGGGGTCTCCTTAAGCCCTCCCTCAAATTATGCTAAGCGCTCTGATAGAAATAAAAGAAAACTTACCTATAGCTGATTTTCATGGCTTGCCCTTCATACACTTTGTTTCCGCCGCATTTTAATGCCCAAATTACTTTAAAAGGCAAGTTTTCTGGCTTTGCTTGCCCGGATCCAAATCACAGTCAGGATCGTGCCTACGGCACTCGCATTTACTATAAACATCCTTGAGTCTATCCACCACAGAATTACACATTTGTTTTTATACGAAAGCACTTTATCACTATCTCAAACTAATTCAAACTGCTGCAATGAATTTGAACGATGAAAGCTTTGTTTATCACAGACACACCACGATCGCAGGCAGCACTATTTTCTAACGGAGCTTCGACTAGACCCTAGTGTGAAATTGCCTCCCCTAACTTATGACGTCACGTTGGTGACCAATTATAATCGCCCAACCACCCGTCGTTCCCTCCACCGTGGATTTCCCCCTCGTCAGAGCAGCGCGAAGTGCGGATTTAAATAACTTCCTTACGTTGTACCGCATTCTAGACTTCAACCATTTATTATTTAAAATCAGGAAATTACAACAAGTCTTGACATAAACCATTGAACTGATCTACCACAACATGCACAGTCAGTAAATGTCTCGCTTTTTAAAAAAAAAATCATATTACAATATGGAGGGTTGACATACACAAAAAACTTGCATTACCACACTCAGAAGCCATTTGCAGGTAATCGCAATAGTGGTGCTACCTAATCTTCATTACTGACATTTCCACTTCGTAGAAGTGTTGTTATTAGAAGGAACATGGCTGGTGAATGCTTAAAAATGTTTTTCAGTGCCCCAAGAGTCTACTATTATATAAAAAAATCACAACTTGTACTTTTATCGTTGAAAGTCTAATAATTTGAACAGATCTGTATTCCCTAGAAGTGTATTCCAGATTCCCTATGATACAAAATAAACAAAGTCTGCTATTATACATACCTGTATGCTACCGATGCTTTTAAATACAGCATGGAGTTCTCGATCATCTAAATATTTATCTGGACCATGTTCCACCCATGAAAGTAACAGTTCTTTGGGATTACTGCGACTTTTTACTTGGAAATAATGTTTTCGCAGCCTCCAACCCATTTCAGGTACTGGTTTCACTACTTCATAGTTAATTTCACTTCTAAGGGCCATTGAGACATGTTGAAGGGCCACCTCTACATAAACATCAACCGTAGGAAGTGTATTAAGCATCTTCAAATAAAGACATTTGTAGTCTAAAATGCATAGGAAAATTTCTAAAGAGGCAATACCTTGAGATGGTGTTGCATAATTTTCAGGGTCAAGAAATTTCTTAACTGGTAACGATGATGCTAAGATGGGATTCATTAGTATGTAGTTTAAATAATTCTGGGAAAAAAAAAAAAAAAAAAAAAAAAGTAAATAATCACAATTTGTATCTAACACTTTACACTTGATATTTACATGTACAATACCTGCAGTCCAATTTGCCTTTCAGCTATAAATTCTCTTTCCATGTTTCCAATGAGCTTTTTGGGAGGAAGCGGGAGATTAAGGCCAGACACTTGCAATACATTATGAAGGGACACAAAATCATTGTAACGTTTATAAATATGCCAAGATTTCTCTGTCTGAGGTCCCCGCTGCACACGTATTATGTATTCCTGAAATATGAAAACAATATACATAGATATTAAAAAAAGGAAGTCAGCTTCGAAAATTTTATCCATCCTTGAAAATGTATTTTTGGAAGATTAAATATTCACATAATTATCATTTCAAATGACGACTTCAAATAACGCACGTATATCGACAATACAAATTAAAATTTACTGCTGAATAATAATAGTACTTACCGTATGCCCTTGGATGTTTTGGGTGTTCTCAAATTTGCATGTCAGCACCTGCGTGTCATCTAAATAAACTTTCCGTGGTATCTTCTTTTCAAACACTGCCATTGGATACGATAATATATTAATTGGGGCGACATCAGTACGGAATAGTTCCCCATTACATTAACTACCTTGACAAGTGTCTCATCAGGTCCGCCATAGCACCACAGCTGTACCATGGCAGTCAAACGACAATTTATGAGTATTGTACGACTATATTTTTCAATAGTTTCATTATAGAAGAACTATTTAGGTTAAGGTATGGAAAAATTATATTTAATGACGTTATCAACAACCATGATATTACGCAAGTGACATTCGTGCGTACCTAGCCTCAACGAAACATAAATTTCGCATTCATTTACTGTAACTCAACACAATCCTGAAATTCATTCAAACAGTTATAAGGATAAATAATATTCTTCCACACAGTTTTATTCAAATAAAGGAGAAGAATTAAAATGGGCAATTAACGCGAACAGCATTTCACATACCGTATCACACAGATCCCCTCTTCACTCAAGTTACCAACTCGTGAACACTACCGATTTATTAGTACATTTGGTTTTTCGTAACGTGGCGCGTGAGAAGCTTGTCTTCACGAAGAAATTAGGCACGGCTTTTTGTGTCTTTCTCGGTAGTGGCGCCAGAAGTCGCATGATGGCGACCGTCCAGTGCTGCGGATCAAGCGGTATCTAGCGGCGCGACCGAGAAGGACGCGAAAAGGCGTGCCATATTCCATCGTGAAAACAACCTTCTCAGGCGCCACGTACGAAAGCCCGTATAATGCGTGAGTGTCGGGATTTTCAACTGGTTGTTTCCATCATCACAGTTGGTAACAATCTATTGAATACCAGCGGACAATATAAATAAATGATTCGTGACGAACGAAAGCAATGGTGGTTTTCTTCAGTTTTCAAACCTATTTTTATTTCCTTCCTGTGGCACACACTTCTCTAAATATATATATATATATATATATATATATATATATATATATATATATATATATATATATATATATATATATGTTAAGTACATTCTAAAAATATTTTCTTTTTTATGTGCTTGATTTCTTGACCTCGTTGATTAATTGTACCGATATTTTCTTGAGTTTAGGCATAGTCCACTAGTATGCCTTATATGCACACTAGTGGGCTATGGTTTAGGTCAATGAATACTTCACTTAAAGTGTCAATAGACTGCTGGCCAGCTAAAAAGCCGAACTAACGGGACAACTTTTGAAAAATGTCACTGTCGGATGAGAACATATATTTATACTCGATTTAGGGTAGTTTCGATTCGTTTTATGTTGGCTAAAGTTGTTGCCAACCGTCACACAAATACCGTGAGTATATTACCTTCAAGCGGTAGGGACATTTTAAAAAAATTAAGTTTGCAATGAAACAATGACTACTTCCGTAGATACCGCCAACATTCAAAGCCATCTAAGTGAAATTGTGTTAGTTTACGAGTGTTGCTAAAGATTTGCATTTTGCGTTTTGGTGCTCTTCGTTCTTTGCGTTTTATCCTTCAATTTATTTATTTAGTAGTACTAGGCGTTTTTGAGTTTTATTTATTATTTTCCAATTGTTTTCTTTAGTAATAATAATAAAGTTAATTGAAATAGTTATAGTAGTGCATTATTTGTTGTTAAGTGTCCCTTTAGTATTTCTTGTTTTAAATTAATTATATTATATTTATTATTATTTTTCTGAATTCATTTTAATTATAACTGGAAAATAATGGTAAGCCTAACAACATCTGGGTCTATACTTAATACTGAACCTTTGAAGATGAACACGTTTTCAAAGACTGTCTCTGGTAACAATGGATAAGTTATTGAAGACTTACATACACTAATGATGTTTTTCATTATTTTTTTGAACTTACTTTTAAAAGCTAATGAATAATTGAACAGATAAATTAAATGGATGTATTTGCATTGATATTTTTTTGCGTTAATAAAATTCCTTAAAAAAGGAATTATAAAAATTAAATAGAAGTATGACCGCAGATAACTTTTGAGGTTGTATTTTTTATTTGCACTTGACACTTTTTAACACTTCTCAAGCTCGCAATAGTTGATAATGATAATTCTTAATTAACTTAATAATTATTCACAGAGTTAATATTCGTTTATAGATGAACATCTCTTTTTAATCCTACCGAAAAACGAAACATGTATTATTGAACAGTGGACAAGACTCGAGACCGCGCGAGGATTGTGAATGAGACAACAAATAAAACAAAAGCGAAAGACTTGATCAGAGTTATAGTTTCATAAGTTGGCTATTCCGACAGGAAATCTTTCAAGCTGCCATATTGCGAATTTAGTGCGGCCTGATACACGGCCTGGAGTCTATTTCGGGTTTTATCCAGCCTTCATCAAGACTATAACAGAGGGATTTTCCTTATTTTTCTTTATATATGTATCTAAACCTTCTTTGAGAATTGCCAATTTTGTATTGATTGATCTGACAGCCATAAAAAACAATAAAACAAAGATTCTTGTAAACTAGTGGTGCTACCGAATGGCACAGTACTAGGTCAATGTCTCGTACTAGTTTTTAAATCTCTTTACTCTTTAATTTAGACTACCTTTTTATTTTCTCATATGAGTACGTATGTACGAAGTAGAGAGAAAGTTATGTAACGCTGCGGGAAGTCGATTTCAAGATTTCAACGGAAACACTTGTTTTGGAGTCCCCTAATACCGAAAACATTTTTTTTTTCTTTCTTCCAAAACTGGAATATGGGCAAAACTAGCGCCTAAACTAATCTAGGGATTTTTTCCAAAATGTGTACTCCCCCATCGCTCTGGCTAATCTGCGGTGTGGAACAACGTTCTTTAAATTTTGGGGGTACTTTACATGAAGTACCCAGGACATTTTCAAAATTTTCTTAAAAATGACTCCAATTTTTTTCTTTAAATTTCTTGTAAGAATGGGGTGAAATGCACTTATAAGGGAAGCATAGGTCCGATTTTCACTGTTAACTCTAAAGTTTCGAAAATTACAAGAGTTTGAAAATTTTTCGGCGTCTTGCTTCAACTACAAAATTCGAGATAGAGATTTTTTCTTCCAATGAAATTTGTTCTCCTTATAACTAGTTATTTCTATAAGACCATGTGCGTTTTCTTGAAAATTTTAGTAAATTTTGTGCAATATATCGTGGAGTATATGGAATATTTAAAAAAAATACCAGAAGCAAGAATTTCTCAAAAAGGCTCCATATTTTTTGTTTAAACTTTAGTATGGATAGTGTTAATTGTACTGCAAAAGGTGACATAAACGACCTTTTGCTCTATTAATTTGTTTTTCCAAAATTACAAAAATGTATTTTTTACTTGTTTCTCGCTCGTGAATATTTATAATAGCGGCGATTTGTTCACAGTATTGCATTTATGAGTATATGTGCTTTAAATGATGTCTTATTGGATGACGTCGTATTTGAAATGATGTCTTTGTTTCTCGAAAACTCAATTTTTTTTCTGTGAAAATGAGCTCAAATTTCCGCATTCTTAGAAACACTCAAACGCCTTTTTCTCGAAAACTACTTCAAAAGCTTTTGTATGGATATTGCTACATGCACTGCTTAAGATGACATAAAAGTCAATTTGCTCTTATGCCATCTTGGAAAAAACCAAATGACATACAAGTCATTATGTTTTTTCAAAAATTACGAAAAAAATGTATTTTTTTCCTTTTTTAATATCTCTGTCTTTTAATATGCACATTTCGAGAGAGTTGTATACATTTTTGCATTTGTGAGTGGAAGAGCTTCAAATTACTTCCAATAAAGTTTTTCGAAAACTCAACAGGTTTCGATAAAAAACAGCATCAAATTTCTCATTTACACTAACGCTTAAATTGTATTTTCCGTATAAATGGTTCCAAATGTTTGAACGAAAATTTTCATACAGGACGGTGTTTTATTCTTTTTTAATATTATTGAAGTAATAGTTCGGTTCTACCATTAGAAAACCGAAAAATTGAGAAAAAAAAGTAGGTTGAACGACGATTGATGGCAGCATGCAAGAGGATGGGGAAGACCGCAAAGCTAGCCCAGGCCAAAGAAATTAGAAAACTAACTAGTGCGAGAAAGTCATTCCCTAGCACTAGTGCTGGGGCTAGAGTGCCATTCTCTAGCACCACTAGTTGGTATTGCTCCACCCTCTTCCCAGCCTCTACCTACCGGCGCAAAAACGATTTTTTTCACCTTTTCTCAATTTTTCGGCCCCCGTATAGCAGAATTGAAATCATTGACGGCATAGGTAGCATAGGTAGCAGGGTTATACAACCCCCAGATAATCAAAAAAGATCTTATAATACGTTGCGAATATACATTTTCTCTTAATTGACATTCAATATTCAAGTAGATGATCTTGGCTGTCCAGGTGACGCCGCTCAGGGCACAACAGCCCTGAGGAAGACCACGATAAGATGGTCGAAACGTCGGCAACACAGCCTTCGACGCGGCGTCACCTGGACAGCCAAGATCATCTACATGACTCTGGCCGCGGAAGCCTACGACTTCATTCAATATTCAAGATTTTGCAGCTATATCGATGTATATATGGAGGCGTTATTTTAATAGTGGTACAACTCCACTTTTTTGAGAAATTGAGTTAACTCCATTTTTAGATCCGCGCAAGTGTTATACATTCATTCTGAAAGTGATAGAACTCCAAGTGCCTTTCTATGGACGACATAGCGCATCACAACAAAAGTGAATTACAGGAGATTGCAATCTATTTATTTTGATAGTGGTACAACTCCAGTGGTACAGCTACGTAGTTATCTACAAGTCTCGTGATGAGTGATTTTCGAGATTTTTTTTATTTATTTTACGTCAAAAAACAGTTAAAACTGCGTATGACGTGCTATGGAGAAAAGTGAATTGTGTGCACATTTTCAAAATTCTGTGATCCCTACACTAAGTCATATGCTACTTAAATTTTGGAAAAAAAAGAAAGCTCCCATGTAATAAAATATATTTTCAAGGATAAAAAGGCAATAAATTTTGGCTCTTATCCATGTTGTAACCATTAGAAAACCATATTTATAGCGTCTGTAGTAATATGCAGGTAGGAACCAGAAGATTTCAAGAAGATGAAGAAAACTGAATGTGTCTCAACAGTAACATTAAATTAATTTTTAATCTGTTTTAATAAATCGATATTGTCTTCATTTCCAACTTTTCTTAGAACGACATTTACCGATTTGGCCCACCAACCTGATTTTCATGGTGGTAAAACTCCTTTACATTCCTAATATTCCGTGAAGTATACAGTATGGTTATTCATATCATCTTCCGGAGAACAAGTATCTTGTAAGAGAAAATCCCATATTTTTTTTTGTCTGATTCCATCCCCGATTTTTAATTTCTTGTATACGTACGTAGCATAGAGAAAGTTATGTAATGCTGCGCGGATTTTCGACAGAAAAAAATTCATTGCCGGGCCCGGATAACGAAAAAGTGGATAAATCCAGTTGCTAAATTAAGAAAAAATCCTCCAACACGTGGTGTAGCCATAATCCATGTTTTGTTGGTCCTTGATACCAAAAAGTCAATTGACGTCAAAACGTTCGTCCGTTCGTCTGCCTGTCTGGTGTTAGCGCCTAAACCATGCTTAAGATTTGTTACAAATTGAAGAAACTTCTATAATTTTTGTGTGAGTCAAAGCTCTGCGATTTTGAAAAACATTCATTAATTTTTGGGGGACTTTATATGAAACCCTAGCGACAGTTTCAAAATTTTCTCAAAAATGGCTTCAATTTTTTTTCTTTAAATTTCTTGTAAGAATTTAAATTGGGGTGCGATTTTCAGGGTTAACTCTGAATTTTCGGAAATTGTAAAATTATGTTTTTTTCGGCAACTTATTACAGCTACAATATTGAAGACAGAGATGTTTCCTTCAAATGAAATTTGTTTCCATAATTAGTTCTTTCATTAAGGTAATATACATATTTTTGAAACATTCAGTAGTCTCTGCGAAATATTGCGTGAAATATGTGCATTTTTAAAAAATAACAAAAACTAGATTTTCTCAAAACCAAAAAAAGCTCATTCTTTGGATTTTTACAAAAATTACTGAAATGTAATTTTTTGACTTGTCTATCATGTCGTTAATATTTATATTAGCGGCAATTTTTTCACATTATTGTATTTATCAGTACATGTGTTTTAAATAATGTCAAATAAAGTTTCTCGAAATATCAACAGTTTTTTGTGAAAATGAGATCAAAATTCCGCATTTTCAGAAATGCTTAAACGCCACTTTCTCAAAAGCTGCTCCAAATTTTTTTTTCAAACTCTTCCAATGGATAGTGCTAAATGCATTGTTCAATATGACGTAAAGTTCTGTGCCATTCTGTAGCATCACTAGTTTCATAATCATTTAACTTTAGAGCTCAATATCTCGAAATGAGTATCAATGGAGTTGTACCACTATTAAAATAACGCCTCCGTATGAACCGTTTTGAAAGCCCAACGAGAGCTCTCTGCGGCGTCTGGTGCTCTCCTAGGGATCGCACCATGTATGTCACGCTTTTTGTTCTATAACTGCCCTGGTATGTATTGTAGTAATAAAATATCTTCCACATACAAACTGGTATTCACAACGCTCGCAGGCTGTCACTGCTGTCGTGGTGGGTTTCGGGAGTGCCTCAACGATTGGAGATGCACACACCATAAGAGACGGAATGAGACATCCTTCCAGAACGATCAACTTTACATAAAGGACTCATAAAATGTACATTTTCAATCAACAACCATAACTTCAAATGAAAAAATCCCCAAATATAAATAATGTATTCAATGTCGTCAAATAATTATTGCCTGAACTTGTGTACTTTAAAGAACACGTGAAATTCATAAAATTAAGGTGGAGATAGTGTCAGACGACATAAAATTGGCAAGGGGCATACTGTAACGTTACACCCTCCGTGAATGAGCATGAGAATCCCACCTGCGATTAAGAGAATTATTTCTTCAATACCTGCGAGACCTGGCACGGTCAAAGCCCCCCGACCGCCCGTCCGCCCCCACCCCCCTAGGGACAGGCAACCGGTCGACCACGGCCGATAGCCGACCTAACGCCGCCGCCCTTTGCCGCCTTGGCCACTTGACAAAGCGAACATGGATTTACGACTCCGCAGAAATCTGTTGTAATTCATGCTCGAGGTCAGGAGCGTGTGCCACTTCGCACAGCCCTCGGTATGCCAAAAGGGGCAAAGTTTTATTTCACTTAAGACAGACCCACCCCGCCCAGCCTCAGCGTTAAAAAAAGAAACGTGTTATGTATGGGGGACTGACGAGGAGTAACGGAGCGCCGCCCCTTTGCAATTGTGCGAGACGTGATGCCGTGAAACGCTACGCGATTCGCCAGGGACGCACGTACGAAGGAGCAACCGATCGACCCTTTTAAAACATCGCAGGGGCTAGTGATTCGCTATGCGCACATGCGCGCCGGCCAAGGGTTACCTGGCCTGTAAATAATTTTAAAAAGATAGAGGCCAGCTGCACTGCATTCCTCCGACCGCGGCGTACCCACCCCGCAAGGGCCGGACAGCTACCTTTCACGCCAAAAATGCAACGGAAATGTCTTCTTTTCATTTCTTCTTATCACATGAGCTCGCGAGCTATTGGTCCGTGTGCCGTCCCCGCCTCCGCTCCCGATGGCTAATGCTAAACGAATCACTGTAAAGCATTCCGATCAGAGGAGATCGAAGTCTTCGTCTGGACGCGCGCGAGGCCTCAAAATCACTTGGCTTCTACACATCACTTGGCTTGACTTGATTACTCAGATTCGCATCTTTCAACTTACAACGTCGGAATTTTACTCCAGTGTAACACTTTGAAAATTCTAAGATTTTAATCTTTCAACTCGCCACTTCAATATTGCCGTTCCGATCTCGGACTCGCAGCTCGAGGCATTTTACGCTTACGAGCTTGCATAAGTTAGGATTTCTGACTTGTGCCTTGAACGTGGGACCACTGAGCCATAAAAAGTGGGACCACTAGTGCATTAAGGAGGCAATTATTATCATCTCGACAATGAACTTCAGTGGGAAACAAACGGCAGTTATCACATGTACGTCTGCGACGCCAAAACATCACAGGGGGTCCAACGGTAGCGCGCTGTCGTCTGTCAATCCGCCTGGCTGCAGAACGGGGGAAACTGGATCTGCTGTAGCGTCATGCACAAACGCAATTGTAACGAACGGCCGCATGGCATATGCGACGCTAAGGCACCACGCGTTAGCCTTTGTTTAGGAGCGGATGTGACGTCGGCGGGAAACCCTAGGAGGCAGCGTGGTGGGGAGAAGGGCGAGCGTCAGCCCTGGCGAGCGGCGGAACGCTCTCTTGGTTACGGGACGCGGTGCGGCACGGATCGAACTGTCTGGGTGGGCGCGGGCCGCGAGCTGTGCAAGAGCCGGCAATGTGTTGCCGTACAGAGGCTGACTCAAGGACGAGTCGTAGGTGGGTTGCAGCGCTTCACGCCATCTAATGCTTGAGATTAGTGCGTAGTGGTGTGGTAGCCGTAACGGGAAATTACTCCGTGTAGGTATATTAGTAATTACGTTATTTTGTAATAAGGTGGTGGACAGATAATAAACCTCTAAATTACTAAACCCACACTCGTCTGTGTTATTATTGCAACTGCATGACGCCACAGACGACGGAGTGATAAAATGGTGGCAGCGACCTGTGCAGTGCACGCCTGAGGTTGGCGTCGCCTGCACGAACCACGTCTGGGGAGACACGCGCAGTGAAAGCACGCCGGTAAGGGGCTCTAGCAAGTCCACGGGTGACTTTGTAGGCACCGAGTGTGTAAACGGGGCCGTATTGTAGGTGCAGTGAATGTTTCACCTAGCAACTCGTGGCGCAGTCCGGAGTGATAAAATTAGGAGGCGCGGCGTGCAATGCCAAGCCAAAGTTAGGGCAGTACAATTCGAGAATTAGAATCATAGGACGGGACGCGTAAGTTCTCGCACGTAACTGTGACTGCGGGGCGACGGCTTCAAGAAAGAAGTAGACGGACAGGAAGGAAGGAAGTCCATTACGACCTAATACGAGCACGACTTCACCGAACTCGAGAGAACCAGCATCGAGCACGCGAACAAGGAAGCGGCTTGCGAACAGCGGAAGCCAGGGTAAGTACGTTTCTGCAAAGTTCGGCGTTGTTTGGGAGTCATGGCATACCTCAGCAGATTTAAGAAGGGGGGATGATTAGGATTGCCAGTGATCTGGGAATTAGGCTAGACGGGACCGAAACAATCCTTAAACTGAAAAACTTAATTATTATCCATGATGATTATGATCCAGATTTTATTGAGGGATTAGGTGAGCAGCATTGTAAAGATATAGAGAGGGAGGAACAGGATAGGAAAGAGAGGGCACTGAGGGAGGAACAGGATAGGAAAGAGAGGGCACTGAGGGAGGAACAGGATAGGAATGAGAGGGAACGGGAGGAAAGAGATACAGCAGAACGGGAGAGGGCGAGGAATCAGCAGGCAGAGCCAGAACGCTTACGAATTGAAGCGAATATAGGCGGAGCGCGTTCGCAAGAGAGCTCCGAAACACGTGAACGCATAGGAGGCGATTAAAATAGGCCAGATTATAGGCAGATTTAGAGGGGGAAATGACGATATTACGGCGTATTTGAGCGCATTTGAGAGCCAATGTAGGCAGTTAAGAATAAATGAAAGTGAATGGGCAATTCATTTAATAAGTTTACTTCCCCATAATGTAAATAATTGGATTATTTTAGATGAGCAGGACGAAGAGTGGACTTACGATGTATTAAAAGCAAAATTGTTAGAATTGTTCCGATTTGATGCAGAAAAATTCCGTCAATTATTCACTAAACATAGTAAAGGCAGTAATTCTACATAGGGCATATTCGCGAGAGAACTTTTGAATTATGCGAGAGAATGGGTGTCGGGATTACGCGTTGATAGTTCGATGCTTTATTAAATTTACTCGTCACTGATCAAATGAAAAGGAAGGTGTCGTGGGAAATACGGGATCATTTCGATGATTCGTGGGCGGAATTTACAAACCCGATCGAATTAGCTCAGAAATTGGATGCGTATGAGAACCATAGACAAGGTTGGAGAAAGCCGGGTTCTTTCCATACAAAGCCACGGGAGCCAGTCGAGGTTAAGGCACAGGCAGTAGTTCCTGCCGAACCCGAGAAACCGAGTTCTAGGAGCGGGCGACGAGTAAATCAGCGGCACGTTCAGAATTCGATGAGCCATTTATTAGGAAATGTTTTGTTTGCCAGTCGCCGAAGCATCTAGCTAAGCAATGTCCTAATAAGAACCCAGAATCAATCAACCATGCATGTGAACCGGATGCTAGAGAGCTTCTAAAACAGCATACTGTAATGGGAACCGTGAACGGCGTAGGAACAATTGTTCTTTTTGATTCGGGAGCTTCGTTCGATTTAGTTAGCGAGAATCTGTTAGCGAAGAACATTTTACGGGAGAAACTATCTGGATTAGTCAGCTATTGGATAGGAGCGCCAAGAACTTGCGAGTAGCGCAGATCGATTTTGAAATTCCGAGCGGGCGCGTGGTTACACGAGCCGCCATTGTACCCCGAAAATGTGAGCTCAAATATTATATATTGAGTAATAGGACGATTTCGCTCTTAGAGGAGATTAAGGACGGTTTTGTGGAACCACAGATGATAAATATGGTGGTAACTAGAGCTAGGGCGGCTAAGAAGGAGCATAGGGAAATTTCAGAGCAGGCGGAGACGCCGCAACTGACCCAGTTACGCACGTAGGCGCGCAAGTGCAGAGTGAAGGGAATTCAATAGGTGACCAGGAGCCCATAGAAACCGTAGAGATAGGTTACGAGATCGAAAACGAACTACCGGAGGAAGTAGTAAATTTATTAAAGATAGATGCGACTCGTTTTGCGCGGCGCAGAAGGGACACTGAAATAGACCGATTTATGAATTGTATAAAGAAATAAATACAGAGCCAGGGAAGGACTCATATTTTGTGCGGAATGACATTCTCTTTAAGAATCGTCAATCGAAGAAAGGCGAGAAGTTCGAGATGTTGGTAATTCCGAAGGTTTATCGAGAAGCAGTTTTGCGTGTTTGCCACGAAACAGCTTCTTGCCATCTAGGTTGCTCTAAATCAAAATTGTGTATGTCGCGCTATTTTTATTGGCCCAATTGTTTCCAAGAGATGGAAAAATTTGTAAAAACCTGCGATAGCTGTCAGAAGGTAGGCCATGGCGGGACAGAAAAAAGGCTCCTCTAGTCATTGTACCAACTATTAGCGAAGTGTTTTAGAAATGAAATTTAGACACTGTAGGCGCATTTACGCCGAGTAATTCAGGGCTAAATATATATTAACTGCGATCTGTGTAGCTTCAAGGTACCCCGAGGCTATTCCAATCAAAGATTTGCAGACGAGCACCGTCATCGATGCTTTGTTAGAATTGTTCAGTCGAACGGGATTTCCTCGCGAAATTCAGACAGATCAAGGAACTTGCTTTACGAGCAATCTTATGACAGAATTTGCGGAGAAATTTGGAATACGGGTAGTACACAGTTCGGTATATCACCCGCAAAGCAATCCGGTTGAAAGAATTCATCGAACTATGAATCGCCTGTTCAAAATATTGTGTCTAGACGCAGGAGGCGATTGGGAGACTAATCTGCCGGCAATATTATTTGCCATGCGAACTTCAGTTCATGAATCGTTAGGGTATACGCCAGCTGAATTAGTATTCGGAAAGAATTTGAGAACACCCGTAACATTATTGTATGAGAATATTGCAGGAATCGAATCTGAGAATAATTCAGTCACAGAATATGTATTTGAATTGATAAATAAATTACGGCACATCCGAGAAACTGCGCACCGGAAACTCTCGAGTGAACAGCAGAAAAGGAAGCTGTGTTACGAGAAGAAGGCGATTTCGCGGAATTTTTATGTAGGAGATAAGGTTCTGATCTTTGCGCCGAATAGGACAAAGAAATTATCAGTGCAGTGGATGGGACCGGGAGAAGTTATTGAGAAGGTATCGGAAGTGAACTATGTCGTAAAATTACCGAACAAAAGTACCGGGAAGGTGTATCACGTCAATATGATGAAGGCTTATCATCAGAGAACGGAATATGTGAACTATGTTACAGAGGGTAAGAACGGTGGGGAGGAGACGGTTGACGCAATAGATAAGTACGCTCTCAAGTTAGAAGCAGGCGATTTCGACGCGGAATCCATGCTCGTAGGTACCGACGCGACACCGGAAATGCACGAGAAGCTGAAGAATTTAATTATAGAATATAGAGATATATTTTCGGATAAGCCAGGTTTGACCGATAGGGCCGAAATGGATCTTGATCTTGTAGACAGCACGGTGAAGGTTAGAAGTGCGCCTTACCGCCTGTCTATGCGACAAAATAGAATTCTGCAAGAAGAAATTGCCAAAATGTTACGCGACGGGATCATTGAATGTTCTGACTCTGATTTCGCTTCGCCCATGATATTAGTGGAGGCTCCAGGTAAGAAACCTCGGCCTTGTATCGATTACAGAAAATTGAACCAAGTCATTAAGACAGAATATTTCCCACTGCCCAATTTAGACGAAAGAATTGAAACTGTAGCAGCAGCGAAAATCATATCAACATGTGATCTGAGCAAAGGGTTTTGGCAGGTAAAGATGACGGAAAGAGCGCAGAGATATGCTACTTTCTGCACTAAATTCGGGTGTTACAAACCACTGCGAATGCCGTTTGGGATCAAAAATGCTCCATTAGTTTGTAGCAAATCGATGGCGGAGCTATTCAAAGATTGTACAGATTTTGCCATTCCGTATATGGATGACATTGCCATATTTAACAATACGTGGTCAGATCACATACGCCACTTAGGAATAGTATTTCGAATATTGAGAGAGGCGAAATTACATGTTCATCCAGCCAAGTGTAAGTTTGCTCGCGGGACTGTAATGTTTTTAGGGTATGAGATAGGCAGTGGCCTTATGAAGCCAAATGAAGCAAAAGTCAGCGCGATAAAAGAGTATCCGCGGCCGACTACCAAAAAAGAGGTTAGAAAATTTATAGGACTTATTTCTTACTATAGGCGATTTGTGCCGAGATTCTCAGAGAAATCGGCGGTTCTCACGGATTTGTTAAGGGGAAAACCGCGCCAAGGAAAAATTGCATGGTCACAAGAATGCGAAAATTCATTTTTGGAATTGCGTGAAGCTGTGTCATGAATCGGTAATTCACGCGCCGGACTTTAGCAAAGAATTATTGATGCAATGCGACGCATCAGCAAGAGGAGCGGGAATTGTTCTTTCTCAGATTGATGATAACGGTAAGGAGAACCCTGTGTTATTCTTAAGTAAGAAATTCTCTCCTACAGAAATGAAATTTTGTACATCAGAGCGTGAGTGTGCTACGATAATTTGGGGCTTAGAGAAACTCAAACATTACTTGGATGGGAATGTGGGTCTAAAGGTGGAAACGGATCACAATCCTCTGGTATGGTTACAGAAATGCTCAGGGAACAATCCTAGGTTGTGGAGATGGTCATTGGCAATCCAGCATCTCAATATTGTAATTAAATATAGGAAAGGTAGTCAGAATATCAATGCGGACATTCTAAGTCGCATGTATGAGAATGAGTCCCAAGCAGTGTCCGAAATTGCAGAGAGACGTACGTCCCTTGGAACGCGCTGTAACACAGCAGTGCGGACACAGTGAATCAGTGCAAATTGAACAAACAACTATGTGCTGTGGCCACGGCATAGGAAACATGTTATGTTCGCAGTTTTTTTCCTTTCTTTTTCCTTCTCCAGAAGTGAAAGTGAGTGAGTCATCAAGAAAGACTTGCAGAAATTAAAATTAGAAAACATAAACTCTTGAAAGTGTATTCATTCAGAAGAAGAGAAATTGTATATAGTAATTATTTAAGGGTTTTAAAACATTGTGAATATTTGTTGTAAATAGTTGGATTGAGTGTCTAATGAATTTTTTTGTTGTGTTATGTGGAAGGTATTGTATATTGTTGATGTGTGTGTTTTTATTGGTAACGCAAAATTATGAAGTTACTAGGAGTAAATTCTTGGCTACCACATCGTAGGAGTAGAAAGATGACATAATAACATCATTGTTTGTAAATAAATAAAACCACATTAAATTAGTTAAGCCGTTGTAAAATGCAGTAGATTGGGTAGGTTAGTAGGGCCTCCAAAAACTTAAAAATGATTGTGAATCAGCTAGGTTAGGCACAGTTGTGTACCAAGTGAGCCAAATGGCCTAGGGTTAATGTTGTTGAATTTTCGTCTGTGTTGTTTCAACTGGGACGTAAATTCTCACGGGGGTATATAGGAGTTTGTAGCGTCATGCACAAACGCAATGGTAACGAACGGCCGCGTGGCATATGCGACGCTAAGGCACCACGCGTTAGCCTTTGTTTAGGAGCGGATGTGACGTCGGCGGGAAACGGGGGGGAAGGGCGAGCGTCAGCCCTGGCGAGCGGTGGAACGCTCTCTTGGTTACGGGACACGGTGCGGCACGGATCGGACTGTCCGGGTGGGCGCGGGCCGCGAGCTGTGCAAGAGCCGGCAATGTGTTGCCGTACAGAGGCTGACTCAAGGACGAGTCGTAGGTGGGTTGCGGCGCTTCACGCCATCTAATGCTTGAGATTAGTGCGAAGTGGTGTGGTAGCCGTAACGGGAAATTACTCCGTGTAGGTATATTAGTAATTACGTTATTTTGTAATAAGGTGGTGGACTGATAATAAATCTCTAAATTACTAAACCCACACTCGTCTGTGTTATTATTGCAACTGCATGACGCCACACTGCGCTGCTGTGCTAATGAGGTCACCGCCGCTGTGCTGAGGAAAGCTCACCGGCGACATCACGACGAAGTCATCTCGTCGGTACCACAAGATACGTTATAAATGACATGTAATCGGGTGACGCTCAGCTTATTTTCACGCCGAGGTGCGGAAGGACTCTAATAAACGAAGCTGGGAATGCCAATAGTCTGGCATGTTATTGCAGCGGCTAATTGTATTTGTTTGCTTGTTAAAAATCTGATTAAAATAGGAGGCCGCAGTCATATTACTAAATGTTTGTAAAACTTAAGTAAGAATCATTTGGCATGCTCTCATCATCACCTTAAGTTAATTAAATGGTTTTAAGTTCATTTCTGTGTTTTTATTGAACATGCGAAACCCAAATTCACACCGAGAACGGTTACAATACGTGTGTTGGTTTTATACTACAATTTTAAGAAAAACGCAATGCCGCGCCGCGCTGGGTAACCAGACTCCCATCCACTGGATGCCGCAAAGGAGATCCAATCAAGGCTGTCTCGATCCACTAGACGATCTTGGCCCAATGAAGCTTAAGGTCAAAGAGTAAAGGTTCCTACAGACCGGCGCGGTAGACCCGCAGCGGTGCGGCGCGGAAAGATCTGAGCTAGACGCAGCCGCGGAATTCGCGGGACCGTTCACGCCGGAGCGTCAATTATGAGTCAGCGTTTGGTGACGGTTGGCAAGGACACTCCACCCAGAGGGGAGGGAAGACTCCCAAACACGGGCGGACTTCCACGAAACTCGAACTATAGCGGAAGAAACGCGTCAGACTGCGTTACAAATTTCGTCGTCTATTAAACGCTGACAATACGTTGCCGCGGCGCTCGCCTGCCGCTCAGGTCTGAACGTGTTCATAAGGCATCGCACGACGCGAAACTTCCGCTGCGGGTCTCCCGCGTCAATCTGTGGGAACCTGAAATTCAGTAAACTCAGTTATAGAGCAAAATGTCTTACCTTCATTTCATCAGCAGGTCTTTTTCTCAGAATGAATGCTTAAATGCGTTATGAATGAGCTAGGGCAGACGTAGGATCTCCGCGTACGCACCTCCTATTACGCGTTCCTGCGTCACTACCCAGGGGCCAGAATTGGGAAGGAACAAGGAGAGGGGTAGGGTTTACGACACTTCCTAGGGGTTGGACTAGCCCTTGTGAAGCAGCCAAACTCGTTTAATTGGAACAAATTTCACATGCGATTCGACGGGAATCGAACCCAGACTTCCTTGGTGAAAGGCGAGCGACTTTGCTTTGTGCCACGAGATGAGAGATGTCGATGAATACTGATATTGACCGACATTTTTCTTTTGGAATGATGTATGAAGTTGTTTGGTGATGCGTAGGGGCTGGTGCGCTGTCGATACTTTATTGGTGAAGCCCACGAAGGATTCATCGGGATTCACATCTAGTCGTTTTTATGTTGTCATTTGAAATTTTTGTCAAAGCTCATCTTCCCAAGACTTGTAAACTTTGACACATGTCATCTTTTGATGACCATAAAAAAGAACACACCTTTTTAATTAGCTTCTTATTCTGATAAGATTCGTCCATAACGCTTGTTAAGCATTCGCAACGCTTTGTTGAGCGTTGTAAGAAATTGTTGTTGTTGTTATTATTATTATTATTATTATAGTATTATTATTATTAATATTATTATTATTATTTTATTATTATTATTACTCTTATTTTTTTATCCTTCAACTATTAATAGTTGGGAAGGGATTCTGTAACTCAAGATAGCGTGCGTATATGATTTTCTCCCCCATACGTCACATACAGTTTTTTACTGTTTTTGACTAAATAAATATCTACCTGAATATATCTACCTGAGAAATACATATATTTCTTGGAGCAACATGAAACATGTGCTCGCTTCACAATTTTCTGCAACAGACGATCCAACAAGATTTAGGGAGTGTGTCGCACATGGGATGAATAAAACTAAAGAAGTTTTTTCTTTATTTTTGCTTGCACACCATTATAAACGCCGGCCGAATTTGAGGCATATTATGACAGTGGCATCTGCTATCATCAATATTTATTTGCGAATTTTCTAGCTCATTCACAACGCATTTAAATATTCATGCTGAAATATGACCAGATGATGAAATGAAGGTAAGAAATCTTTCAAGGGCACACGTCGCTTGAAAATCTATCAGCAAGAATTAACTGGTTTAAGCTTGGGTTTTCGTAAAGTGGCGCGTGTCTTCACGATGGGATATGGCACACTTTCCGCATCTTTTTCGGTCGCGCCGCGACACTACTTAAGGGGATTGCAGCACTGCTTGCAAGGGGCACATGCCCCTCGACTTCTGCCAGGGCTGTAGGCAGATTCAAACTGAGAAAAGGTGACACTGAATTAAAAATTGAAGGCGAGTTGTTCCAAATGGAGGAGAGCCGTGCTGGACTCACAGCCGAGCTGCTCCGCAGGTGGCAGGCGTGCTGGGACTCTATGCCTCAGGCAGCGATTGTATAGCTTGTTCTTCCAAATGTAAAGTCTTTTCACACCCACACAAATTTTCGTCCTGGGCCACAATTCACGCAGGTGATGACGGGACATGGACCTTTCAGGGAGAAGCTCTCCCTGCTAGGCCTGGTGAATCCCCCCTGCATCTTGGAGGAAGAAACCTCAATTCACCTCCTCTGTGAATGCGCGTAACGGGCCTTGCAGCGGGGGCTAATCGAATCGTACATTGGTCGACATCTACATGCAGACACTTTCTCGTACGATACCACATAAACACTCCTTCACTCTTCTTGGAAATTTAGCCAGCGCTGTAACCACAGAAACACTTTACACGCAGTAAATTCGATGGAACGGATGTAAATTTGCAGTGGTTTCATCAGAAAGTAGATCCTACCCGGGTCCACAGCCCAAGGGATGGTAACGGACCTCGGAGATCACTCCCAGCGGACTGCCTGAGATGTGGGCTAGGCCAGTTTGTCCCTATATCATTGACTTCTCATCTAGCTAGACTCTTGCGGGATGGCGCGGAATGCACGGCGGGGGGGGGGAGGGTCTAACGGGGGGCACAGCGAATACCGATGAGTGGACGAGTCGGCTTGCCCGGGGGCGGCGGCCTTCCGTCATCTGAAACTGGCGGGTGCTGCCTCACACGAATTGGTTCTGGTCACCTGCCATGCTAACTTCCAAACCAAGGTTTTGTCGACACATTCATTGGTTAGCTGGTCCCCCCGACGATGACCCTCGTCTGTGTGTTCCCGCCTCCTCCCTGCGCAGCCCGAACTTAGGCACTTACCAAATTATACTTGTTCTCTATCGGCAAAAGTCGAAGGGGGGAGGGCTGGAGCGAAGGAGCGCTGTCGAGTCGACGGAGTGGTATTCGCTCCCTCTGGAGCGGCGGCACACCGTCATCTGAAACTGGCGGGTGCCGTCGAACCCCTTAGTTGGTCATGCGTTGCTGCTTTACAACCAACCAGGCTACCCAATTCGTCAGGCGATCAACGCACCCCTCTCGAGCCCTTCCGTTGGCCTCTCATCGCCGCGGCCGTAACCTTGTACAAAGAAGCCTCCGATCCAGACTCAGAACCTAACTTAGACCGTGTAACTACAGGACATTCCAGAGCTACCTCAACTATTTTATTCATTTAATAAATTTTCATTTTATGTTATTTTCACTCATGTACGACAACTTGTAAATACTGGAATAAAAATTAGTTAAATGTAAATGTGACGGAAGGCCAGTATTGCTTAACCAAATATTCATGTTAGTTAAATGTAAATATGCCTTCCGGCTAGTTTTGCCTCTAATATAATCTCTTATCCTCACATTATCTTACCTTTGTACACAGTGTATCCTTTCAAATATTAATTTATGCACTTTTCTTGCAGCTTCATGCTTCATGTTAAAACTTATTAGCACAGCAATATAAAATGTACACTCAGGAAATATAGGCGCATGATCCACCGTCCATCGGAGAAAAAATCTACACACCCCATATTAGTTCCCTCAAAGATATGCAGATTAACTTAAAAGCGATGTTAAGGTGGGGGAAGGAGGAAAGGGGCGACGCCCAAGTGCTTCTGACCCTCACCCAGCCCGGCTGCCACATGTATTTTGTGACTGAAAAATAAATAATTTATATAGCACTGCTTGATACGGTCGCGATCATGCGACATCTGGGGGTCCGGCCGAGAAAGACGCAAAAAGCCGTGCCATATTTCATCATCAAAACAAGCTCCTCACGCGACACGTTACGAAAACCTGTTGTTTTCGAATAAATCAAAAAGGAGCAAACTCATAAAAAACACAATTTATTCACAATGCCAGTAAGTTCCCATACAGACGGCTCAGGACCCTGAAGATTTAAATGCGGTCTTGGCGCCGTCGGGGCGGCTTGCAACCGTTGGGGGTCGTTGCCCTCTGAGTTGGCGAATGCGGCCTCGGCCTCGTAGAAAGGCGAGCGCCGGGCTGGCGAGGCCTCGGCGCCACGTTGCGGGCTGGTAGAGGCAAAGGCGCAGGAGGCGCCGCGGGCGATGCCGTCACGGGGAACCTGGCCTCCAGGCGGGTTCCGGGATCGGAAACCGCGCAGATAGGCGGCGCGTCTCGCTGTGCGGGGGAAGCCGAATCCAATAGGCGTACCGGAGGACGAGCGAGGTCGAGCCACAATCCAGATGAGAATCCAAAACAAAAACCAGCCAGGGGTCGTTGTCCAAAATCATGAATCCGAGAACCAGACGAAAGTCCGGGGGCAAAGCAGGTTCTAGATACATGAGACCGCACTCGCTACAAGACTGGCGAGGCAGACGGCGTCCGCTAGCTGCTGGGCGTCGGTGCTGCCCTCAGCCAATAGGCATCCCGGAATATTTTCCGATGCGGCGGAGCCACCCATGACTCGCTCGAGGTAAACGTTCGCGCCCTAACGCGCGACCCTCTTTTTAGATTATTTCTACTCTTTTTCGCTATTCAGATTGCTATTTAGATTATTTCGAATCTTCACAAATTACTTGCCTAACATTTTGAACCTTATCTAATTCAATTATCTCATCGCATTTCTTGGAAGAGAGATAATTTGTATTGCTACTTTCATAATTATCATATTTTCAATGCGTGTCGCTAAAAATGGATTGAAATCGGATATCACCTCTAAAGTCATGAGAAAATTTTCATCCCCCATGAGAGAACCAAATATCTCGTCGTCTCTTAAAGCAAGGCTTCTTGTTGTCAGGGACTTGACACCACTCTAGCTACTACGCTGCTACAACTATAGCTAAAATGCAATTGAGTTTCTTTGTTGTGAAGTAAGCAAAATGTCGATACGGTTAAGAGAAATTCCTCTTGCTTTTAGAGTAATTATAGCAGATCTGTGTATTGGTGAATTTTCATGGTGACATGCACGACTTTCTCCATTTTTCCAGTCACTGAAACCATATTTATTGACAAATTATGTTAGTTCATTAGTGTTTAACGATAAACAAGGGCCACAAAAAACTGATCGCTTACGTTTAGAAAAAAAGCATCTATTTACTTTCATGAACTTCTCCATTTTTAAATTAATATTCAAAGACAGATTTAGTCAAATATCTCTTTTTATCTTTGTACACTCTTACGCTGTTAGTGAAATCTAATCTTATGTTTTGTCAACGCAATTTTTTTGCTATTAGATCTGCTTTGGGTAGCATCATTTAAAATCCACAAACTTGGATCCTTTCTTTTTAATTGGTTATTTAAGGTCGCATCAACATCTTAGGTCATTAGCGACCACTATTGCTGTTAACGGTATGGTAACTATGTGGATGAAACGATATGGTGATGATAAGGGGTGAAAGGACGAACACAAATACAACCATGCCCGAGGCGGGACTCGAACCCGCGACCCTTCGGTTCGAGATCACTACGACACTACTGCCTTAGCGATCTCGGCCACGGGGCCGACTTGGGTCCTTATTTAATGAGTTTGTTAATGTTGTCTCTTTATATTCTTTTAACGATGGACTTTTAACACCAAATCTATCAGGTTTCATCTCAAAGAGAGAACTTTCTTGTATTTCTATACATGGCTGTTTTGGAACTCGTTCCAGTGAAAGCATTGTCGTGCCCAACAGAATCATCACAAACAGCATGAGCACTTTCAGATTCCCCTTCATCTTTATCGTTATTTTCTTTCAAACTGTTCGTTTAAAAAAAATCGAGTTTTTGTGTGTGTCTGGTCTGAAGTGATCTGAAGATCACGATCTTGTTCTTGAAATTTCAGTTTTGATCTTTTTTGTATATAGCGCCACTGAGTCTCTTCCTACCTACTCAAAGTAGCTAGCAGGGAGTAGCCTACTATTGCTCTACCACTCTCAAAAAAACCTTCCACAGCGCATGCCCGAACGTGGCCTCTCCCTCCAAAACTCCTCTTTCCCCGCCTGCCTGCGCTCTTTGTCACAACATAGCTCTCCCTCTGTCTTTCTCTCGTGGGTCGCGCGGTAATTCAACACTGTGAGTTTGCTGATAACAAACTGATGAGTGAGAAGGATCAGACGGAAGGCAGCTTACGTGTTTCTATAGTAGGGGTTGTCCAAACGATCAACAGAAAATAAGCCGTGTCTTGGAGAGTTTCCGTCTCCAGTCCCTGTTTGACCGTGGCTAGTGAGCGGTGACCGTGTTCTTTACACAGTAGCTGCTATTATTCACAAAAACCCAATTATTGCAAATAATTCAAAGTATATTCACTGAAAAACGATAGGTCGTTGATCAAATAATCATTGAAGATGGCCACATTCCTCTCCGTCTTCCACCGTACCATCCAGATCTAAATCCAATAGAATTTGTTTGGGGATTTTTAAAAGGGCGCGAGGCAGCAGAAATTGATGCATCCTTAAAAGAAAAGGAAACGTTTTGCAGAGAAGCTTTTGCACAATACGATGTATTGATTTCCTTGGACACTCCTGGGGGTGCGAGTTCCTCTTTGACGAAGAGGGTAGTGATGGCGAGTGGCGGTCAGCGCGATCGCTGCGTCTCGCAGTCGCCTCTCTCGCCTACGCGCTTCCCTTATCGCCGAGAGGGGAAATCTCAGATGCCGCAGGGTGGGGGCAGCTTCCGAGGCTTTACCTAAGGTACGTCCGCCATGATGGTTTTTTTGCGAGCGGTTCAGCTATAGTTGAAACTGCACGTTATGCAATGGAATACTGTAAACTAGTAGGCAGGGACCGAAAAGGTATTGAATACCGGTAAAAAATACCGGTATAATACCGGTATTTTTCCATACCTTTTTCAAATACCTTTATTCATTTATACCGGTAAAATACCTCTATAGGACGTCTATACCGGTATGGACGTCCATAAAGGTTATACCGGTATTTTCAATGAAGAAATATAGCCTTCCATTCATACATGTTGACAAAATAGGTTGCTTTAGTTAATAATATCTCACAAAATGTTTATTAATATATTTTTAATTGATAATATTTGTTTTTATTATTATAATTGTATTAAATTCTATTCTTATTATTGTAAATGTTTTGTGTTCAGGCTTTTACGTTTTGCATACGTTGTATGTATTGGAAACCTCCCTTAATTTAAACTTCGGAAAAGTTGAAATATGAAATAATAATTATTGGTTCCATTGAAGAGAACCTTTTCTTAGTGTCCTTCATTGAGCTATTTCCCATCTGACCTGAGAGATGACCTAAGTCTGTCTTTGTATTTCGCACATGGAGAGGCTGTCAACGTTTGCGCCGTGCCGTAGGCGTAGGACCGTTTCTTCCCTCCCCGACCCCTCCTTCGGCGAACTGAGGAAGCGTTGACACCTTGAGATAATCACGAACGCTCAGGCTTTCAGGCCCAGTTTTGTTTTTGTTAAAAAAATGATTTCCTTTTACTTCATTTCACAATTAAATCTTAATTATACATTAATAAATAGGACTAAAATAAAATGTTATTTTCCTAGTTTATATTAAGGGTTTAATATATTTTGACATTAACTGCAAATATTGAGAAATTTGTAATAAGAGTAAATTATTATGTTATTATTACTATTATTACTACTATTATTATTATTATTATTATTATTATTATTATTATTATTACTTTTATTACTTTTATTACTATTATTATTAGCTATTAACATTGCATGTGGGCAAGGGTTCCTTCTACGGGTAGCTTACATTGTAAAATGCATCTGGAGGAGCCCACTTCGAGAAGAGTGTTTCTTCCTTAATAATAAGAAATATATACTAACATTATTAATTAATACAAAAGAGTTTATTAATATTAACATTTTTACTTTTCAATTAAAATTAATATTTAATTGAATTAAATTTATAAATTAACAAACAAAATGATATATTAATTTACACAAATTTAATGCAAACAATTAAAATTTAATTAGTATTAATATTTTAAAATATTTATTAAAATTAATTAATATTATATAGTACTATTAATAATTTTTCTTAATGAAATTTCCTAAATAATACATGGGTGTAAATTAAACATGCTTCAATCATTAATTTTGAATTAAACATAACGCATCTGTTTCCTCGCGTAAGAATAGTTAATATGTCTATTAGCGTTCAATGTCAATTTTTAATATTGTTTTAGTTATAATTATGGTGCAGAATAAGGAAACTGGGCCAACTGAAAAATTATTTTCGGAATGTTAGTGATACGATCAAAGTTAAGCAAATAATCGTATTTAGTGATAAACACAGTCATGCAAGAAGGAAGTTTGATATGCGTGGAAGACTCATTTATGGATAAGAAGACATGTTTCTCCATTTTTTATCGCTACTAGAAAGGACAAGATTTATACGGAGAAATTCGATAAATTTTCAACACTCTATCACGTGTCGCCAAGCTCTGCGCCCGGACGTGAGGTCCAAGGTCAGCGAACGAGCTCGTGTTGACGTCTGCGAAAGACCGTTGGCTGGTCCCTCCGTCTGACGACATAACTCGACTACCCAGTCAACGGCAGAACTCGACCTAGCTATAATAAGTGACGAAAATCCGCCACCCTCGGGACTCGAACCCTAGGACCTCCCGGTCAGAAACTCAGCCGTGTGTAGTTGTTTCCTCTAAGTCATTTCAGCGGAAAATATCACAATGAATTTCCCCCAAATACCTGTATGATTCTACTGAAATACCGGTATTTTCTATGAAAATACCGGTATTTTGATGAGAATACCGGTATAATACCTTTAAATAGAGGTATTTTACCGGTATAGACGTCGGATAAAGGTAAAATACCTCTAAAAATACCGGTATTTGACGTCTTATACCGGTATTTTTAAAGGTATTTTGAATAAAGGTATAATAGAGGTAAAGGTATTTGTATACCGGTATAAATACCTTTACCGCTATTATTTCGGTATTCGGTCCCTGCTAGTACGCACAATCGTAACAACACGAACACGCCTCGCTCAACACAATAACATCACTATTCCGGTTGTGTACACCGACATAAGTGACAGAGACAGGCAGACTAGACTGACACTATTGACACCGCCCCAGCCGGTACAAGCTCTAAGCTCACGACCGGTCTCCAGGAATATGTGGTAGTGTAGTGCATGTTAGTGTAAGTGTGTGTGTGTGTGTAAGGGGAGAGGATAAGACAAGGAAGAGGAAATAAAGATCGTGCGCGGTCCGTGGCCCGTTTGTTTGGGTACTGCTCCAGCATTCGCCTGGTGTTGATCGGAGAAACCACGGAAATCAGAGCAGCCGGCCGCTAGAATTCTCTTTTAGACAGCGACTGAATTCGACCTAGCTGAAAAGCTAGTGTCGAAAACCCTACCGCCAGGACTCGAACCTAGGACCTCCCGGTCAGAGGCGTTGTACATGCACAGGTAGTCTTCAGTACATCAGTAGATGTACATCTGTAGCGCTGTGACATCAGTTGATGCACTGAGCTACCGCTCCCGGTCACTCCTTGTACTTCATTCACACGTGTATTTGGCCACTCAAGGTACGCGAATTTTATATTAAAAATGGAGTACTGTTATTGTTCTTGATAAGTCGATTGAAATATGAAAACACATATATATATACACATTCGCTCTTCACATCACATATATGTACACATTCACATTTCTTTTGACGAGGATACAACACAAATAGAGTTTTACAAAACACAGACATATAGTACTTAGTTGGCACGCGTTTTCGTTCGGTGAAGATAACTTCAAATTCCCCTGGGTCTCTTGTCTTTCTTGGCCTGTCGTGACAAAGAAGCCTTTGTGATGGTCGTGGAGTTCCGCCGCATTTCGGTGGTTTTCAGATTATGTACTGGTCTGGAGACCAGCGCTCGAGCCATATATTCGCCGCATCTTCCCCTCTTGCCTGCCGACTCTCCTCGCCGTCACTTCACACCGCTCGCTCGGGGGTTTTCCAACCCGCTGTGAACCTCCTAACTCGCTACGCGGAGGCATGACGTGGCGCTGACGAGGCGCATAAGACCTTCGCGCTGCCAACTGTATATTTGATAAAATTCATACCTGAAGAGTCCCACTAAAGAAAGGAAAGCACTTATTAACTCTTCATTCAGCCGAAATAAAAAATTCTCATCTCATGAAATTTTATGGGGATTCACTGAATGCCCTGCACGGGCCACCTGACTATAACGTAGTTTAAAGAAAAAGTCATATTTTCGCAAGATAATACAACACATGTGAAAATATAAGCAATATAGAATCATTTCATCTAGCGGATGTTATGCACTGCTGATACACGCTTCGTATTTCCTCCTATGTCGACGTACTGTATCAGGAAGCAATTTTCTTAGGGCCAGTTGGCAGACTTGCATTTGCAGCGAGGACTACTTGGGTTTTTCTATCGTGACAGCTGAGGGTATTATCTCCAAGATGGAATATGGCACAACTTTTTGCGTCTTTCTGGGTCCTACCGCAAGATGTCACATGATCGCGATCGTATCAAGCAGTGCTGCAGATCAAGCGGCTCTAGCGACATGACCGAGAAAGACGCGAAAAGCCGTGCCATATTCCACCTTGGAGATAATACCCTCAGCTACCTCTTTAGCAAAACCCATATATATATATATATATATATATATATATATATATATATATATATATAGTGACGCCAAGGCCATGTGTGGGTTGTCGCCATTAGTCATACCGAGCCCCGTGATGTGGGCCTTCGCCCAGGTTTGAAAACCGCGCCCGAGTGAAAGCGCTGGTCCGTGACCACCATAGAACGTCGGCGGCGTTATCAGTCGTAGCTGGTGGGACGGCAGCGAGAGTGGTGAGGGACGGCGGCGGAAAGTAGGTAGAAAGGTTGCACGTGAGTGCACTCTGACTCTTATTTTGGAAGAGAGTGGGAGCAGCGCTGAAACGAATCTCGCCCTTGGTCCTTGATTTCCTATTTTTAGGAAATCAAATTAAAATTTTGCATACTTTGCTGACGACCCATACGGACGGTGGACCCATGCTGCCGCCCGCGCACCAGAAAAGAAGGCGATTGGAACGTCACTATATACTGATGCCTTAAGCCGTATGCATTACTGATACATGGAACTTGAACTGAACTGGGAATGCGGAGGGCTACACTGAACCGAATCACTAGATTGCATTGTATAAAATCAAAACAAGAGAAAAATCACTGTATATATGTAACAAATTATTGAAAGTATATTGTTTGTGTATTGTGTGTTTTATGTATGTGCAATTATGGGGTTAAAGTGAAGCTCTGAAGACATTGTTGGTTCTGAGGGGTTTCAGGGAAAGTATCACATCATTTGATTGAGAATACTTCGTATTAAATGATAGCATACTATTATCTGATAGTTTTTTGTAATTTAATATTCTAGAAAATTGTATATAGTAGAATGAAAGTAGGTAGTGAAGTAGGTTAGGCAAAGTTGGTATATGTGTTCTGTAGATAGGTTAGTTATTTATATTAGTTAGATTTTGATGATATAAATTATGTTTGTAAATATAGGGCTAGAGAGGTCAATTGAGGTCAAATATATAGGCTAGAGAGATCAATTGAGTGTGAGCCCAATGGCCAGGTAAATGTTATAATCATATACAAATACACAAATCTAGTTCCTGGGCGAAAGTTTTTTATTGTGGATACGGAATTGGATTGGAATTGTGGATGTGGAAATGGATGTCCAAAATGCCTGGCAACGCGACCAGAGCGCGGCAAATAGGCCGCGTGCAAAACCACGGTGACGTTTCAGGTCACGTGCTTGGGAGCTACTTAAGCGCGAACGCAGAGCGCGGGGGCGGGTTTCGAGCTGAGTGGGAACCTCGTGCGAACGCACAAAACTTGCGCTCAGGGCGGTGCGGAGACGAGCTAGGCTCGTACAGCAACCCATGTGTTGGGACGCCGTGCCGGAACAGGGTTCCACGGGTGACTGAGGATGCCGGAGCTGTATGCTGGGTGCGTAGGCTTGCTGAGGAGTGGCGCGGGTCACTAGACAGACATTGCATTGTTAAGGATCGCTCCTGCGATCGGGGGAGTAAAGGGCGAATGAAAAGGGCAGCAGAATCGCATTACTGGTGGCGAAATATATACCGCCTTCACTCTAATGTCAGCTCGTGCTTAGGTTGCATGGTTGCACAACCCCCAGAAAATGAAAAAAATCTCATATCATCTTAGGAATGTACATTTTTCTTTTAAGGACATTCAATTTTCGAGACATGGCAGTAATATCGAAGCATATGAAATCATTCTGAAACCAAAGAGTCCATCTGACACTCTCTCCGATGTCTATGCCTTGCCGAGAATTGCACCACGCTCTTGGCTGTATTATTGGGTTTACTGTTCATAATCTTTGGCACTTCGATTTAACACGGGGAACATACGGACTTTTGGTGGCGCAACCAGACAGGTGACGCTGTCGAGTGCTGCGCGGTGACGGAGGGATACCCATATTCTGTCTTAGGTTTGTTGATTCAAAACGTACATTTGATGAGTTCTTTGTGTAAAGGTGGCCGTTCTGGATGCGTCCCTGTGTGGCTGCAGCTGACCAGTGGTTTGCGAACATTGCGAATACGAATTCGTGTAGATCTTTTATTATTGTCATATATACCAGGGTAGTGAAGTTTTCTAAATAAAATAATCCTATTTGTGTGAAAGGTGTCGAAATTGCTTGTTGCGATGTTCAGGAGTAGAATTTAATTGGAAATCAAAGCCAGAACCACGTGCGTGGGAGGTGTATATGCCTTATGCGGACCCAACGCAAAAAATTATGTAAGTAGTGTTTCAATATAGACTTTTATTTCACTTAGTTTTAATTGATTTGAATTGGTACATTTTTACCTTGTTCGTATTTTGAATTTTGGAAATTACATTTCCGTCATTCGATGAAGGTGCATCCTCGTCTGTTGGGGCACCAGCCGCCACTGTTCTCCACACAGGTAAAACGTACGGTCGGCGGAATATACATTTATTCGTGCTTGTAGATTAAATGCTTTAAGTAAACTAAATCATCAGCCTTAAAACAATAATTCCACCTGTCATATTTGAGCCGCCAGCGCATGGTTACGCAACGGTCATAGCAGCAAACTGTTCGTCGGGGGGAAAAACTTCATTCTTCCCCATCGCGGAGCGCAGCAGACTAGCGGCGGATGACCAGTGGTCGACTCGCGTCAGAGGTGCGAGATATGGAGGCCCGCACCAGCGGGTAAGTTATACAGAGAGGTCGAATGAGCATAAGTCCCGTAAGTGTAGTGTATGTTTTTATAACGAGGTGGCGGTGATCTTTTCCCGCCGACTTGCAGGGTTTTCCATAACCAGGTATCTCTCACCAGCGGGGCCGTCAGGACAAGCTCTTTAAGATCCCGCGACTGGTCTGACATGTGTGGTAGTGTATTGCATGTGTGTGTAGGTAACGAGTGAAAAAAGTACAAGGGAGAGGAAGGAATGATCGTGCCGTCCATGGTCCGCATTCGCCTGGGGCTGATCGAAAAAAACCCACTGAAACTAGCTATCAGCGCAGCCAGCCGTTAGAAATTATCTACCAGATAGCAAGGTTGAATTAAGCTGCTATCTTGCTAATGTCCAAAATCCTGCCACCGTTGGGATTCGAACTCTAGGACCTCTCAGTCAGAGGCATTGCAGTGACATTTGATGCCCTGAGCCACCTCAGCCGGTTAGTTCAAGTTCACGGAGTACAACGCACGACCAATCTCATGATCATTTTCTAGTTCATGGGAAATTGAGTTTTATTCTCATTTCGCCGAGTTTGTATGAAAACTAATGTTTTAGGCTTGGATGTAATAAGGAAACATGTTGGCCAAATTCAAGTTTCCGAGTCTGCCATTCAATGTGAAGTATTTCCTGCAATCATGACACCAATATGGAATTTTCTGAGCAGCTCATGTACTCTATTCACGTCTGATACACCAATAAAGGAGTGCCGTTAGTTTATTTTTATGGGACAGAAAAGAAAATATGGTCACAATGCTTCTCAAAGATATCATACAAAAAATAAATTTTTTGCAATAAATAGTGTGACAGCTGCGAGCGATGTTTAAAAACATGTCCTCCTGAAGATAAAACAAAATAAAATAAGAGGATACATTATCATGAACACTGAAAACTGTAAATATTGAGTGTTTCAAATATTATTGTGTAATTAATGTATTTCATAAGGACAAATAAAATCGACATTTGGATTTGTACATTGTCATTGTTGTTTTATTACATTTTGTGTCGTGCTAAGATATTTTTATCATTCATTAGATGAAAATACACAAATGTCTATACATACTGATTGTTAAAAATTAGGGCAAGGCAGAAGGAAGGTTAAGGGTATGTTCAGACACTTTTGAGCAAACAAGGACATTAATAAGGAATTTATTTACATACTGCATGCATACATCAAGTCATGTTTTAAATATTGCTTATCTTTCCCAGCTAGAGGAACTACACCAATTGTTGCTAGACTTACTTCACTTACTTTGTATTCACATGTAATATGACTCTTTAAACATCTAATTCCCAAATACCAGATTTCATAAATGACTACAAACACTCCTGAATAAATATAATATAAGCATTATCCTCAAACCAGAGTGTCATTTTACTTCATAAATAAAAGACTTAGATTTTTTCTTCATAAATAAACTATGCAAATTATTTATTCTGATAGCAACAAAAATCTTGATTTGTACTTCTACATTCAACAATAAAATGGTACTGATCCACAGTATCACAATCACTCACTTCAGCAACTATGGCAAGTTGCACAACACTCCACAATAATTTCATTAACACTACACTCTATAGTATACATTATTACATGATTACTGATTTCATTTTCATTTCTGGAGAGCACATTCCAAAGAAAATAATTAATGTGAAGGAAACAAATTATTATGTCATATGTTAAAATACACTGTTAAATTGTCTCTTTTTTATAATTATAGAAGTCAATCACCTTGGGATTAAAAAAATATTACAATTTGTAATGTCAGATAAGTTAAAACCCAACATGCGGTCATGCATTCTAATACTGTACCTCTAAAATTTGTGATGTAAATATATAAACGAATAAACATATAAATTTTCACTTTATAAAATAAGCACATGTTAATAGTAAACAAATAAAGTAATATTTCAGTTTTGTAAATGGTAGTTACCTATACCTGAAGATATGCTAATGTCCAATCTCAGATACACACATCTCACTTAATGCCACTCAACTCAAGAAACAGGAACTGAGAAAGCTAGATCACTAAATTAGACTGAAGCATCAATCATCTTGTAAATCACTAAGGATAATTCTATTACTCTGATTTAGCAGGGATCTGAAGCATAAATCAGTTATTTATCCTTATTTATTGTTGCAGATAAAACACTATTTTATAGCTCTAAGACCTTTTATAATCTGTTTTGTGAAAAATCGAGTCTTGAAAAGATATGACAACAACAAATTCTCTTGAATATCTAAATTTTCTCTACCGAAAACAAATATTAAGATAAACAATGTATTGTTTTAACTACTGATTATATATATATTATCATATTGCATATTACGTATATAATGCATGTATTGAGTTTCTGAATTATTCAAATTGTGTAATATCAATGGTAATATATATTTAAGATACTTCACAGATCAAACCTGTGTTAAGTTACCAGGTATAGAAAGAAGAGATGCAAATATAACATCAATAAAATATTTGTACTAAGTGAAAAGGCAAGAGGAAAAGTTCCCAACACAAATGATTACATCATTAGAAGAAACTAAACCCTCAACTTAAATTCGCCAAACTTCATATAAATTTCATAACAGAAATATAAGTAGCATTATACATTATTCATTCAATGCAGAATAAATTGCAGAGTGATTACTAAACTAGATCACTAATGCTTGCAGCAAGCTCAGATGATTGACTATCCCATTGTTTGCACCATATTTTAGCATTGTTACCTATACAAACCACAACAGCACAAATAGTATATTTCACAAAGAAAATAGTACAGTTGCACCTTCTTTACTCACAATTCAGTTTCAGAAGATGGCTAGTTTTATATTATTCTTAACTCATAACACTCACTTCTCATAGGCCATATCAATACACATGGCAAAACAGATTCACTTGCAATAAAGATAACAATTCAAGAATAATTAAAAAGCCTATACACATTATTGTGAATCTTCACATCCCTGACTTGAAGAGCCTGTTCCCTGACCAGTGCTTGATGGACCAGGAGAATCATGAGTATTGGAATCTGCTAAAAGGAAAAAAAGTCATGTCTATTAGAATCTAAGTGAAACACATCTAAATCAAACAGAAAAAAATTGAATGACAAAGATTGTACAAATTAGCAATTTCAAATAAGACAAGTAGACGTCATTGTAAATGTATGTTAATGAAGAACAGTTCATTACATGAAGCTAATTTTAAGTAATTTTATTACATTAGCATAAGTAAGTTTCAAAATTTCATACAAATAACGTTTCAAGTTTAAGTTAAAATACTTTATTACAAAGAAATTCTAGCATATTTGATTTAAAATAAAATTCCACTGATCTATTATGTTCACTGTTATTTTATGCCTATAAAATAACACTGACAGATTATATTACTTTTCATTTAATCAGATTAAAAGAGGTCTTCCAAATAATGGATACAGCAAAACACCTGAACTTCACATAAGTTTTCTTGAGGAAACTATTTTATTTTTAAAATATCACAAGTGTATTGGAAAAAACAATTACAAATACATTACAAATTATCCTGGCATTGGGCTTGCAAACAGGATGTAGATTCTTTAAATAAGTAAATAAGTGTTTTTTCATTGAAGTTTTTTAAATAGCAAGCTATTAGAGCAGTATAAAATTTTAATATATTAAAAATAACCTACAAAAAAGATAGTATACAATTTTAATAAAACTTTTCACATAAATGAAAATTACATTCTGAGGAAATTCAAAGAGGCTGAACAAAGAAAAATTATTTGAAAAATCTAGAGCAATTTTCAAGAATTTAGCAGTTTCCTCACAAATGTTAAAACTTTTCTATTTCTTAACTTTCATAAATTGTTAACAAAAACTAAAAATTCAATGAAGTCATAATTAATTGCTGAAAACATTATATATTAATTGCTGAATGCATATTAAAAAACAACAACAAAAAACTAGTACTGCAACAGAATTGCATAGACTTCTTCAAACTAGTTAGTTTCCTAATGTTTAATCTGGGCTAACTTTTCATTTTTGCCCACTCTCTTCCCAACTGCTGCCTATTGGCACCTAAATTTCTTTTTTCACATTTCTCAATTTTTCACTCCCACAATTGTTAAATTGAAACACAACTTTAAGAATATCATAGACAAGTGAAACAGGTTTTTTTATGCAAATTTTCATTGAAAATTTAATTTTGATCATTTTCAAAACAAAGTTTTGAGATTTCAAAAAAAAAAAAAAAGGTCAATAAAACTCTTCTGAAGCCGTGTACACAAAAAGCAGTGATGTATTAAAAATGACCTTAAAGTAAATATTGATGTATATATTGATTAAATATTGATATTGATGTATATATTGATGTATATATTGAGTAAATATTGATTATATGTATAAAATAAATTACTTTTTTTGAAAAAAAGAAAAGAATATGTGAAAATGGTGTTTATGACACTTGATTCGGTGCATTTAGCACTATCCAAACAAAATTGCATGAAAGTCACTATTTTCAAAAAATTTACTTGATATTTATTAAATAACTGACTTTGAAGAGGAAATTTTATTTGGAGAAAAAATTTCCATCTTCATTATTGTAGTTGTGCAGAGACACTTAAAAAATTTCAAATGGGTGATTTTCAAAAATTCAGGGGTAACCATGAAATATCAGACCTATACTGCAATTTCTGTAGGGCTGCATCTGACAGGTCATTAGCTGTTATGGTGCAATCCAATCGCGACTTTACACATAACTGCAGTGAAGTAACTTGGGTGGAATTCAACCTTCCCATTGGATGATACCGATACATCTGATATATGTCAGAGGTACCCGGGAATAAATCCACATATTCACCACCTTTATTAGTCTATTTCACTCTATTTTTACAAGAAATGAAAGGAAAAATTTGGAGCCAATTTTTAGAAAATTTTCTACATTCGGATTTGGTGGGATAACGGTCAGCGTACCGGACTGTTGTACCCGAATTTGCGGGTTCAAACCCGATCGAAGCTGTGGATTTTTAAGGATGAAAAAATCCTTCGTATGCCTTCCTCCGGAGGGGAAGTAAAGCCGGCTGTCCCAAGTAGTAGATTTACTGCATGTAAAAGATCCTCAAGCCTAAAAGAAGTCTCTGAGCAAAATTGAGATCGTCTGTTTCGTTGCCCAAGATAATACCTCCTTTCTCGGCTAGGTGGTAAAAGGAGCGTAACGAAATTTGCGTGGTTAGACGGAAGAGCGGGCCTGATGGCCCGAGTCTCGCCACGTAAAATAAGGCATTAACTAACTAACTAACTAACTACCTAACTAACTAAATGTCCCTAGGGCATCCTGTGAAAATCCCCAAAATTAAAATATCCCCATCAAATCATGTTAATATCTCCAAAAATTAAAATATTTGTTTCACACTTGTTGAGGCATGAGTTCATTCACATTGATGGGGAAAATCATCAGAACAGTTTAGGCACCAACTGATTGGTAGGCAGACTGACTGATTGGCAGAGGACAGACTGACTGGTAGAATTATTGACAAATGGAAGTAATGAAGAGGTCTGACTGACCGAGGGTCAGACAGACAGACAGGCAGCCAGCAGGCACAGCCGCCAAAGGCAGCAGCAGCAGACAGCAGCCAGACAGCGCAGCAGACAGCAGCAGAAGACAGACAGGCAGCCAGGACAGACGACAGAGTCCGTTTGGACGTGATATTGACAGTACGTGTTAGAAGTCGCTCTGTGTTTTGTGAGGTGTGATGGTTTTGCTGATTTTTCACAAACGTGTGTATGGTGTCTATTGGTAGCTGAACTACTGTTTCAACTGTGTAAATGTTAGGAGAATGTGGGATGAACGCTGAATGGAAATATTCATAATTTTGTGATTTCTTTGTGTGATATAAACAAATATGGTCGACAATGAAATTGAGGAGGATATCGAGAAGGCATTGGGCATGCTTGTAAATGTTACAGCATGACGTGCAGACAGACAGACAGACGTGCAGACCGACAGACAGACGTGCAGACTGACAGACAGACGTGCAGCCGACACACAGCGTGCAGACCGACAGACGTGCAGACCGACAGACAGATGCACAGACCGACAGAGACGTGCAGACCGACAGACGCGCGACCGACAGACAGACAGACGCGCAGACCGACAGACGCGCAGACCGACAGACATGCAGACGACAGACAGCAGACTGACAGACGTACTGACTGACCGACAGAGCGACTGACGACCGACAGATGTACTGACGCGGCGCGACGAAAGCGACGACTGACGCAGACATGCAGACTGACTGACAGACGATGCGACTGACTGACAGACATGCAGACTGACTGACGACAGACATGCGACGACTGACTGACAGACGACATGCAGACGACTGGACGCTGACGAGACATGCAGACGGCTGACTGACGACACGACATGACGACGACTGCACGACACCGACATGCAGACTGACTGACTGACAGACATGCAGACTGACTGACTGACAGACATGCAGACTGGACTGACTGACAGACATGCAGACTGACTGACTGACAGACATGCGACTGACTGACTGACAGACATGCAGACTGACTGACTGACAGACATGCAGACTGACTGACTGACAGACATGCAGACTGACTGACTGACAGACATGCAGACTGACTGACTGACAGACATGCAGACTGACTGACTGACAGACATGCAGACCTGACTGACGACAGACATGCAGACTGACTGACTGACGACAGACATGACGACTGACTGACTGACTGCTGACACATGCAGACTGAGCGCGACAGACATGCAGACTGACCGACTGACTGACAGACATGCAGACTGACTGACTGACTGACAGACATGCAGACTGACTGACTGACAGACAGCAGACTGACTGACTGACTGACTGACTGACAGACATGCAGACTGACTGACTGACAGACATGCAGACTGACAGACATGCAGACTGACAGACATGCAGACTGACATACATGCACAAATGTCCATAAAAGGTACATACTTACAAACGGGAAGTAATTTACTACATGTAGAAAGATACTTTATTAATTTTTTTCGTTACCTGAGACCGACAATATGAGATTTTCTGTTGAAATATAGCCGCACACGTTTATTATACTTAGAAGAAGAAAAGTTAAAAAAGTACCTGGTGCCGTTGGTTTTGGAGACCCTTTAATTCTGCAAGTGTTGTATGAACCACAAACAGGACACTTCAATCCAACAATGTGGAATTTTACAAGAGATTCCTAAATGTTAAAGAAACAGTACATTAATACAATTAATATGAATGTCTAATCCACAATTATTTGATAAAATATTAACTTACTTTATGACAATCCTTGCAGAGAATTTCAGCTTTGTAGTCTTGGTATTCTGGTGGCATTGGTGTCATTTCTATCTCTTTGTCCAAGAAACCCCATAACTAAAGAAAGAAACAAATATTGTCACTGGATATTCAAGACTCTAGGGCAAACTCTTCAAGACACAAACCAATTCTTAAAACATTTGGTGAAAAAGTATAATCTCAAACTGTCTCAAATTATTTATAATCTAATTCTTTATAATCCAATAATTCAGAACATGAAATAGAACACAATAATTACACTGTTAAACCTTTTTCGAAACTATCAATGTGTTTTCATTCTCATCCCACAAGGATTGTATTTTGAAGCATTAAACCTGGCTTTTTCAACCATATAATATTCATCTAATTGAAATTACATAAAACTCAAATGCATGAACTTCGTGTAATATTCTATAGTAGACTTAGCTATTGGAATAGATTTTAGCTACTAACAACAATTGATGAAACCAGAAACTATAAGACGTTTGATCTTGCGACCTCATCAATTACAAATTTAATGTAAATTTTATTGAAAATATGCAGGAACTTTTAATGTTTTGGATTTATTTACTAGCACTTTTACTGTTATTGGATTAAAAACTCTGTTACTTAGAAGCCGAAGGTTTTTGGTTATTGGAAATCTGGTACTTACAAAAATATTGGTGCTCTTTAACCAATTTTTGTACAATTCCTTGTGAAATGATTATTTATTATAGAGAAAAATGTAAGGGTTCTGATGAAACAATCAATTATTTTAAAACGATACAATGTAAGAAAAATGTTGGGAATCTCTGCTGCAAATCAAGCCAACCATGAGACAGTTAATTTTGCTGAATTTGAATCCTACATGATTTCATTGTGTTGATGTTGTGGTGAAGTTGGTACTTTCTATTGTTCATAATACCATTAAGTCACCCTTGACTTACAGTCACCATCTGGATATTCTGCTTCTGACAAAGAAGAGCTCTAAGAATATCATTTGGAATCTCTACTCTTTTTTCAACCCATTTTCTCCGTATTTATGTCTTGCTTACAAATCAGAGCGAAAGTTGGGCCACAATACTGTGCATGTGATTTTCTTTTTTCACACTGTGTGTTGAATGTCTCTTCACAACCTCATTCAAATTATTGCATTAGTGTGCAGAATATTTCTTAAATTTACACATTCCATCTGGAAAGACAAACTAAAATCAGTGTTCAATGTTTTTAGATAAATTCTAATGGTGTTTTGGCCTTGGAATAAAATATTAATTAAAAGATTATAAATTTTAAAAAATGTATTTTTTATTTCATTATACCTCAAGTTTTATTTATTGTGGAAATAATAAGAATTTACCCTCAAAGAACAAAACAATTTTCCTCCATTTCCCCTAAATTTTAAAAACTTCTATCCCTCCAATATCCTAAAGAACCTTTCAAAAAAAACTTACCAGACCTTCTCGCCCTCACCCTCAGCCTCAGCAATAGTATTTAAACACCATTCTAAACCTTCCACCTGCATAAAGCAATAATAATTTTAAACTCCATTCTCAACCTATCTGCTGACTCTTTCCACCTCCTAGCACAAGAAATGGCTCAACTTAAATAACTTAAGACTGAAATTTATTTTATTTGTGTATCTTCTTTGGTTTTTTTATTTTCTTGTATATGTACTTTTATACGAAGTAATATCCATAGTAGAGAGAAATTTATGTAATGATGCAGAAAATCTATTATGAAATTTTACCAAATATACTTTTAAATCGTTTTATACCTAATCATTTGTCTGTTAGTCCGTAAGCAACATTAGCACCTAAACCATTCACAAGTTTTTTCCAAAATGATTCCTCAATCAATTTGGCCTGACTCAAAGCCTGGTAATTTCGAAAAGAATTCTTTACATTTTGGTGGTATTTCACATCAACCCTCTAGGGCATTTTCATAATTATCTAAACAATTGCTCCAATTGTTTTCCTTAAATTTCTTCCAAGAATAGTGAAACACACTTATAAAGAGGACGAGGTCCAATTTTTTTTACTGTTACCCCATACTTTTCGAAAAATTGCAAAACTTAATATTTTTTGGACCTTCTACAATATTACTGATGACAGAACCTTATCTTAAAAAGAAATTTGTTCTGTAATGAATGTCACATACTTTTTCAAATATTACTCCCTCTTTCCCATAATAATAGAAGCAGGTGATGACTTGAATTTGTCCTGTATGATCAAGAAACTTATCTAAAATACACAATGGATTAAACTATTCCTAAGTTTCATTATGAGTCTTCAGATATTTTCTTCATTTTTAAATAATTTCTTTACTGCATTTTAAACTTGTAGCTAGGCTCCCTACCTATTTTATTTTAAATTTTTTATTTCTTTTTATTTTTTTAAGTTCTTGAAAACTCAAAAGTTATCTGTGAAAATGAGCTCAAAACTGCTTATTTAAAAAAAAAAAACTCAACCATAATTTTCTCAAAAACAGCTCAACATTTTTCAATGACAATTTGCATACAGATTCAAATTTAATTCTTCTCTGATATTCCTAAAGTATACTTCGATTTTTCAATGGCTGATGACATTAGGTCATTATTATACCTCCTGTCTTATAAAATGTATCTTTTTAACAGTGGTAAGCACATTTCTGACGTGTCCATGAGCCCTGTTGAGAAGGACATTTCGCAAATTAAATAAAAAGATTCATTTTATAAGGCAGAAGATGTAACAATGACATAATGTCATTGGCCACTACTCAAAATCAAAGTATATAATGGAATCAAAAATGTTTTTGATAAAATATATCTATTTAAAAAAAAATTACATGAAAGTAAACTAAACTATTTATACCGTATATATTATGTTCTACAATATTTTCTGTAGTGTGAGTTAATTTTGAGGAAATTATTCGTTAATGAATATAAAGATGTTAGGTTTTAATGCTGAAAAAATTCTGTTTGCTTCGTTGCTATGGAAACGAATGGTGTGCAAGTAATTAAAATGCTCTAAAGAGCTTTAAAGACCTTGTATGTCTAAAAAGGTCAGTCTAGGCTGTCCAGTAAGAGCTGCGTCTCTGTAGTGGTGGCTGGTGGCTGATGGTCATGGTCATGATCAAGGTGATGACCAATACCGCTCACCCTTCTCCCCCATATAAGGCGGCCTCGCTAGCTATTTGACAGCAGTATGCTCCGAGGAAGGCCATAACATGTTGGTCGAAACATCAGCCACCTCTACAGAGATACGACACATCCCGGCTGTGGAAGCCTATGCAATCATACTAAACCAGCAAGTTAATTAGGAAGTTTTCTAAATGTTCTATTCAACAGAATTTTCTGCAAATTTTATTAATTTTGTGGAAGCTATTGATAAAGGATGATAAATCGAGGATGATAGTTTAAAAAATAAAGGACCTTTTCAACGTGTTGCCAGCCAACAAATATTGTTGAATATCTTTTGAGATTCATAGATTTAGCATTAATAAACATTACTGTGGCCATGTATGAAATTTACTGTTTTGTTTCACACACCCAAATGATCAAAAATTAATTGCATTGTAGCTGGTGAAGAAAACTTTCAAATCTCTGACACCAAAGACATTTTACAACATATACATGTCATATCATACCATTCTTAGAAATTGAGGTGATATATGCACCACAGTGATGTAAACGTGATATGTTAGATATAATGATACAGATGAAATTATTTATTTTAAGCATTATCTTTTCATGAAGTACTTATCAATGATTAGTTTGCAATTGTATTCTTGAATCCAAGACACTAAATGAAATATCTATCAGTTAATTGTTCAGGTTTATTCAGGTTGTACATACCGATTAAATAAAACAACAACCACATCAATTCCTTGGGTATACAGTTTGTATACATTTGCACTATACTGAGACTTTGCGTTTGTGTGAACCTGCTAATCACAATATATAATAATATTCTATGATGCTATTAGATAAACAGGGTAAACTTTTCAATATTTTGAAATAAATAAATTAATGAATAAACAAGTGAAAATAGCTTTGCATAGAAATCAAACTTGTTATGTTTCACACAATCAATGCTGTGGAATGTTAATACCCTCCACAATTATAACTGGACATCCAAAACAATGTAATGTTATACATTATGACAGAACAGACATTACTACTGTAGCACAGAGGCATGAAAACATGAATTTAAGAACATAAAACAGATTGTTTCCATGTATGCCTATGACTGATTGATTATTTTGCGTTTCCAGTCATGGTGATTGCTATGGTCATTAGCCCAGAAGTGTAATGCATGTTTTTATGGAGACAGTGACATTCATTCCCTCACTGAATGACGAGATCCTGCACCTACATGTCAGGTAATCCATCCAGATATCTCTAACCGGTGGGGCACCACCCCAGCCAGGACAAGCTCTAAGTCCAACTGGTCTCCTGACATGTGGTAGTGTAATGCATGCAGATGTAAGTGTGGGTAGGTAAGGGTTGAGAATTGGATTGGGAAGAGAAAGGAAAGATTGTGCATGGACCATGACCAATTTCTTAGGGTACTACTCCAGCATTCGCCTGGTCAGAGAAATCGCCCATCAGAGAAACTACAGATAAGAGCAGATACCCAATAGAATTCTCTTCCAGACAGCAGCTGAATTCGACCATAGAAATGGGAAATGTTTGCAACAGAATTGGAGGAAAAGTACCATAAGAACAAGAAAGACTTTTGGCAAACACAATGGACTAAGAGGGAAACAAGAAAACGGTCAGAAGCATAAGGGATGCAAATAACAACTTAAAGACAGAACAGACAGAAGTACTAGAAACCTGGAGGAAGTATTATGAAAACATCTTTAACAGGATAACCACTGGTGACTGGAGGGAGTTGAGTGATAGTCGAAAACTCCATAAGCCACTGGGAAATGGGAAAGAGGGGGAAGACGAATCGAACCTGGTGAGTGAGAGACACCAGGGGAGAGAAGTAGAGGTGGAGGAGGATTCCATAACGGAAAGAGATGTAGAAGAGGCAATAAGAAGAATTCAAGTTGTTCTTAGTGGAAAGGCAGCTGGTCCAGATGGAATATCACCAGAAATGATAAAGTATATTGGGAAAACGGGAAGGACATGGATAACAGCATTGTGTCAACAGATATGGAGAGAAGAAAGAATACCGCAAGAATGGGAGGAGAATATAATAGTACTCTACATGAAAAGGGGAGCACTATCAATTGTGAAAATACAGGGTGATTTGCTTGTCATCCTGCATAAGTAAATTGTACTCCAGGATAGTGGAAGTAAAATTGAGGACGGAGGTAGAAGATGATTTGGAGGAGGAGCAAGGGGCCTTTAGACCATACAGACAAACACAAGACCATATTAACACTCTAAGAAGCATCATTGAAAAAACACTGAGTAGGGGGAAAACAATATGCACTGCTTTCATAGATTTAAAGTCAGCATTTGATAAAGTATCCAGGAAAGAACTATAGGATGCACTAGAGAAAGCAAAGGTTTCAAGCAAAATGATGAGGGTAATTAAATTATTCATAAAAATGCGTGTGATACTGTAAGGCTGAATGGACAACTTAGTGGGAAATTTAGAATAGGCAAAGGAGTTAAACAGGGAGATTCATTGAGCCCTCTACTATTTATAATATTTATGGATCAGGTTATAAAACAAACCAAAAGGTGTTCTAAAAAATGTAAAATTGTAAATTGGAAAATGAGACCAGTATCGATACAAGCATTGGTGTATGCAGACGATATTTTATTGTTCCCCAAAAGCCCAAGAGAGCTGCAAGAGATGATAATTGAGTGGGGCTATGTACTGGAGGATAGAGGTATAGAGATAAACATTAATAAGTACAAGGTAATGCGTATAGGCAAAGAGAGGGAAGAAATGAACATGAAGTGGAGAGAGGAAATGAGCATGGAGCAAGTAGCAAGCTATGAGTATCTAGGAACAATAATTTCAGAAAATGGAAAATATGAGGAACTGAATAATAGAGTGATAAAAGCAAACTCTGTGTATTATCAAATAAATAAGAACTTGTTAAGAATGAATGTATGCACTAAAACAAAACTCCAAATTTATAAGTCCGTATATATACCAACATTTATATATGGAACTGAAAGTATGCCACATAATACGAAAAAAGAAAGTAGAGTCAAAGTAGATGAAAATAATGGAAAAAGGTCTGAAGTGGTACGGACATGTTGCTAGAATGGCAGAGGATAGAAAGCCGAAACAAATTATCGAAGCCAGACCAGAGGGAAAGAGACCACCTGGAAGGCCAAGAGGAATATGGGACACCTATATACAGGATATATGCCAAAGGAGCGTAGCTAAGGCACAAGACAAAAAGGAGTATGTCAAATGGCTAACCCGATGCTGAGAGGCATCAGAGAAAGAGGAAGAAAGAGGAGAAGAAGAGGAGGAGAAAGAAGATGAAGAGGAGGAGAAAGAAGAAGAGGAGGAGAAAGAAGAGGAGGAGGAAGAAGAAGAGGAGGAGGAAGAAGAAGAGGAGGGAGGAGGAGGGAAGAGGAGGAGGAAGAAGAGGAGGAGGAAGAAGAGGAGGAGGAAGAAGAAGAGGAGGAAGAAGAAGAGGAGGAAGAAGAGGAGGAAGAAGAAGAGGAGGAAGAAGAGGAGGAAGAAGAAGAGGAAGAAGAGGAGGAAGAAGAAGAGGTGGAAGAAGAAGAGGTGGAAGAAGAGAAGAGGAGGAAGAAGAAGAGGAGGAAGAAGAAGAGGAGGAAGAAGAGGAGGAAGAAGAGGAGGAAGAAGAAGAGGAAGAAGAAGAGGAAGAAGAGAAGAGGAAGAAGAGGAAGAAGAAGAGGAAGAAGAAGAGGAAGAAGAGGAAGAAGAGGAGGAAGAAGAGGAGGAAGAAGAAAATAATTCACGATTGCATTGAATAAAGTAAATGTACCCTCTTAACAAGAGAAAACTCTCAAGATTATAGGGAAAAAAATGTTACCTGCACCTTTTATTACATGATTTAAAATTTTCAAAATACCAATTAATTAATTCTTTTCATTAATTATTTTTTAATAAATTAAAAATCACTTAAAATCTGGGTTAGATACGAAATTCTTAGGTGGAAACATACCATACTTCTTGCAATCTTTAACTGGATGGCAAAAATCTTCAGAAGGATCCCTGACAAGGAATGTGGACAAACTTTACATTAGGGTAAGTTAAAAAAACTCTACATAAGGATGCAAATTACACTGGTATATTAATAGAAAAAAATGATCTAAAACAGATCAAAATCACAGTGGAGACCAGATGAACTACCATGGGAATCTGTGTGTTTCAGAGTACAAGTGATAAGCAATAATTTTGTTTCCAACATTATTAATTTTATTATCATTCAAGATATTCACTGCAATTGACTGAATATATGAATAATAAAGAGATGTCATTATATGCTATCTTTGCTAAGTAACTGGAGTAAAAGTTTATATAAAAAATAATTTATTATAAAAGACGATAAATAGTCACTATGAGAGTAAACTGTTATTGCACGAGTGACAACAGGAGCAAGTGAGGTTCCTCTCTTGAGGAGATAAAGCATCTTTACCGTCACTAGTAATACTTGTTTTTATTTCAATTTTTAACAATCAAATACAACTTAAAACAACAAAAAGTCTTACATACTTAGTATGTTGGGTTGGTAATACTGAGAAATATGAGTAAGGTTGATATTTATTCTAAAAAACAATTAGGCATGAAACAGAAACATATTTAAATCAATTGCTTGACTCTGGATAGAGGAAATGGCATATTCTATTGAAGACTTGAAATCTAGTTATGAAATGTTTGTACCAAATTACAAGGAAGAGTCGGTGAAGAAAAAAATTAATTATTTGATTTCCTAAAACTCAATAAAATCAAATGATATTGAATAGTAGCAATTTTGCATTTTGAGAAGAAAAATTGTAAGGGACTCTAAATGAGAAAATCATTTACAATCCTATCCAAATATTGCTAAGACGTAGCTATTGTAAACAGACATAGCATAAAGAAGTCAGAAAATTGTCATTGTGCTCATACTATTTCAAGTTAAAAAAGACATTAGTTGTGTACAAAAAAACATGTATATGAAAATAAGTACACACATTGTTTTGACAAAAACTAAAATTGCACATAAATCTTTTCTTATATATTTGTTGATTTCCTGTAGTCAATGCAAGTTTAATTAGAAAATGGAAAACAACCAAGCATCTCTTGCAACTGTTTAAAAGAGTCCATTTCAAATTTCTTAAGTAAATCGAGATTGGTACAGTCACTGCTATTGAAAATTGTTGCAGTTAAAGGTTACTTTGATGCATGCAGAATTCAGGAGTTATACAATTAACAGACTTATGTCTGCACATTCACTAAGCCTTATTATAAATTACTAAGTCAGGTGTAACATTTAGTATCACCAGCAGGGACACACACAAAAGAATATTTTAAATATTTACCAACTGTAGCAATGTATTACACTAAGTAAAAAAAATTATATGTTAAAAAAACAACAACCCTTTTTGTTTCTCCTGGTGCTGAAAATGCCATTTCCTGATTGTTTATGACCCAAAAGAATAGAAAATGCCCACTATGTTCTATAAACTTTGGTTTTCTGATGAAGACTACAATTTATACCTAATTTAAATGTTCTTTTAAAGTTAAGAAACATTACTGTTTCTTGTGGTTATTGTTGCTTGAAACTGGTTTAGTTTTTCGAATTTTCTGTTCAAAAAGTGAAGTGCTACTAATAGACATTCCAGATATGGCATCCAAGAGGTTGCAAGCCTCTGGTAGATGCTTTTTGTTACGTCTGCAGTCAGTTTATGAAGAAAACAGCAAAAAAGTACTCTACTGTAATACACTACTGCTCGGAATCTATAAAAAGTACTCAGCTAACTTTTGATATTAAGGTTTAAACAATGGGACTTGTTGGATACAGTATGAAAATCAGAGGAAGTGCCATCAAACTTTTTCCGCTTCCCCCCCCCTATCAAAAAGGTATGTCTTTGCCACAACATTAGCAGTTTGTTTGATAAAATTGTAATCATCTTGAACCCTCTTCATGGCTCATTAAAGAGCCTTGGGCTACTACATAATGGAAATAAGAATTCATCTCTTCCTATAGCATCATATGACATGGTGCACCTCTGAAGGAATTTCAGCAATATCATGAGTATGGATTATTTATCATGAGTATGATTATCAAAGACTTCAAGATGGTGAAGTTGCTAATGGGTATCCAAGGTTGTTTTACAAAGTTTCCCTGCTAACTTTGAGATTGCCGAGATATCGAGGAGCACAACAACAGGCAACTTTTGCCTCAGTAGACTATGTTTACTGTGGGGACACACAATGTTAAGTGAGACAACAAATAAAGAAGATCCTTCAATGCAACAAATTTCCCCAGATGCTTGATGGGAAGAGGAACTGCTTGGAGCAGCGTTTTTTTGCATTCGTTCCAAGCTTTCTGAGCAAGGCCGAAAACTATGAGAAACTGGTCTGGAAATGAGTGAAGAACTAATGGGCTGTGTGCTAATAGAGTGTTGCTAAAGATCCATATGCTTGATGCTCATCTTGATTTATTAAAAGATATTATGGGAGCTTACTTGGAGGATCAAAGAGAGCGCTTCCATCATGATATGTTGCATTTTGAACGCTGCTTCCAGGGACAGTATAATGCGAGAATGATGGGAGACTATATTTTTTGGGGGCTAATTTGTGAAAGTGATTCAGAGAATAAATGTAAATCTTGAAAAGCAACACACTTCTAAAAATATGCTTGTATTTACTTTTACTATGTTCCATGCATTTTAATTGCATTCAACAATTTTCTTAAAAGAAATGGCAAATTGAAGCTGTTCTGAATAAAAATGAGTTAATTTCACAAATTCCTATGTCCAGCTCTCAAGATCAAAGTTTGACATGAATAATTATATTTTTCCTAACTTTACAGACATAAATCAGAAAATAGCATTTTCTCCCAGAAGACAAAAATTGTATTACATAGTGTTATTGATTATGAAGTAGCATTTTTAACCTCCTGAATAAAATTAAATAATTAATTGTTTTTACTGGTTTGAACTTTTAACCCTTTGTGGTCCTGAGTCCTGCATGGCTGGACACCTTTTCCTCATTGCAGACCCTTTAAATCCCCCGGTATCTTGTAGCACTGGTTTGGCATGCTGCAGCGTAAGCAACTGTACTAGGGTTACAAACAATTTTATGAACTGTTATAAAAAAGTACTCACTTATTTACCCAATTCATAACATATAACTGTGTAAGCTAATGTTTGGTGCAGAGCGCTTCACCCAATCAATAATGAAATAAGCTTGTAGACAGCGTTGTATCTGATTCATCACTGCTGTCACTTTCTTTGTATTATTTAGAATCTGTCAAGAAAATGTTTTCTAATTCTTAGTTTTCTGATCAATGTTCACACTCAGAATTGTTTACTGATTCACTCAGTTCATGCTGTGACAATCTCAAAAGCTTACTTCTCGATGCCATCATAAGTGCAACTGCAGCCTCGAAAATAAACTGATTTCAAACGAAAAAACAACACAGGGTGAAATCAGGTTACAATGAAGGCAATTACTGCCTTATCTCTCCTCAAGAGAATTAGTCGTACCAGTGCCATCTACCTGAGTGAAACAGACTAAAAGTAAGTCCCGCCCTATGAGACAACTGCTTCATTTAAGGACATGTGAAAGTTATACAATGTTGTTGCATTCAAAAGTAAATTCTTTGATAGGATATGTGAACATCTGTAATGTTATCCAAGTGTGACTTCAATATAGTATAGATTTGTCTTTATTCATCAATATCACTAGCTAAGTCTATAAAATATGCATGATAAAGTATAAGTTGCAAGAAAAATTAAGAATCTCAAGTCATTACAAAGGAGACTATTACCTCACTTTTCAAAATGTATAGAATTGTTTTGCAAATTGCAAGTTAAACAAATAAAACCAATATTGTAGTTAAGTGGAAATACTTTTTGCATGCATAATTCTATTATAATAAAACTCATGTTTATGTTTTGCATCCATCTACATAAAAAAAGGCGAAATGCTTTCACAATTTAATTAGTGATTAATGGGAATTGATGAAGTTCTTTAATTCATTACATTAAAACTCATCAAACAAAAGACTTGAATCAAAATATTAAATATGTAGAGTTCATGTAACCTCTGAACATCTTTTTAGTGTTTGAAGTAAATGGGGAAAGTTTACAGACTTGTCCAACTACTAATCGGACAAAACACTACAAAAACTTCATAAGAAATTTTTATTTGTCATGAATAATAGCTCTTACAAAACACCTTTAAATATTTTAATGCAACACACATTGTCCTTTCATGATTGCAGTTGTCTCATGTAGTGGGCTATCCAAAACATGTTAGATAAAAACATGCTAATAGAGATATAACAACCAAACTTGATAAAAACACATGTGACACTTGGATATCCACCTGAGACATGTCCAAGAGTGATGTTTGGCATGATGGACAAGCATAATGTCCTGCTTGCAATAGTTCTTCAAAGCAAGTCCTGTGTAGCAGGTGTCCACAGTCTGGGATATGGCATGGAATTCTTGATGTGTGAATGTCTTCAAGGCACACAGGGCAATTGGAATGTGAAACGTTTTCCACACACTGGAAACACAACACCTTAATTTTTACAAGACAACACTTAAAACATTACATAGACTACACACACAGTTTTGATAAAATATAAAAAATTATTCCTATGGTACATATATGTAAACAACCCACTTACAACATGTAATTAATAAATGTCAAACTTCCACATCTACATATTTATTTAAAATAAGTAACTTAAGTATACTAAACTACATGAAACTGTGAAAAAATTCTAGCCATGAATTTTTAGAGAAAAAATGTAGCAGAGCCATGATCCATTAGTGATCCTATTTATTCCCTTCTTAAATTCAACATACCTTATGTTTGTTCTTTAGTTTTACTGGAAGGCACATATTGCACTTCTCACAGTGGAAAAACCTATCTCGGCCACCAATACGACAAATACCACAACCTTCACAATGGTACTGATTTTTTTCTTCGTCGTCAAATAATTTGCACTCCAAACAAGTGTACTGGAATAGAAAAACATTTTACATAGGAAGAAATACAAGAATAACAAAATTTATTTCTAAGAAAATACTTACTTTTCCAAAACGTAGGGAACAGTTTTCACATTCCGCTTGAACTTTTTGTCTGGTATCACATTTAGTGCAGACTAGCTCCGTCACATCTTTTCTATTTACAGGATGGGTTTCATTCTCGTCATGGCAAAACCGACATGTATATATTTTATTACAACATGGGGTCTACAAGAAAAGAGAATATGCTTTACAACACTTGTCATCATAACACTACACACAATAAACAAGCTACTTTTACTGTAATATGTTGCTAATATAAGTATTACATCAAGTGCGCGGTGTTGATCTTATACGTCAAATCACACTTGCATAATTCAGAAAAAAAAAGATATATTTAAAAAGGTTATAATGAAATATTTACAACAAATTTGGATTTCCTCTTGTAATGGGCACAGCCAACAAATTCCTCCTGACCTTCTGCTTCCATATTTATAAATATTTCAACAATCTTAAACACAAACGAGTACACTAGGATGTCAGCAGGGAAGAACTGGCCCTGTCGTTCAAGTAGACTATGGTTGTGCTGTGCTGGTTGTATATGTGTAGTTGTGTGGTTGTGGTCAGTGGCGGTTAGTTGTGGTCCGCAAATTGGTTGAGAGTGAGAGAGAGAGAGAGAAAGACACAAGACACAGAAGACAGGAGTGCTGATGAGTCAAGAAATACGAAGAAACAAGTGTAAGTATTTTAGCGCTATCTGCTAACAATTTATAAAACTACACCGTGAAGCAGAGAGCAGGTGAGTCAAGGGACAGGTTTAGTTATGAGGTGAACTGTGCGAGATCGAATCAGAATCGAATTGGTCCTCCAGTGATCGATGCCGGTCGATGCCGTGGACATGAAATCGAATGGGTCGAGTGAGAATAATCATGGTGGACTGGAAAGATAGTACAGTATAACGCAGTATAATCAATCATGAAAATGGTCGAGCACGACGTCTTTCCATAATGGATCCAAGTATAATTAAAATTCTGAATTCTGAAAGGTTTTTGTGTGAAAATCCTTCCATGATTTTTCAGTTTAAGAACACAAAACGTTTCTACTGTATGCGCTTGGATTATTTAATATTTTAATACAATCCATGGATCAAGTTATGTTGCAGGGATGGCTAAGGAAGGCAAAAAGTAGTTGATGGAGCAGTAGGCGCAAAGAGTTGACTGGCATAGATTTCTGGACGTAGTTGTGGGATATTCTGGGGGGGGGGGGGAAATGTGATAAATTCTACACATTGCCTCAGAGCATGTCAGGTGTTTACCGAAGTAATTTCCAGTGAACTATTAATTTTGTAGTGTGCTGCAGAATCCTGACATTTCAAAAATGTGACGTGCTTTAAATTAGACTGTCTGATTAAATGTTCAGTTAATGAGCTGTCTAATAACAAAATCATTCCATTGTGAAGTGAAATTGTCACATTGGTTTAGGAATGATAAAAGGTATTTTAACGTAATTAGCTCCTTTGTTCTAATTGCAGTAAAAGTGAAGTACTGACAGTAGTGTACATTAGTTTTTTGACATGGACATTCCAAGTGAAATGCCGGGAATAGTGAAATCGAATTCCTATGTTCCACAATCAGATCCGGAGGAAACGTCATCTACCTGTGAAGGAAATGGGCAGAAAATTCAACATTTGCCTTCTATCATGAAACCGGAAGAGCCTGATGTACCTGAAATTGTTAGTCAGTCAGCAGGTGCTTGTGCAGACTTTTTATTTGTTGATAGTATGTTAAACCATCTTGCCAAGAGTCAGAAGGCTCCTTTTAAAAGTCAACAAGTAGGAGATCCAGACTTGGATTTTTCAGAGAAGAAAGAAATAGCTAGAGACATTCTTAAAGACAATCCAGCACGATTCTTGGCAAAATTTGGCCATTATTTGTTAGAAGATCATTTAGACTACTTTTCAACTTTGGATAGTACCAATAAAAATTATGAAGTTGATTTTCATGTGAAACAGTTGAGAAGGTTTCTCAGTAAAGCCAAAAATCAAGTTGATGTGCGCAACAGACGTTTTGAAGCATTAAAAAAACTTATAGAAGAAGGAGAATATTTCAGTGAAGAAGAAATGCAGAAACGTAATCCTTTAATGTATGAACAGTTAATTGGTCAATACCTTACTGTTCAGGAAAGACAAGATCGATATGCAAATAAAAAACAGAGTAGAAGTTACGTAGTGCATTTAATGGGGCAGATAGAAGATCATTATGTTAATTGTTTGAAAAAGCAACAACTGGATGATGAAGAAGCAGAAGAAATGGATACAAGTGATGAAGAAATAGAAGAAAATGAACCTGTTAATGAGGAAAAGAGTCACAACCAGAGAGAAGAAAATGAAGAAGATATAGAGGAGTTTGATTCTTCTGATGAGTCAGATGGAGAGAGAACAGATCAAATGAAGAAAAGTCAGCCCTGTCAAATATCATCTCAAAGTAAGGTTACAGATGAAGAAAAATTCATGTTACGTGAAGAGTTTTTTAACAATATGTATGAGAGTTTTTTGGAAGGGAGAGATACTGATTTTGATTATACCACTGTTGATACCAATCCAGAATATGAGTGTCTTGCTGTTAGAACTCAAGATGAAGAGGAACAGTATTTTGATTCTGAGACCCCTGAACTAATCAAATCTGGTAATATAACTCCAACTGATAATGAAAATGAGGACGAAGAAGATGAGTTAGATATATTTATGAAAAATTTAAATTCTGAATCATCTGTGAAATGATTAGTAATAAAATTTGTGCTATTTCCTCTTTCTTTTTTTTTTTTTTTTTTTTTTTTTTAATGTGCAAGAACCATTGTATAAATAAATACTGATGTGTGGTAATTAGCATACAGTATTAGAAAAACAAATGTAATGAGGGATATTTTAATAGGCCATTTGTTTTCTTGTAAATACTTATGAAATATCATTCATATAATTATTAAAATATTCAAGTCATATTCCTGTGATGTGTGACATCTCATGTAGAAGTTTTTCATTTCCCTTCTTGTCCTAGTAGAAACTATCCACAATTTGATATTCTCAATTTCTACTTAAATGTGAAGGAGTTCAGAATGATTTTACATTATATATTATGTGTTTTTTGGATATCAAGTTCTCATGCTCAGTAAATTAGACTACATAACGATTTTACCTTCTGATAGAAACTCATTTTGCGTTTTCTATATCTTTTAATGTGCAAGTACTGTCATGGAAAATAATGCATAGTAACAAAATGTATAAAATGGAATCACTTGTCAATATCATTTTTAGGTAGGAAGTGTTTATAAAGCTATCAGGTTAAATTCATTTGGAAAGACTTCTATGAATTTTTTATTTGATGTATTTACTTGCAGTAATATTAATTTGTGGTGACTTTATGTGTAATGACTTTATTCTTCTCACGTGTTCTCCAATATTTTGAAACTACTAAGATAAACATTTTTGTAACCACTAATTAAATATTACATGCATATTTATGGACCTAATGCATTTCATTTGAAATAATGCTGGGGAAAAAAAAAAAATCCTACTATTTTTTTTTTCTCATCTTCGTTTGGACTTGCTCAGCACCAAGCCAATTACTCTTAATGAGTATTTTAAGTTTACGAGTGAACTCAGTGTGCAATATATTCATGTTAGACATTGATATGACCATTCTCCAATGATCCCTGTTGTTACCATTCACCAATCTTGTGGTGTTTGCACATCACTGTGTTTGTCTTTTATGCTACACCTTCAGTTGGGTTCAGAATTGTGACACTTGATGCCTATGTAGTGTTTTTCTCAAAACCATATACTAAATATGAGCTTTTTTTTGTTGGTGTGTTAGATCTGGAATCAGAGAGTAAGGTCCTTCTCAACTTACCTGGCCAGCATGGCATCTAAACACGGGATCTTTTGCACAAAAGTGAAGAGTAGTTGTCAAGTTAGACAGGTCAAAAATATTTGAGAGAAATCTATGGAACTGCAATGATGCACCAAACCTGAGATTTCATGACTTGTCGAGTGGTGGGACAATGGAACACTGGTACAAATTCATTGTTATTATAAACAATATACCTTGGAAGTGTCTTAAGGGAATACTTAAAAAATGAAAAAAAAAAAAAAACAAAAAAAAAAACCAGGCCTAAAACTTACATGTTCATGATGATATCATGATTTACTACATTCAGAAAAATTACTAGATAAGCAAATTCTCATTCATTACAATATATTTTTCAGGTTATTATGAAATAAGTTTGTGGATACACAAATAAAAAGAGATAGAACAGCGTTGCAAAATATCTTTCTTTACTTGTAATATCCTCAGAAGATGACCCTGTGTCTGAACCGCTTCCTGAGCAACACATCTTTCGAAAACATGATAAGATTCTATATATTGAGCCTCTTTGAGTTGTGCTCATGTTCTGCAGAACACTAACATTTTCCAGTAATAATTTTCAGAATTGCATCAGAATAACAATTTTCAATTGATTAAGACATATAGTGAATGCTTGATTTGCCAAGTTGAACAATAATAGTATTCAAAGTTATGAAATAAACTATTTGCAAAGAGAAGAAAATAATAAGTTGAAAAGAACTAATGCCACTTATATTACATATTACGCAAGTTTTATCCATGGGATATTTCAATGAATAAAAAATGTGATTATTATTAATTTCATTTTGATCACAAGCACATACTAATTCTTAAGGGGAAAATAAAAGAAGCAATTTCATTAGGTCCACATAACTAGGGATCACCAGTTTTTGAATAATTTTTTCTTTTGGGTGGGTATATGCAGTGTAGGGTATAATTTATTGTTTAATGAAAATTACATGCCTTCATTAAACGTTCATTACATGAACTATTAGAACAATTGAACAAAGCAATGAAAACAAACTTGTCATGAAGTGTCTTGATTCTTCTTTGCACTCATTTCTAGTATAATTAATCTAGTTAATTCTGCCTAAATAGAAAGAGTAGAAAATTTTTAAATTTTGGATTAACTCTCAATTCTTTTGTAATATTTTAGAGTAGAATTTCTAGTGTTACACAATTCATACACTGAAGAAAACAAAAAATCAACTACCAAAATCAAACATTTTTTTATTGGTCATTGATCTTATGCTAATATCACTATACAATTTACATATTAAAATATCACATATTCCTAATGTTAAGTTACAAACTTAAGCCCAAAACTCTGAAAGTAATAGTCTTACAATGTTGTTATTATTATTATTATTATTATTATTATTATTATTGAAGAATATTATAACTTAAAATTCCCTATTTTATTTTCATCAATCCTCCTCTTCATATTGCTTCATATCACAAATTTACTTATAGATATTACAAAATAAATAATACTAAAATTTACATTAATGTCTTTGTATCATATTGCCAAACACTGAACTGTGTTGTGTGACTTTCCAGCAAAGCTAGAAGAAAATTAAATACTTCAGAAATGAATTGTGTGATATAAATATATTAGACAATACATATGTTTATCAATATCAAGCACAAATCAGTGGTTTCCAAACCTGTAGCAATTTATCACTGGACTATAAGAAATAATATGAATGAAAAAATGTTTTAAGTATTAAAAGTATTTTTGTTACTCCTTCAAAAGTTTACGTTGGTAAATTTTATACTAAGTTTGTGAACAGATATATTAAAAAAGAATGAATTATTCAATGTATTGAGTTTCTTCAATCATATCTTAAAGTAATGGGTATAATTTTTGTAGATCTCTGGAGAAAGTTTGGAAACCACTAAACAACAATATAAGATTATGAATTCATTTCTCACAATTCATTATCTTCAACTCCCCAATGCTTAACAGAACAATTGCTTAAGTCATTAAAAGTTATTCAAGAGTATGGGTGATTTGCATTAAAAAATTTAGATTATGCTTCAGAAAGAAAGCACTTTTTTATCTGCAAACTAATGTGCAGAATGTTTCTTTACAAGTGATATCTGTTTTAGAAGTATTAACCAATACTCAACAGATATTACTATAAAACAGCTCACAATGTACTGCATTTTCTGATAAAAACACTGTGCTTGCACTAATTTTTTTACCAATTTTACATACCTACTTTACTCCAAAGTCTTTGACCATGACAATTGTTCCTAAGCAAGGTTTAAAAAATGTACTACTTGATTGTACCATTTCTGAAATACAAAGAAACAATTGTGCTGAGAGTTTGTGTACATTGGTTTCAATACAGCCAGCCTGAAGTGAAAATTCACTGTGGTGAGATTTCTGACACACCCCTAAAAATTCCAAATTAGTGTATAATTTGGAAAAGATTAAAAATGTTAAAAGAAAATGTATTTCAAAATGTAACACAATGCAAAAATGCAACAAATGTATATTAACATTGCTTATTATAAAAATAATAATTTGCACTCTCCATAATTTAAGAAGAAAATGAAGGGGAGAAAAAAGTATATGCTTTGAAAACTATACAAATGATTAGAATCCTAAACGTTTTTTGGAAACTCCCATCTTAACTGTTAGGTTCTTTGATTGCTTGTTGCGCTGATTGAGAGATCAATATAAACACATTCGAAGCTGGCCCATTGATTTTGAAGATTAATTTGAAAAAAAAAAAAAAGTGATGACTAAATGCGTCTACAAACTGATGCTCTATGATAATATGAAATAATGTAAGTCTAAATAATTAACAATAATAGCTTACAATGTGACTGATATATAGATAATTTTACACATAACGCCATTACTGGTGAACTTCTCAAGAGCTGTGGTTAATTCTATTCTGAACCACTTTTTTCAGATGTTCGTAAGTGATCCACATTACAATATTCCAGCTGACGAGACGGCAAAAGGACGGAGTGAAGCTGAGAACAAAAATTTCACCAATCAACCATTAACCTTTTACAAAAATCTCCCTCTTTCAATTAATATTGGGTGTGTTTTGTACCATGTTAATGAGAGGCAATAATGTTGAAAGTGATACAAAAATTTTTAAATAAAAGATATTGAAAGTGAAGAATTGATGTTTTTCAAATAAATGAAACACAGGAATTACAAAACAATTTATCATGGTCTCTATCTGTGTGCATTATAATATTCACCCTTTGTAGAAAGCTGCAGGTCCTTCCTGAGAAAGCATCCTTACAGCACAGTCCATAGCTCCTTTGTATTCACCTTCTGCTGAGTTCATGTATCTTGTTTTAACCACATCCACTGGGGAAGCAACAACAGTGGTGCAGAAACCTGAAAGTGAAAGAGAATTGTTAACAGAACTTTTTTTTAAGTTCTTGAGAGGAACAAGAGGCAATTAACTTTTTAAAATGCTTTCAACCAATTCTTTTTTTTCTCATTAATGTGGGAAGTTGAGAGGATGATAACCCAAATCATATTATTTTTCATTATTAAAAGATTCTTTTCAAATTCACAGGATCTTAATCCTTAGAGTTGTGTGGTCTTCTTCAGTACAAAGGAAACTATATACCTTTGTCTTTTCTTGAAAACTCTTTCTTTTTTAATGTTATTAGCACCTTTCAGTTGGTTAAAGGCCATCTCCGTGTGGACATTGACTCCATTTGGTTGTTTATTTTCTAGGAAATAGTATCAAAATGCGTGGTGATATTGTTTTTGACCCCACAACTCTACTTGCCTTTGTACATTGAATGTGATGAACTCTACAGTAATATTTTCTGCTGCTGATGAACTCTACAGTGAATATATGCTGTTTCTGGCCAACAAATTTTCAAAGACAATTGAATAACTCACTGCATATGCTTTCTTTTGTATTAATTTTTATTACAAATAATTCTTCATTTAACAATATTCAGGACATTTCGGGATGAAATGTCTCCTGATCATCAGGTTAGTTTCAGTAAATTTTCAAAAAATATAAATATTTTAAGACATATGTATAGTATTTTATAGCAAATACTATAAAATTTATTCAAAATCTTAAAATATTAAATTTGTTTTTGAAAATTTACTGAAATATGAAAGAAAGCATACACAGTGAGTTATTCAATTGTTTCTGAAAATTGTTGGTCAGGAACAACATATAAATAAAAAAAATGAACAAACAAATATATATAAAAAGAAAAAAGAAAGAATATTTCTAATTTTGTCAAACAATATTAACATTGCTTTCATTCATTTCTAACATCAGCACATACTGTTATTTATTTAGTGATATTTAAGCCTTTATGCCTCATTTGCAAGTGTGTTCTCGATCCTGATTTTGAGACATTTCTAAGAAACCAGGTTGAACAAGAGAAGCAATGCAAGTGATCGTGAATGTGTAAAAGTAATGAGTAAAAATCTCAACATATGCAATTTACAAAGGTGTCCACAAAAGAAATGGGTAGTAAATAAAAATGTTTCATAGCAAAACTAGTTCACAAAATTAAACATTGGTTAGTTGAATAGTACTCACCTGCAATGACTGCAGATACAAAATGGCATGGAACTGAATCAGTCATCAAATTGTAGTAAAGTAAAGTATCCTTAATAATGTCATAACATACAATTTCTGACACATTGACAATGGCATTACGGCTCACATTTGGAAAGGTACCTGTATGAAAAAAATCATACAATTAAAATCAAGAAAGATATATTATCCCTTTTGCACAATTGTACATTTGCAGTCGAAATATTACAAACCTCTCCAAAGCCCTCGGGCTCCCTCTTCAGTTGCAATTGTGCGATATGCATTTAGAGTCGATGAGTATCGAGCACCACCAGAGCCTTGGCGCTGGGCTTGCAGGCGAACTTTCACCACATCAGTGGGTTGTGCAATGAGGACGGCAAGAGCACCTGTGGTAATTCCAGCAGCTACACGTGCCCCAATATTCAGGGCACCACTTCGTGAGTTTCCTACAAGATAAAGTACAGCAGTCAATGCAGTGCACTGAAGGAAGCTACAGTATTCCTTTGACTTACAAACGTTCTAATTTTTTCCTATAAAAAAGTTGTTTGTTGCTTTACAGGGTTATATGACTGTTAAATGCTTGTTACTTGTGTTACTGTCTGTCTAAACATTAACTTGCTTTGTGAAAAATCTACTTGTTAGATATAATAAGATTTCTTCATGTGCCTTCCATTTATTTGGAGCACTGAAAGGCAAACTACAATATCCTAATGAAAAGGTTGCGAGCATGAAAATCAACTACCAACTAATATGTCAGTAGACTGCACAATATTTTTGGGGAGGAATCATTGCACAGAACATTGTTGTGAGAGATTACCCAGAAATAATGCCACCTTTGCAATATTGAGGCTGGGGTTAGAGGGAGCAGGATGCAAAAGACTGACATTATTTGTGGATCGCTCTATGTGCTTGCGATTGTCCCTTTCGGCTGCACGATGCCTGCCGCGTACCATCTAGGAGTTGCTGGTAGAGCGTCTTGACAGAATCGTAGAGTCCCAGACGTACTGACGCAAAGCACATCTGCCGCTGGAGTCCCGCGGACAGCCCATTGTACAAGCTCCTGCAATGAGAGCTTATCCAAAACCTGTTCTCCAACAAACCTAACACCAACCTTTCATGAGACAATCTCATATTCAGTCTTACTTGGTGTACTTTCTTAATAGCGCTGATGGTTTTACAAAACTTGAAAGGATATCCTTTCTAATTTAGGTTAAAACAAACGATGACAAATAAATTATATCTCTCCAATCAAAGATTGGAAGATTAAAATCCAGAAAAGAAACAAAATAACAATTGAAATAAATTTTAAATTGAAAAAAAGAATTCACAGAGAAGTAAAGAAATATACAGCAAATAATTTTATAACTAAGGCAAAAGAGTTAAAAAGGAAGATTTCCACCATAATATTTCATTACAATGGATTAGCTCAAGTGAATATCGTTCAATTCCAGAAGCCTACAATAGATTTTTTGATTTATTTTCATACGATCCCTTTTTCAAATCATTGTGCAAAATAAAATAACACAAAACAATTTGAATTACCTTTTGTAATTGTTCAATTTATTTGTCATTTCTTGCCTTCAAAACTTAGCTCTCAACTGAACTGCATAGATTAATGTCATATTACTCAAAGAAAATAAGGTTATTCCCTACTCAGCATAGAACTTCCATCAGCATTGAGTGACCACAGTAAGTAGAACCATGTATGTCTGCGAGAAGAGGTTGGTCCCGAGATCCAGTGATAGCTATCCAACGTAGGGGAGAGAGAAGGAGAGTACTTGCCGTTTGAGGGGCAGGCTGAGACAAGTACCTACCTGGTGCCTTCTTGTCGAGCGATTGTGACAATTGTGCCCACAAGTCCTTGATATTGTGCTGAAGCAGTGCGAACCAAGACAGCACTGCCATTACTGACTGTTACTAGAGGGCGTCCCTCACCCTGGATCTGAAACGTTATTTTGAGTTTAAAAAATTGGTCCTTTAAATAATCTGCCCAACTCTTTTTAAAACAAGTTGACACTTGCAATAAATGAAACAAGTTTTTAAATTTGAAAGGTACAGTATTTATCATAAAAATTACTTTAAAACTTGAATAAATTTCATTTAAACTAATTTGACAACCAAAGTTGAATTATTTTTGCATGAAGAAATTTAAAAATAATTTACCTGTAGCCGAACTTTGGCAGTATCCAGGGGAAATGTGACAAAATCTGCCACACATGCTGCTGTTCCAGCTGTGAGCAGCCGGTACCCCAAAGGAGTGTTTTCAGTATTTACCATTGGCTTCATGTTGGAAATTATATGTGAGTTGTTAGCGGGAAAGTCAGACAACAACAGTCAGATTATTGGCAAGGTTTAAATTTCTGGCTGTTCCAGAGTAACTTCACACCTGAAAGAGGAGAAAGCTTTAAGACAAGTTTCTTTTTTTGATAATTTCAGGAAGACTGGATACAATTTCAATATACCTTCTCAAAATAACTATTTTGGAAATAATTGTGAAGAAAAATGTGCTCTGATCTTTATACAGTTTGTTCTTCTCTAAAATCGTCGTTAAAGGAATATTTTGAACAACGAGTGGCTTGATGTTTGCGCCCGTCCTGCAGGCGAAGAATTGCAATACTGCTAGTGAAGAGGAGAGCTTTGAGACGATAATGCATACTCCTGGAACAAAGAAAGTATTACGTTCATAACTTTTTTGTTCTTTCAAAAATTCATTAAAATATATGCACCTTCAATATTAAAATTACAATGTTATTCCAATACTTTTCAAAAAAGAAATCTTCAAACATTACCACTGATATTAAAAACTTAATCACGTAAGCATCATCCTTATATATTCATAAAAAGAACTGGGAGAGTAAACATAAACCTTTTTTTTTTTTTTTCTATTCTACATGAGCCATTACCCTGTAAAGACCAATGACTGAAGAAATAAACTTGTGAAAAGTAATTTCATCATCTACAATTTTCATCAATAATCATCTACAATTTTGTCTCGAGATATACACTAATTGTAATTAACTCCAACATAATAAAATTAGATGGGTATGTAGCGGTGCACTGAACATTTCAATTTTCTTCAATGGCATTGTACAAAACAAGACTCGTGATCAACAGACATCTCCACAAAAAAACTTCTTTTGGAATATAAATTCAGAAATAAAAAAATTAAAAAGGTTCACCAGTAAAAAAAATTCCTGGAAGTAGTCGATTCTTCGAAGCAAAGCGGTACGTCCTGGCGGACGTAAAATCGCATTACACGGACTTGGTTCAAAACATAATTGAATTCGCGGTGTCTACTACGCGATGTTGCGTCATATGTGCGTATACTAGTGGCGCTATTAGCGACAAAAATAAGAATTAAGTTTCTGCTGTTTAAAGGGCGGGCACATTAAATTTTTACTTTTTCGCTACGCAGTAGAAAGAAAGTTATGTAATGTTGAAACGGCGAATTTTCGGCAGAAAAACTATTACAGACCCTGGTAACGAAAAAGTGGATAAATCCAGTTGCTAAATTTAGAAAAAAATCCTCTATCACTTCATGTTTTGTGGCTCCTTGATACTGAAAAATCGAATGACGGCAAACGTCGGTCTGTTCGTGAACAAAGCTAGCAGCTAAACTATTCAGCCGTTTTTCTCCAAAATGAATCTGGCTTGTGTCTCGGCCCCTTGAATTTGAAACGTATTTTAATTTTGGGGCGTACCTTACATGACGCCTCTGGAACATTTTAAAAATTAAAAAAGGCTCCATCGATTTTGATTAAAATTTGTTGTTGGAGAGTGTGAAGGACGTTTAATAACATCGTACAGGTCTCATTCTCGTTGAAAACTGATTTTATGAAAATTGCAAAAATTCAAAATTTTTTCGGCGTTTTCCTACATCCACAATTATGAAGATGGATATTTTTTCTTTAATGAAATCAGTTCCTTAAAGATATATTTTGGAATAAGGTAAGGAAAATTTTTCGAAAATTTGAGTACTTTTCGCGTAATTTTGCGTGAAATTACGGGCAAGAAAGTAGTGCTCTTTTAGCACTACTAGTTTCTTTTATATCATCCAAGCATGTTGAGACATATCCAGATATATAAATCATGGTACGTGTAGGAAATTAAAATAATTTCCCAAGGATTCCTCTGTGTATATACAAGTGTGTATATGCGTACAGAGAGAGGGGGCAAGGTTGAGGAAGGAGTTACAGGCATTCGCCTGATATTGATAGGAGGCACCACGGAAAACTACAGATCAGAGCAGCCGACCGCTATAATTCTCCTCTAATAGACAGCAGCTCAATTCGAGCCAGCTATAAAGCTGGTGTCCAAAAAACGCGGATCTCGAACCCTAGGAACTCCCGGTCAGACACAACGCAGCAGCGACGTGAGCCATCTCAGGCGGTATAGCACTGATCGTCATTATCACTCAAGAGGTAGAACTAGTCGCTCCCAACGGGTCGCCGGTCCTTCGCTTTGACAGTTCGCAAGTGTCCGAAAGGAAAGGAAAGGTGACCGGGAGGGGGGTTGGCGCGAGGCCATCTGACGCGAGCGAGAGCAAGCGCCGTGGGTAGGGCGGGGGGCCGCGCGCTGCCAAGGCCTGCACGTGAGGACGAGGGCGCCGCGCCAACGACCGCGGGCGGCGCGAGCGCGAGGGCCACCCGGCTGTTTACCCTCGCTTCTTCAAGCAAGAGACCGGCTGAGGTGGCCCGAGGCTTCTACTGATGTTTCCTCTGACTCGGAGGGCGTAGGGTTCCAGACCTAACGATGGCAGGATTTTCGACTCTACCTAGGTAGTTAAACCGAGTTCAGCAGCCGGCTGAAGAATTCTGGAAGCCGGGTGCTCTGAAAAGTAGTCTTCTGTGGTTTCTCCGATCAACGTCTGGTGGATGTCGGAGTAGTACCCTAACAAACGTACCACGGACCGCGCGCGATCTTTCCTTTCCCTTCTTTGCCCTCACCCATTACTTACGCTTACATGCACTACACTACCATACAAGTATATGTCGACACACCAGTCGGGTGCATAGAGCTTGTCCCGGCTGGGTTGGTGCCCCGTCGGAGGATATACCTGTTTGGGGAAAATCCTCGCAAGTCGACGTAGGTCGGCGCCGAATCTCGCCAGCTAGCGAGGGAAGATCACCGTCAACGTCGGATGAAAAACATGTACTACACTTGTGGGACTAATGACAGCAGTTGATGCGCCCGAAATAATCAATCAATCGTTGTAGTACAACGTGTAGTTAGCACAACGTTCGCTTCGTTTGAACACGTTTCCACGAGGCGGAATCAGATGCAGCCCTTTCGAAAAACATTCCAATATTTGTGAGTATGGAAACGAGCCCTTTGGTATTATTATTTATAATATAATAGTGTGTTTTGTAGATTTTCAAAGAATTATTGTCCGAGAATTCAAATATATATCGCATTAAATTGTTTACATTTTCATTTTGTGAATAACATTTTCGTTCTCATTTTATGCACTTGTGGCAATTCAACAGCTTCAAAATATTGATAAGTTAGGGAGGCTTGATTTCTGATACTACAACGTACAATTACCAAGTTACATTCGCCGGGTTTATTAAATTTATAAATATGTATATATTTTTCTGAGATGCTAAAAACTCCACATTAAAGTTAGAATTTTTCCAATACTAGAGATTTGTGGCACCGCCGAAATCAAATTCGTAGGCCGACTGCTCAGATCAGTGGTTTCCGTGGTGTCTCTAATCACTTCCAGGCGAATGCTAAAACAGCACTCTCTACAACGGGTCACGATCCGCCCAGGATGTTTCTCTCAAATCATCTCCAACATCATTCCATCGTCCCTCAGTCCGGAGTCGGGCCCCATAGGGGAATACGTTCTGTCCGCCGCCGGCGGGGAGGTCTTGCGGGCCCTGAGGAGCGCGGAAGTAACGCGAAGTAAAATCGGAGGCGTATGTTGGGTTAAAAAATAAGTTCAGTTATTGGCAACTCTAGGCGGAAGTCATAAATGACTGGGAGAAACTTAAACCCATCTTCTCTCAGTGTTTTGTAATTTCCAAAATACTATCAAGTTCATCATCAATTATGCAACGACTCATGATGCATCATGATTTACGTACTGTACGTATTGAGTTGGTTCTCTCTTTGCTTACAACAGCTGCTCACAGGGTTTGTAGTCGACAAGTGAATAGTTGGCCTTTAACCGATATTCTCCATTTTTTGAAATGATGCTGAGGCCACATTTGAATCACTTCTCAAATTTTAGGTTTCGTGAAATGAGACCTAATTTTAAAGAGGAAATTCCTCACGGTCTCCAGTGAATGGAATCCCGAATCCCCGAAACTGAACGGGTTTTAGCCAAGAAGTGATATTTGATAAAATTCATGTAGAGGAAATGAAGATTCCGGTTAAATTGGTTCCATGTCCACATTTATTCCCGGACGAGACTGAGAACTTTGTTTTCCTCGAGGAGCATCGCTTGAGACATTTTACCTTTTTAATGGTAAAATTCTGACGCTATTTTACCATTTCGCATAACTCGGGCATATCAAAGATGCGCCCATACGAGCTATTTGCCTGTCTGGAAAGCCCGGTACTCATGCGAACACTGAGAACTTACCCTGATTCCGCTCTCACTTCCCCTCTAAATCCAGAAAGAGGTATACAGGCACACGCTAGAGCGGGGAAGGTAAGCACAAATCGCCCTCGAAGAATCTTGATGAATGGTTGCTTCATATGAAAACACGTTTACCGGAAGTTTTCTACCAAACAATAGAGTGTTCAATTGTTTACATACTTTATTACTTACTAATTTATTTCATGTTCAATTTACTTTCATATTTTGCCTTGCATAATCATTTTTGACAAGAGTCTGGAATACGTTTCAATTGAAAATTCTTTACCGTTTTTCGTTTTGGGTTGTGTTTTATTTTTCTAAATGACTGAATATTCTGCAATGACTTCGGGAACACCAATGATCAATAAGTCTTGCTTTCCTAGGCTCTCCTAGAAAAACAATGCTGCGACCTCGTTCTTCCCTCAGCGCTCGCCGCGTGTCGGGGGCTCCTATTCCGAGCTGAGGCGACGGCGGCGGCGGCGTCGTGACGCACGGAGGCTAACGAAGTGCCTGCGATCAAACCATGGCGCAGCTCCACTTCGCCCTGCCCCATCCCGTCCCGTCCCACACCATCCGCTCCGATCTGTCCCGCCTCATTCCATCCGTCCCGCTCCGGCCCGCCCCGCCTCATCCCGTATTGTTCTCTCCCAACTGGTCTCGTCCCATCTCGTCAGGCTTCATTTCACCCCGTCTCATTTCGACCTGGACACATCTCGCCAAACACTCATCTCATCCAGCACATATTTCGCCCCGAGCACATCTCGCCCCGCACATATCTCACCCTGCGTACATTTCGCCCCACACATATCTGGCACGCTCATGTCTCGCCCCGCACATATCTCGTTACGCACACATTTCGCTCGCAAGATATTTCGCCCCGCACACATCTTGACACGCACACATATCGACCCACATCTTGCCCCGTACACATCCCGCCCTGCATCTTGACCCGCACACATCTTGACCCGGACTCATCTGCCCCGACAATTCCCCCGCACACATTTCGCCCGCACACATCTCGACCCGGACACATCTCGCCCCACATACATCTCGCTCTGCACATTTCGCCCCGCACACATCTCGTCCTGCGCATATCTTGCCCCTTTAGAACCGCGCACATCTCGACTCGGACACATCCTGATCCGCTCACATCTCGACTCTTACATCTCGCTCTTCCCGTTCCCATCCCGCTCTGCCCATTCCGATCCGATCCGCAACTCCCCATTCCACTTCACTCCATTCCTCTTGGCCCCTCCCCGTTTTTCCACTCCGCCCTTCCCCAGTCCATTCCTTCTCTCCTTCTCTGTCTTCGTCATGAAATCCCACCCACTCACTGGTGCTGCAACCGTCTCACGCCGCTTGGACGAGAAGGGTGGGTTGCAGGCGGTTATTTTAGCAGTTCGCACGCGGTGGTCACTTTCTAGTTTGCTTAGCAGCAGTTAATTTAAGGATTAAAGTAGGTGGAAAGTTATGAAAAATCTTGCTGATTTTTACATACGAATATTAAATCTGTCGCAATGGAGTGTGAACAAGTAAAATTGAGTAAACCTGTAATTTAGTCAAAATTTTAATTTTCTACGGCATCACACTGTAATTCGAAAAAATTAGACAATTATTCACGTAATAAAAATTATAAAACGTTGGATACTTGAGGCGCTATGGTCATAGCCTGAATACCTGAGGAGGCTAGAACATGTGCAAGCTCCTTACGACGGGTCTATTGCTCGAATTCTGCCCTAGAAGTGGATGTTGTCTTTCGTATGTTTGTCTTGATGGACCTCGCTTTCTGTTAAATCGAGAGGTGACGAGCTCTCAAATGTGATACTACTCACTGAATGTGGTCCAAACTGTAAGGGTGTGAAGGGTTACTATCTTCAATTTAAAAAAGTCGTAATAAAAATGTTTAAGTTCGTAAAATTGATCCCAGTTAGAAGAGCCAAATCGTTTCCGAAAACTTCACTGAATCGCGATGGTATGACGCCCTGAAAGACGCAAATTTGGCTATCTCTCCTGGAAAGCGGCGTTTCGCCCGTTTGCTTGGTATCAAAGAGTTGAGAATTACAAATTTTCTTTTAGAACCCATTGAGCACCATGTAAAACCTTTTTTACTGTCATAGAACGAGCAAAGAAATGAAATTAAATAAAAATACGATTTATTCAGTTGAACATGTGACAAATACACTTTTAAATGAGGATTTATAATAGAAATTACAACATTAAAAGAAGCATTGAAGTCTATTAATAAAACAAAATGTGATACGTTGTCTATAATAAATTGAAGCCGTTTTTGTCTATAAAAAACATTAAAAGAGTTTTATCATCCTCCCATCCACTTTTTGCAACGAATGATGAGGCAATAAGAGCTTCTTCCAGGTTTTAAGTTCTTCCTCAACTCCCGACAGGTTTCGTTCTGTAATGTGGACGGGTGTAATATCTTATTTTTACCTAAGCAGATAGTCGGACCTTCTGAATTGGTTTTTCGAGGTCTTCCTGTTCTTTCAAGGTTTCTTTCCTAACAGCACGATGGTATTGCCACTGGTGTTGCCATTGAATGTTTCACAACAGAACCAGTAGACTGGTTTCAACTTACAGATATAAAATAAAATGGAACCTACATTAACCTGAGTTTGATTATCAGGGAAGAGAAGTGTCCTGGGTCTGCTGCATTTCGAAAATGATTGAATGAATTGAAAAAAATAAATATATCAGTAAAAAGGACTCTAACTTGCAACCTTGGGATGATTTAATTTATGACTGGGAAAAAGGATTGATCATGGAAAATGACAAAAAAAATAATAATAAAAAAATAAACGATTGTTTTTGCAAGTAAATTTGTGTACTAAATTGTTTCGAATAGCTAACATGGAGGTTTCACTGTAAGGAAAACGTATTCAAACGTTTTTTAAATGAATTATTTTATATTATTTACACTTCGGTTGTTTAACTCTATATATTCATCTGTATTATGTATTTATATGACTGTTAATAAATAGGTGTGAGTGTGAGGAGGTGAGGTAGGTATGAGGTGTAGACTGTGAGTATAATTATTTTCAGTAGCCCTTTATGTTGTAGCGCAGTACGACTAAATAATATTTCCAATGAATCTTTGCAAACATCCACACGTCTTTACAACCACCAGATAAATACTGGGTCACGGTCTGCCTGACCGCAAACACATCTCGCAAACAAGTTCGTCCCCTTTGGGTGTACACAGGTTGTTGTATGGACTGGATACATTTAGTAAAAGGTGGGCAAATGAGGAAAGAGCCCGAGTGACGTGGGTACGTTGTGAACAAGCCTTATGTACTCCATTTCGACGGCATCTGTAAGAGAAACCGATGTGAAGCGAAAGTTCGTTTCGCTTTCCACACGCCCCGCGAGGTCCGTACTGCATAGAGGATCCGAAATAAAGAGCCAGGATATGCTGTTCGTCCGAACAAGATGGATTTCACCTCTGAGTAAAAATATACAAGCGAAACTGATTATGACGAATGAGTGAAATTTAATTGTTAAACACAACACGAGAATTACCATTTTACCTCGATTTATATTAATGCTTTTTCTGTTAGCTTTGAAACTAAATATATTGTTAACATTTTCTTTTTTTGTTCTGATACTTATTTCATGAGTTTTAACAATTTGCTTATATCTGGATGGTGAGAATTTATCGAGTACCTGAACCGCCCATAACACCAAACTTACGATAGATATGGATGAAGCAAAACTACGAATAAGGTTTCCAGAGTACATTACAAATAAACTAGGAAATTCCCTTTGCTTCCATGCTCGGCTCAAGGGAAACTACATTCAGTTTTCATTTTGCCGAGTCTTACTTTGCGAGGGCGTAAAATGCAAAGCACACCCGTTTGCCTTGAATTGATCGTTTAACGTTCCTTGTAAGGGTGAAAACGTTATTGTGAAATACGGTCCAGTATTAAGTCCAATATCTACCTTCCGGCATGCCTACGAGTACAAATAGCTACTTGCTCATTTATTCATAATGTATTTTGAATTTGAATAAAATGAACCATTTATACGAATAATAATTGGGATATAACTAATATTCACGCAGAAAATGAGTATTCTTAAAGCGATTCTCACATACACGTATCATAGAAATAATGTGTATACTTTACTGCTAATTCCGTATTAAACTTTCAACATATGCCATATCACAAATGTCTATTTATGGTCGCACAAGAAACACACTTCAGCAATTCGTCCTCGAGAGATAGTATGAGAACTGAGAACAAACAGAATACAGTGGATAATTAAAACGTATTACGGTATTCTAAAATATTTCCGCAAACTTTTCATAACTTGTATCACTTTCTACATCGTCGATTTTGTGCTTCTTAAATTCGATTAGAAAATTCACATTGTTGATTTTAGGATGTGCTTTATATTCGAGCGTGTCTAATATTGGGAAATACGAAGTAATCAGTTGCTCACCAGATTTTCTACTCTCTTAACCAGCGTGTCAAAATAAGCCCTCACTAGCTGCTTGCCCAACCGGAAGCCCTGCGCTCCTGCAATCGGGGACCACTTTCCGTAACTCCACTTTCAATTCCCCTCCAAATCCAGAAAGGGATTTTACACGTGCAGGCTGAAGCGGCGCGAGGCGGTGAATATTGGCTTTGTACGAAACTATATTTGCCAGATTTATTCTATCAAATAACCGAGATTTGAATAATGTTCAATGACATTACTTTATTTTATGTTTATAGTTACATGGGAGTTTTTATTACATGGGAGTTTTTTTTTCTCCCTTTCAAAACTCAAAATTTATTGCTTGTTTTTCCTCGAAAATAGATTTTATTACATGGGAGATTTTGTTTTTTTTCTTCCTTTCAAAAAATTCAAAATTTAAGTAGTATATGACTTAGTATAGGGATCACAGAATTTTGAAAATGTGCACAGAATTCACTTTTCCCCATAGCACGTCATACGCAGTTTTTAACTGTTTTTTTGACGTAAAATAAATAAATAAATAAATAAATAAATAAATAAATAAATAGTTTCTTTTTAAATTCTGCCTTATATAATGATTTTTGACAAAGGGTTTTGGAGAAGTCAATTGACAGCTATTGCCCCTAAATTTAACTTCATTAATTCCTATTTCCTCTAGTAAAGGAGAGAAATTATTAAAATGAAATAATACATCAGTCAGATTCCAAATTGTCAAATGTGAATAAAATTAAATATTTTGAATCGAAAGTATCTGGAGTTTGTAATCGTGTTTACTTAAGAGTGCCCTTCCCAAGTTCAGGTTAGGAGGTTTAACAAATATTTTTGCCTGTTTAAAGAGTTCTCTGCCCATAAGCGAGAATTGTTAACTTTTAGAGACTTGTCAATTTATTTAGCATTATTGTTCCTATATACAATTATTGAATTATTTAATAAAACATAATACAAACCGAAAATAAGGAAACAATTCGCCATTCACACATATTAACACAATTAAAATCTTGGTTGTTTGATAGAACAAATTTGGCAAACATATTCGAACATACGAGTATCTTCTCCGCCTCGCGTCACTTCAGCTGGCTCCTTCCTGGATTTGGAGGGGAAATGAGAGCAGAGTGAGGGGAAGGGTTCCGTGCGTGGTGGGCAAGTAGCTCGTGCGGGTGCCGCAATCATTAATTCACCCAAATGATTTTTCTATCGATCCAGTTTCTAAACGGCTGAATGATCAATCGTTAAACCTACATTGTGATCTCGTTGTTCTTGTCAACTTACACAGTTACAGTTGGTAATTTGTCGACTTTCCTCGTTCGATTCCCAAATGGACTTCATTACTCGCACGCTCCCCTAAGTATCGACCTTTTTAATACCTAAGGTGACCCTTACAAATTCTCTTTTCTATTTTAAGCATCACTAGACATTTCCCTCTTCGGAGTTCTTCAATCAGCGAATGAACTACGGGTTTAATGAGATGTAGCTGATTTCCTGACGGAAGGAAATGAGTGGCGTTTCACTGAGTATAAGATGAGATGAGTTCTTGGTTCAATTACGAAATCTCGTTAAAAAAAACTCCTGTGATCATAGAAACTTCATTAAAAAAGTAGTGTTGACATTTCACTAGTATTCAAATGAAAATAGCAAATAGTTGTGTTAAATTAATTAAAAATAAATGTGTTGTTAAAATAAACACGATACATTTACATAATTCTTCACTCAGATTTTACATTTGAAATTTAATATCCCAAGGAATTTTTTTTCAAACTACAGAAAACTATTTTATTGTGGTATTTTAGGTGGTTTTTTTTGCAAAATATTTTGAAAACGGTCTCAAATAATGTAGTTAACCATTACAGAATTTAAAGCGGATAAAAGAAATGACGTATTACGTTAATATTTTTGTAGTATATTTTTCTGTCATGTTCATAAAAAAAAAGAATGGGGATGAAATTATTTCATCTAAAAAAATTATAATTATTAAGTATTCTTTTTGACAATGCAAGGACAAGATCTCAAAACAATTGTCACAATATTTAGAGTATTTTTATGTTTGTTTCTGCAATGAATGTTTTTGGGACCAAAAATATATTGTTTATATAACAATCATCATTTTACAGTGTACGACGTTTCGATTATTTAATTTAGAATCTTCTTCAGATAATTCGTGGTGCAAAATTGTGTCAACTTACAAGTGCATTGCATTAAGGTACATTGTGTTCACGTGTTTGGTGGGGATATTTAATTCAAATTTTTAACTACTAATGACCATTACTTCTAAGAATTTGAGGTTATGTGTGGATCAATTTCTATATATTGTGAAATTGAAAGTTGTTATTATTATGTGTGCAGTTTCACGATAAGTAAAAGTAAGTCACAAATAAAATATTTTTCCTCTAATACATTAAATATTTATAAACAATGTTCTTTCTCACTTTTTTAAATGCTTCGTTTTAAATATTAACTTACCCATTTAACCGTATATTGATATGGCGTGCTAGTCTTCAAGTACGCGGTGGAATAATTTCCAAGAATAGTTTCGCTTGCTTTTGAGGCTCGGAGCCACCGCCGCTGTTCGTTTGATGAGAGTGCTTGCTTCACTGCACTACCCAGCGTTTCCCTCCTGACCGATGCTTTTGTGAGCCGGTACCCTCTTTTATGTCTTCCGCCAATAGACTTTGTTCAAACTTTTCAGAGACAGCAGCAATATCAATTTTCTAGTGCGCATAAAGTAACTTTCCAGGAACCACCATGTAGCCAAGACGGAGCGCAATTTCAACATTAGGTAGGGGGTTGTTCAAGCCAATTGTTGCAAGATCGTACCAAACCTAGTGGTGCTACAAAATCACATATTTTCTCGCTTTATTTGTAATGACAATGCAATATTTGTTGCCTGGACCTGCAAAAGTGTTCCAACTAGCAAATTTTTTTCCACACTGGGATTCGAATTTAAGTTCTTAGGATTATTACGCCGTTGAAGTTATCCCCACACTACTAGCCTCAATGGTAAACTCAATCTTCCCGACGCTTTAAAAACAAAATTGTATTTTTGCATTTTCAATTTTCATTTTATTAGATATTATTTGAATATCTACCCGTAGTTTTAAAGAATATATTTCATTAAGAAAACCTAACTCCAATAGTTGTAGGAAAACAACGAAAAAATGTAAAAACTTACGCAATTTTCGAAAACACAGGGAGGGCAACGAAAATTGAGCCTGCACCATTTTTATACGCGTTATTTGCTCGATTCGAGACAAAATATAAAGAAAAAATTTGAAGATTTTTTTTGAGAAAAAAAATTTTAATTGTCTTTATTTCAATCAAAAATTACGCGAACACTGCTCATATAGTCGAAAAAGTTTTCAAGACATTATTTAAAGGTCTATCTTTGAAAAACAGATTATATTAAGAATACAAGAAAAGGGTATGCAGGGAGGAAAAGTCGAAACTTAAAAATAAGCTCTTAAGGAAAATTGAAGCATATTTTATCTAATAAACTACTTGGATATTCCGACTGGCTGAGCCGCAATAAGCACTCAAACGTTGGTTTGAAAAAATTCTTTTTGTGCAACACTTTGTATTGTAGAAACTCCAGAACTGTGAACTATGAACTATGAACACTCCAGAAACATGTAAATTGTTTATTATTTACGAAAGAAATGAATATATGTGTTCAGAAAGAAAAATTAACACATATGTAAAAAAAACACCCAATTTACACAAGTCCACACACATTTTTGACTTTTTGCTATTTTCGGAAATTCAGAAGTTTAAACGAAACTTAAAACTTCAATTTTTTTAAAATCGTTCTTTTCCTATCTGATGAAAACTTGAATCAAACAAATTGGAGCTATTTTTGAGAAAAGTTTAAGAAGATTGTCGAAGCTTCAGGTAAAGTACCTCCCAAAATCAAAATATCAGTCTCTCAGAGACCCTTCCTTCGAGTTCGGTGTGATACATTGGGAATTAGGAGAAAATCATCTGATCGGTCTTGGGGCTAGTATTGACCACAGACGGAAGGATAGATATATTACATACATAACTTTTCCCGTGCACCCTTTTTGTCAGTATCAAGGGCCCGTGGATTTTGACTGTACAACGTGTTACTGTCTTCAGGAACAAGATTTATCCATTTTTCGATTCATAGGAACTCACAATACGAGCTTTCCTGTCGGAAAACGATACTCCTCTTCAGCTACACAATACTATGTAAGTACGTAGTATGCGAGAAAGTAAAAGATTTGCTATTTAAATAATTTTGCTATTTAACAAAATAGCGTCATGCGGAAGACTAAATAGGATATGAAACTCCTTCAGCTCGTTTGAAGGTGGAAGTGCTACGATTCCCCAGCGACAGTTGACTGTCCTAGCAGAAAACTGCAATCGTATCGAGTAAATGCGGTAGGTCCGCTTTCCTACTTTCTATATTGCGCACTGTTCTACGGAATTTACAGGACGCCAACCACTGTCTACCGAACTCTCGTCCAGCAAAATGATCTTGACTCATTGTCACGTAATATGTATGCGGGCTGTACGCCAGATTTCTCAAACTATCGGGTGGAATGTCTCTTGCATTTTATTATTATTTTCGACTTGTTCGCTCTGTTAATATATTGAAAATATATACACCCTATTAATATATTGAAAATAATCACTGCAATCATCTTTGTCAGCTATTTGTAAGAATACTTATAACAATAAGAAAGGCCGGCCCGGTGGCCGAGATCGCTAAGGCAGTAGTGTCGTAGTGATCTCGGACCGAAGGGTCCCGGGTTCGAGTCCCGCCTCGGGCATGGTTGTAATTGTGTTCGTCCTTTCACCCCTTATCATCAATCACCATATCGTTTCATCCACATAGTTACCATACCGTTAACAGCAATAGTGGTCGCTAATGACCTTAGATGTTGAAGCGACCTTAAATAAACCAATAAAAAAAAACAATAAGAAAGCTTATCTTCTTACGTTTTTTAACATGTCAAGGCGAAATTATGGTAAACACTTCTCGTAATTTGTTCTTCTCATATAATGTGATTAAGATTCTACAGTGTAGTGAAAAACGAGTAGTGAAGAGAAATCGTAGTTTGGTGACGGAAATAGATTGTCGTTTTATTCTGTAAACGATTGTTCGATGTGACTTAGATGTAAGGAGTTTAAGTATCCTATAAATGTAACTGAGGTATGTGACTGCATGAAACACGAACACTAATTCCAACATTCAAATATGTTTGAATCACATTGCAAAGATTAGGAATATATCACATTACTCGTAGTTTGTAACATCAGACGAAGTGAACGCTGAAATACGATCGTTGCCGTCAAAAATCTGAAGAATCTGTAATGAGTAAAAGATTTATAAATACATAAAACTCTGGTGCTAAAGTAACTCGAACATGATATCGAGTGAGCATGGCATTGTGAAGGCTCGAGTTACAAATCACTGGAAGGCATTGCTGGTGAATAACGTGGCCGCAAGCGCGAAGCAGGACTCCATGCATTGAGCAAGCCCTAGAGGTGATTTGCTCATTATGAGGGGCGGATAAGTCAGTACAAAGGTTTGTGAGTGCTTTGCTGGTCAGTGCAAGTAGGTTCACACGAGGACAGCATACATTCCGCGCCAGTTCATCAGACTAGTTCAGGTAAATTAAGAATAATTAAATACTAGATATTTTGTAATAAAAAATCCTTTTAAATGAAATATCCCTAAATAAAGAAGCACTTACGAGGTATTATGAAAATCATTACAGTCGAATATTTCTTTGAGCTTACTAAACATTTTTTCTTCTGACATTTCAGAAAAAATGTAAATCTATTGAACTGGAGCGGGGTATACAATACACTCGCCAGTAAACGGACGGTAATGCTGGAGTAAAACTCATCAAGGTCATTAACCAGATTTGGCGTGACACCGTCGTATCTGTCGAGTGCAACAAGCGGCGGTGGAAGGCGAATTTGAGGATCGTTTCAATCCACACATTGAGAATAAACATTCAAAGGAATTGTGAAAATAGATTAAAATGCACCAATGGCCCACACAGAATCACTAACCTCAGCGAGGAAGACCGCGAAAACAAAACGTGTTTCAGATGACGAAGAACTGGTTCATAACCGGGGTGTGAATTCTCCGTCCAGGACCATGGTTCTTATTGGCTAGAATCAGCAAAGATAACGTCATCCAATTATTATACAATTGGAATTCGACAAGTAATGGGTCTAGTCAGCCTATTTCAACTATAACTGTTGTAATAAATAATTATTGTTGTGTCTGGGAACATCGTGGCCAAATAAAAAAAAATGAAATAAAAATTCTGAAATAAAAATGTTTCCAACATACTTCTAAATCCCCATTTCCCATGTTACTGAAAATAAAGTTATTAAAATTTAATTAAAAACACATGTAGGCAAAAATGAAATCAGAAATATTATTTATCATAAATGTCAACACAATATGAAAATATCGAGAAAGGAGGCAGAAAAATTTTCTTTTTTCTTTTTTTCTTTTTTTCTTTTTTTCTTTTGTCTGTTCTTTTCTTTTTTTCTTTTCAGACAATCGAGATGTACGAGAATACTGTGACATTTCAGAATTTCTAGTTACGCAAAACGCTTTTTTGTGAAGTATGTGATTTCTGTGAAGTAAAATGATTCTAAGAAAAACTTTTTCAGAACTTTCGTTCAGGAACTAAAAATATTTAAGTAGGTCTATTCCATCTTTGACATCGAAACGGATTATCAAAAATCATTTTTCCAAAAAAAAAGGCATCCTCAATATTAAGAATGTGACAGTTCGAGAACGATACTTGTAGAGTACTACGATATATTTGCCAAGCAGTCTCTCTGTGACTCTCCGTCACCCTTTCAAAACAAAGCAGCTCTAGGAAGACGCACTCTTCCTCAACCCGATGGCACTTGGCAACAGATCGCTCAAATTAGGCCCCTCCACTGCCCGTCCCGCACACTGGGCGCAACGCACAAGCGCGCGAGGCCCATTTCTGCAAAGCTCTTTCTTCTCATTTCGGCGGCCAACCACGTGATACACTGTGACTCGAGGAACTCATAGCTTGCCAGTTGCATCCAAGATCTCCAAGGCCTGACAGAAATGTTAATTGTGACATACAAGTGGATGATAAGGGATGAGCCGATCGTTCGGCCCGAATGAAGGAAATGGATGGATAATCGATCGCCAGCAGTCTACGATCAGTGGTTCGGAGGTACAATGAACCAAAGTCCGCGCGAGATTCGCCCTTCCGCATTGTGTCTGCCTAGCGATCCGAAGGGATTGGTGATTCTATGCGACCCACGGCTCACGACCTCCGAAGCCCCTGGCAGTGCGGGATGGCGCTGTCAACCCAGAGCACGACCTCCGCGGTTGCCTTCAGAAAGGGAGGAAAGAGGAGAGGACAACGCGAGAGTGACAACGAATCGGGAAATGAGAGAGGAGGGAGAGGGGTGGGAGAAGGAGAGAGGGTAAGGAGAGGGAATGAGACGAGGAAGAGGGCGAACAGGAAGGAACTACAGAGATGGGAAAAGCATATCATGGGGCGGGAGAGGGAGAGGGAGGAAGAGGAGAGAGGGAGAGGGGAAGGGAGAGAGAAAGAAGCGAGAGAGGGAAGGGACATGTGGCCTAACACTGAACCTGTCCTTGATATTTGACCTGTGCAGATGTCGAATCTGCGCCAAGTGAACCCAAATTGAGGCAACCCCTTGGGTTTATTCCGCGCGGAGAGGTGGTTCAGCGCATCAACTGATGTCACTGCAGTGCCTCTGATCGGGAGGTCCTAGGTTCGAGTCCCAACGGCGACGGACAGTGCGCTACCTTTCCTTCCTCTACCTTGTCCTATGCTTGCCCTTTACTTACACACACTTACACCAGGCGTAGAGATTGTCTCGGCTGGGGCGGTACCCTGCTGTTGGGAGATACCTGGTTGGGGAAAACCTTGCTAGTCGACGGTAGGTCGACGCCGGATCTCGCCATCCAGCGGGGAAGATCACTGCCACCTCCCGATGTAAAAGCGTGCATTACAATGTGTTTATTTCATTACATATGTAATGCGTGCGCGTTGTGGTCGGTTCGCGCCCAGTGCGCGCGATGCGTCGCCCCCTCGCCCCGCAGGCGCAGCGCCAGCGGCTATTTCGCGCCGTCGCCCGGGCCAATCTTAGCCCGCCGACGCCGCTTTTTTGCGACACGCCGCTTCGGCACGCGCATAACTCTCGGCGCGTTGCGGCCCCACGTTAGGCGGCGCTGCACCTGCTCCGGCTCGCAGCCTCCCAGCGCACGCGACGCTGTTCTTGGGACACGAGCGCTCTAAGGCTTCTGCGTTGACTCGCAGCGTGTAACCGAGGTCAAGGAGCTGCTGTCATTAAATGAGGGCCGTTGCGTAACCGAGTGGCCCCGGAAGCTGGGGAGCGACCGATGCTTAAAAACTGAGCAGTAGCTCTTTTATTTTCCTCCTTCCTTTACGTGTTCCGCATTCCGTTCTCTGCAGGCGGAGAAGAACGTTTTGACTGGAACATGCGCGGCATTGATTATTCCGTATTGCATCAACATTTTCCTGATGTTCAAAAACATCGAACACGAGTGAAAAGTTTGCTTAGCAAATCCTATAAGATAGAAAAAAAGTAATTTTTCTCAGAGATTTAATACGTAACACAAGGGAACGAAAAGTAGAACAAAAAAGCCGAGGGAGATAAAGTTAAGAAATTAACTTAAGAACCACACATTTATGGAAGATAAATAACATATTCGTTATTCACTGAAGTTAACTTTTTGTTATTCACTGAATTCTATTCTAGAAAAAATATTGTTTCTATTTGAATAGTTTCAAACAGAAACAAAGAGTGTATTACTACAGAATCATTGTATGGTCTTTTATCGCCACCCTCTTCCACTGGCGCGTAATCTTGTGACTTCTTTGCACTTGTTCCTAGTCATTTGTTACGTATTCAAGGCCATAGAAAAATAGAAAAACTAACATTTTCGGACTTTTTTCATATAATCTTTTTACACATTGTTTTAGACGTTTTTGTATTTACCAATAAAACTTTGAAGAAATGCGGCGTATGAATTTTGTAGATTGCGAGTTTGGAGGATGGTCAGATAGAGCTCGAAACATAGTTTGAACTTAGTTTCTAAGAATTGAAGTACATTAATCGATACCGAGCTCTACGCTTATTGAAATTATAATTTTCCATCTTCGTAACAAAGACAATCACACAATTCCAGTTTCGAATGACGCTTTGAAACTTCTTCGTCGTTTTTATTCTATCGTTTCTTCTCTTTCCTCCGTTTCATCAAATTGCTCACCCATTGCAGTATATGAATATAAAATGACAGGGATATCCACGTTAAGGCCATCATAACTGTACACTAGTACCTAACAACATGCAATATACGACTCACACGAGTATTGACGATATCGGTAGCGACAACGCTTACGTAGCAGTAACTGGGGATAAAAGAGACTATGGCGAGAGAGTGACCAAGAGAGGAATGGCAGCAGAACAAAGCCATTCCGGTACGCGAGTATTCACCTCATGCTATTCAAACGTCACGCACAAGAAAAAGATGAAAAGATTGAATCAATATACACACACCTTCGCAATCATTTCTCAGTCTCAGTGTGAAACAACAAATAAAGCATCATAAGATTTTATAGGCTGACTACAACGAAACATTAAAGAGAAGAGCGATTTTCATCAACTGATAATTTGAATGAGAAATTACAGGAAAAACCTGCTTATCGACAAACATTAATTTAACGCTTTATTTTAGAAAGGCTGGTATTTTTGCAATATTTGGATTGTGCTATTTTACAATTTTGATCCAAATGCTGAAGGAAATTATTGCTCTCTCTCTCGTCCATGCCAGCGTCAGAGAACATTCGCCTCGAGACTTGCATAGAGAGCAAAGGTATATCTCCACGTATCCCCTAATACGGACCTACATAATAATTTTTCATTTCATAATTGTTCAGTGAAGATAACTACAAATTGCCATCCTCTTGGTCACCAGTATTCCGGAAGGACTATGCCCCCCCCCAAAAAGAACTTTGCAGTGAAGGAAAAAAGGCGAAGAGGAAAGAGAAACCATTGGGGAGAAAGAAGACGTAGAGGAATATGAAGCTGAAGGGGAGAAAGAAGTCATGAAGAAGGAAAAGTGACAAAAATGAAAATAGTACTCAAGCTATAGCTTGGAGGACAAATAGTTAAACGAGCGTAAGCCTGCTGCAGTCCGTTCCGGATTCGATCCTTCCGCGCGAGATGCGATCTCTCGGTGCGCCCCAAGGTCCTGCCTCGCGTGCGCGGGTGGTGACACGCGGGCGGTTGCCAGCGCGGCCAAGGTGAATTGCCGGTAGCCAGGCGACGCTCCTTAGGAAAGCAGTGCAGCGGAACGACTTAGAGAACGGCGGCGCTCTTGACGGCTTTGGATGCTATTTGAGGCGGAGATATAGCTGCTGAAAACGCTTCTTTCAAATGAGATGACAGCGCGGAACAACAAATTAAAACGCATGAACTAAATATAAGTGGTCACGCCACAGGATTTTAGATTTTCTAATAAGATAAGTATGTTGTTGTTGTTATTTTATATTATTATTATTATTATTATTATTATTATTATTATTATTATTATTATTATTATTATATTTTCTCGTTTATTTAAACAAAATTAATAAATGTTGATTCGCTATATCTTTGGTGTAGGTTCAGATTTTTTGAATTTCATTAAATTGAAATGTAAACTTGATCATGTTTGCCTTATCGTTTCGCAGATTCCAAACAGAATAAAACGGTTGTAGGTTTCCGCGCTCAGTGTAATTAAGCCGCAGACGAAAATGATATAGCAGTAAAATGTACAAGACAATTGCAACACTCGTGATCCAACCCCGTTCTTAAACTCCGCCGTTCACGTGGCGTGTGTGCGACTAAGTCTCGCTCACGACCATTCTCTGAATTGCGAAAGCACGAAGAGACTACCGCAGGCCTTCGAGATGGTGATTCAGTGTGAGTGGGGGTGGCGTGGGCGGCGGTGGCCACGTGCGGCGTCACCGGAGACGCCCCCAGCAACGGCCACCCTTGAGAGCCGCCGGATCAGCGCCTCCTCCCGCGTTATCACAAGGCGCGCGCCGCTTACGCAGCGGTCGCCGCCCTCCCGCCTTCCTGCGCTCACCACCTGCGCCGCGCTGCGCCGCGCCGTCCGCAGTGGAAAATGCCGCCTGGCGCGGCGCAGCGAGAGCGACGGGGTGTGGGCCTGAGGGAGGTGAGGCGGTTGGAGTGGAGTGGAGCGAGTCCGAGTGTAGAGAGGGTGCGGGGCGTGGAAGGCGGGGAGTTTTGACAGAAAGGGCGGGGCGGGTCTGGGGGGGGGGGGGGGAGGTGTCGGGGGAGGAGGAGAGGGGCGTCGGGAAGGGCGGAGAGGACGGTGGGGCGGGACGTCAAGGGCAGAAGTGGGAGCAAAGGCTCTGACCGCCTGCCAGAATAGCCCACCTGTGGGAAGAGGGGAGGCGGAGGAAGTTGCTGTGGAGGACGCGCAGGGACGTCTAGAACGTTCAACGCGTTTCGGCGTTTCCCTTTGTCTCGTTTACGCGCTCCTTGGGTTAAGAGGTGAAGTGAGCAGTCGCCTTGCACGAGAGGAGGACGACAATATCTACCTATGCTTCAACTGTTTTTAAATAATATGTGATTTAAGTCATACCATTCACATATTATTATGATGTTCAAGACCTTAACTACAGGGTTTCACAACTTAAAGGAGTGTCTGCATTTCCACTTTTCGTGATTCTCTATTATGATGCGTAGCAATATTATTATTAAGCCAGGTTGTACACGAAAGATTTAGTGAGTAGGTGGAGAATATGAATGATGATGGAGTAATGGTGGAATGAGTCATGGAACAAACTAGAGAAATACGAGAAAAGCTGTCGCGAACCTCCTTTGTCTACTACACATTTTACATGGATCGCTCAGGATTTGAACCCGGCCCCCGCAGTGAGGCGAGGCGATTTTCGTTATGGAAAGGGAGTCATCTGACTGCTTGAAGTTATAAATCAAGGCTAAACACTGAAGTCAGGGTTCAACACATCACATCGAAATAGTTAGGTCACTTCCTATTTCAAAAATTAAATACTGTTTTCTAATTCTGAATTGCGTTAGTTCGATCTGCAAGAGTTAACTGTTGTGAAAATGAAATAATGTAATGACATCGTCCATAATGCAAATTAATATTTGTCATTACTCCACATTAGATCCTTCTCGAAAAAATCCGAATATGGTCTTAATATAAATTACCAGACCTCCGCGTACTCAGTGTAGGATTTGTCCTAGTATACGAAACGGCTGTTGCACCCGTAGCCAGTTCATGTTCTTCTTAACCCGAGCTCTCACGTGCAAGTGCGTGCCTACGGGGGCGACACAAACTTCTGCGGTTTGATTATCGCTGGGAGTTCTCGCGCCAAAAAACTGACCGCTTTAAAGGTCGCGCATATGACGTCAGCGGCTTCTTAGTAAGCAGGGGACTTCGAAAGAAACAACCGAGAGACGAAGCCAACGATCTTCTTTTGCCACAAGGAAGTATATAATAATAATAATAATAATAATAATAATAATAATAATAATAATAATAATAGTGAGGGTCCTGCACTTCAAAGATGAAAACATGGTGAATGCGCGATCCTCTCCTTGAGAGGAAAACAATTTAAGTTAATTCAATGAACTATATTTATATTACGAAATTACCTATCGGAAAATTTAATGATGGGCTATGGCATGGCCATTTAAATGAAAAATCTGTCCCTCTTTTTTTTTTGCAATTGGTTCACAATTGAAGCATTCGGGTGTAAGCTGAGATTTCGCGAAATCAAGATTGACTTATTACGTCTTTGTTACGAACGAGATGTCCGACAACTTTTTATATCACATTAACTTTCGAGTTCAGAAAAAAATGCACTCATACGACATATATTCCATGAAGTTATTGCAATCGTTGCACTTTCATATGCGACGTGGAATGTCAGTTATCATTATCTGCGCCCGAACTCAATTGTAATTATGAAAATTTAAAGATATTTAAATGTTTAGGTGGAAGAGCTTCGCCAGATATAGACATTATTATTATTATTATTATTATTATTATTATTATTATTATTATTATTATTATTATTATTAATCTCGAGCCAGTGCTATGGGTATCTGCTCCTTACCGATTTACTGCAGGAGACCTTACAGGGAGGGGACTTAGGGAATGTTTGATCGCTAGAAAATAGAAAGAGGAGGGCGGACTATCGCATTCTGACAACGATCAGCTGCTAAGTACCTTTGGGATTTACTGGGTTTCTTGAATAGGACCTGAATGAAGAGACGTATAAACTAGATTTAGTGACGAGAAAGGCGAGATCATAAGTCCTAATTTATGACGGGGTTTAAAATACATGATGAGCCCTTTCTTCTGCTACACATCAAGTCGCAGCTCCTGCTTGGCACGTGTTCACGACAACAAGTGATGAACGGAATGAAGAGGGGGAGGGATGTCAGCCGCGCGATCTCCTTCTGCAGGCGCCACACCCTCGCATCCGCTTTCGGTCGCGCTGATCCTGGGGCACCCGACGCGCACGGCCGGCCTCTCCTTTTCACGAGGAAAACCGCTTTCTTGGCCTTCACTGCTTCTTCTCACGACGGCGCGTTTTTGAAGGACTTACCCTCTTGATGTGACCGGAAGTTGTGCTTTTGTGCAAGTTCATGTTTCGAAAATAGGAAGCGGTAACGTTCCATTTAAATTAATACCCACATGAAAGAAAAAAAGTAAATTTTAACATCTTTACGGTGAAACATAGTTTATTTTCAAGTTCAATTTACAGAATAGAAATGTACAAATAACAGAAGGCTATCTCACAAATCTTTCTTTATCTCTTTTAAGTGGATCTTTTATTTCTTCTGAATCATCAGTGCAGATGACGCGTACTTTCTGGCATTGAAGTACTAGACTTGTTGATCTAAACCCAATATTATTGGTTAATCGTAAATTCAATTTGGCGCGTTGACGTATGGATAATATTTACCGCCGGGGTATGGGTGAGATCTCAAACCCATGATGCATTCCCCATGATCTCCATCTAGGAGAGTACGAAGGAGCCATACAACAGTGAGCTCCAGAGCCTTTGAAGAGAGGCATTTTTGGTTGAAAGAAACTAGTACGTCGTTCGTGGTATTCAATGCTAAAAAAAATAGAAAACTGATGTGTTGAAATAAACATATTTAAAGTTTTGCTGATGATTTAAATGTACGGTGCATAACAATTGATGGTTTACGTAATAAACTTTACTAAAAGGCCTCTCACGAGGTCTACGAACAATAATTAATATCAAATATAAAGTAACAGTCATAATTCAAAATTCGTATTTATCGAGTTGTGCCAGTGTACCATCTTTTGAACGATATTTTTAGGAGCATTTAATCAGTGTATATGAGACTCTTTGGGTAATCTGCCATTTAGGTTTTTTATTAATTCTCAATGAAGTTTACGGATTCTTTGTCGGCAATTGAATAGGCATACTTGTTGATTTAATCCTAATAATTCTTCTTAGTTAGTCGGAAATCCAGCGAATGTGGCGAACACTTGTGTTCGTTGAAAGTCTTCACCCGGATTGAACAGTCGCAGAAGTTGGTTGTTCCCGCCCATAGTAAACTCGTTTCGCGAGCCGTTGTAGCGGTTATCTAATGCAGATAAAAAACGCGTTCTCCCCAGGAAATCTCTTGCGGCGTCACTGATCAAAGGTTCTCTCCATTCACACGCGGATTACGTTGTCCAAAAGGATAGAGAGAACTTCGCACTTTGCTCTATGATCTCACGAGTCTACGCAGTAATAAATGACGAAGTTTGTGTTTGTGTACATTAATAAAGTGCAAAGTTCGAACTCGCAAGAATTTCATACTTTCTTTGTGTATAGTTTCTTGTGATAACCAAACTCTAACACGTGTTCTTCAAACATTTTTTTGCTAACAGGATGGAATTGTTTTTATGTGAAAGGTAATGCGTAATGAAAATTAAGAATTAGTTGTAACTGTGTTTGGATTTAGTAAGGTCTGTTGAGAGAGAATGAACGCGTTATGATATAGTGGCAATTTAAAAACTTAGATGATTCAGAATTGATATGACGAGCTTATGTTTGATAGTGTACGTTGTTTATGGACAGTGAGTAATTTTATATGAACAATCTAACACAACCAACACTTTAACGTTGATTGAAAGGTTATGAAAATAACTCTGGAAACAACAAAGAATAATGTACGTAAATAAAAAAAATATACTTCAACAAACATTGTGGTTTTTATATTTGGTAATATTACTGTACTTGTCATGCCTGAGTGATCTGGATTGGATTTTTCCATTTAGTTTTCTTTGAACCATAAAGTCAAAGCTGATAAAATCTCTCGAATTGTTTCTGGGAAATAAATGTGGAATTTCTTAGCGCACTAAATGATTGTTTCCAACGGTACCGGCTCGTGCTCTCGATGTTGATGGTCCACAAAATAATAATTAGATAGTGACCGAGACAGACGCTTCAGAACCCACCACCACGAGGAGTCAATGACCGTGTTGTGCTCATTTTACTTGCGAAGAGGTCTGTGTCGGCCACCATCTCATTGATGTTATTTTGTGAACGATGAAACTCAAGGAATGAGGCGACAGACGTTTAAAAAAATATTTTTCTTTGTTTTCCCATCTAAAAAAAACAACTACTACAAAACAATAATTGTGCAGCTCTGCGACTTAGATATGAACTAAGCAATTTACTGTATTAGAATAAGAAAGCTTGCGAGTTCATATACGGGCATTCACCTCTCCCCACAATTGAAGCGTCGTATTGAGCTACAATGCAACATAGCGTGCGTTGTTCTAGAAAAACGGCTGAAGCAAGCGGATACCTGAAATACGTTTGGAATGCGCTGTGTAATTGATGGTAATTCAAAATAATGTACTGTATAATGTTCTTTGTTTCAGTTAGCGAAGGAAATAATCGCCAATTTGTTACGGCTAATCTGATTGGCTTCCCTCGACGTTTCCAAGTCTGCAGCGAGTCACTTTCGGAATGAGCGACTAACAAAACACATCTTTGAGATCAGTCAATGCAGTATTTCCAAAGTACTGTAAACCTGAATACAGCTAATGTCTCACTCCCAGTATTGTTAAATTTAACTAACACTTTTAAAAAGTTAACTGCCATCTCGGCAAAGTATTTCAACTCAATAACGCATATTCCATACAGGACTCATTTGTCCGTATGCTTCAGCCATTTGTCAAATAAGTTCATACTCGCGCACGTCGTGGTACTCCGACGCGCAGCGCTTGGCGCTACCGCCAGCGCGCGCAGGAGCAGCGGTCACTCGGTCGACGCAGGACGAGGTCGGGGCAGCGGCGGCAGCGGCGGCTGGCGCGGCGCCCAGCGCTCAGCTGACGGGCGCTCCCCCCCCCCGCCCCGCCCCGCCCCCCGAGCAGGCTTCCGCGCGCCGCCGCCGCCGGGACGCGCAGCCTTCGCCCGAGCGACGGCGGCGTCGCGCCGCTTACGCAAGGCGATCTCCTCGGCCTCCGGAAGCAACTGAGAGAGCGCAGCTTGCCGCTTACATTCAGGGAGCCAAGTGCAGATTTTCTTCACAATGGGGAGCATTTGAGCGGCGGAAGGGGCGGGCGGGGTTGGAGGCAACAGGGGGGACAGTTGACGAGCGAAACGATTACCATATTTGCTAACACAGCACTGCGAAAATTTTCTTTTCTAATTGCTTTGATTTGATCATTTCAAAATGAGAAAATCATACATTAGACACCTTAATGCAAAGTCTATCCCTAACACTAATTACACTTTTACAGCAGATTGATTGATTTGTGTTCCTGGGCGCATCAACTGCTAAGGCGAAGCTGCGTAATGTCCCGTAAGTGTAGTGCATGCCTGTATAGTGGGGGGGGGGAAGCGGTGATATTGCCCCGCTGGACTGCAAGAACCAGTGCCGAGCTATACGGTGGCTTGCGGGGTTTTTATCAATCAGGTATCTCCCATCAGCAGAGCACCGCCCCAGTCGGGTTAAGCTCTAAGCTCCCGTCTGGTCTCTCGACATGTGTGCATGTGTGTGCAAATAAAGGAGTGAGGATACAAGTAAGAGGAAGGAAAGATCGAGAGCGATCCGTTTATTAGGATACTGCTCCGGAGTTCGCCTGGTGTTGATCGGAGAAACCATGGAAAACTACAGATCGGAGAAGCCGGCCGCTAGAATTCTCCTCCAGACAGTGGCTTTTTTGTTTTTGTTTTAAATTGGTTATTTAAGGTTGCGTCAACACCTAGGTCATTAGCGACAACTATTGCTATTAACGGTATGGTAACTATGAAGATGAAACGATATGGTGATGATAAGGGGTGAAAGGACAAACACAAATACAACCATGCTCGAGGCGGGACTCGAACCCGCGACCCATCGGTCCGAGATCACCACGATACTACTGTCTTAGCGACCTCGGCCACCGGGCCGACAAATTAACACCACACACTTCAAAATAGCCAAATAGCTAGTGTCGAAAATCCTGCCACCGTAGGGACTATAACCCGGGGACCTCCCGTTAGAGGCTCTACGGTGACATCAGTTCATGCCCTGACTCACCTAATCCGTTTTTTCCCAGCAGGGGACATCCAACTCTCTAGGGGGTGGGGGTCATTGCAAGCGCTTAGAAGCAAGCCTGAATTAACATGGTTGTGTGCTTTTCAGCTATGTATATGTACTATACCGTCAGAAGTAGAATATTACGATATTACAGTCACTATTTTCGGCTCTTACAGTGAGCTACAACGCTCTTGTTACAGGAGCCGGACCGAGCTCTGAGAAGAATGCCCACAGGACTTTTATTCCAAATCAACAGTACATCAAGGCCCGTGACTGAAAAACGTATCCAAATATATGTGTTCTAGAAGCCATAACACTGGCAAAAGCGATCGTAAAGAAAACGCCTTTCGGCTCTAACGTACAGTGATGGGGAGGAAGAGGGTTCGAATTATTAGGCCGACCGCTCTGATCAGTGATTTCCGTTGTTTCCCTGATCACTTCCAGGCGAATGCTTATATAACGGACCACGCAGCAGGTCCCCGAGTTTCCCTGCTCATTCCCATCATCACCTTCACATCACCATGCCTCCCAGTCGGGACCGAAGCACTGTGGTGGACTACGCCCGGCATAACTGACGCACGCCGGTGCCTTGCGCTTCCCCAGTCGCCGTTAGTTGGTGTTTTGTGTTGGTTTTGAAACAGTCCTATGTTATATTTGTAACGAATTATAACAGGAAACATATGTCAGAGCGAATAACTGCTGCACGATATATTTTTATTTCAAAAAAGTAAATGAAAGTGTTTCAGCCGGAAGGGTCGCGAGTTCGATCCCGCCCAGGGGATGGATGCTTGTGTGTGTGTGTGTGTGTGTGTGTGTGTGTGTGTGTGTGTGTGTGTGTGTCAGAATACACGTTCCGCTGCAGTTACTACAGTTATCCCAAAGTTACTAAACAAATGTTAATTACCATTGTCGCTGTATGACCTTAGTAGTTGAAAAAGTGACCAGAAAATAATTTTAAAAAGTTTCGGGTTTGCAAATTTCTACATAGTGGCTTTTTTCTTCAAGGATTTTTCCAACCAAAACCATTAACCATTTAAACTACGTTGGCGAACTAACATTAGACTCTAAACACACTAGTGAGATTTTGAGATCAACAGATACCCAGGAGCTCTACAGCGCAACACACACGACAGACAAGGAAGAAAATACCATTCCCAAAGCGGGATTCGAACTCATGATCCTTCTTACTCAAGCGGGGAGTGGGTACGCGTTCTGACTAGTTCGGTCATCCGCAATTTTCTTACACTTGTGTTTTGTTTCTAATGGACTGAAAAAAACGCCATGAATTTTGACGTGGAAAAATTCTCAATTCTTAAAGAAAGTCATTTTGTAAAAATGATAATAACTTGACAGGCGAATATCAAAGCAAGGGCAATCAGTATATATATATATATATATTGTGACCGCCCGTTTTCTTAGCTTCCGAAAACGTGTCACATACCGCCCTAAGAAAGCGAGGGAAAAGAATATTTTGAACGCGCGCCAACGCGGATGGATATTTGGAATGATAATTAGAATTTAAAACAAGAGAGACCGCCACCTTTTCTTCAAGGGCGAGATCGGAGGTCGGATGAAAGAAAAAGTTCTTTCTGAAGGTAGCAGCTGAACTGGGCGGACGTATGGAAAACGGTACCCCAGGAAGTGACATTGCAGCGGATTTCAGATTTGCAACTTTTTTGAGGAAAACTCTTCTAGAAGACCCGAAGAGGTAATTATTCTGTTATAAATTGATTTAAACATAATCTTAGAAGAAAGATAATAAGAAATGTTATGAATTTATAATGGAAGAATTAGGGAGTGGAGTTTTGAATAGATGGCAGTAATTAATAGCTTGCATTCATTTCTCTTTCCAGTTTTTTTTTTTTTTCTCACATGCTTTTCGTATATTTAAATACTCTCTTGAAGTTGGTGCTCATATAAAAAGGGGTGATCTCTGGATTCATTTTCACTCTGAATATCCAGTTGGTCATTAACTGTAATCGAAAATAAAGTAAAATTCATATGAGAGTATTCAAGCATATAAAACTTGAACGAGAAGAAGAAGGCGATTTCTGAGGGAGCAACGGCGTTCTCAACCCGAGGCCACGACGCTTCAAGGCCGAAGCAGCTCGGTGGAAAGGTGTAGAAGGAAGCAAAGTGGACTGCTCTACGCGGCCAAGAACACAGTAAGGTCGTTCCAAATAAAATGTTTTGTAGGATAGGAGTGATTCAGTTTAATAAGAAAGCTCATTCTGTATCTATCACGTAGAAAGAAAAGGGAGGGTAACAGATTTACCACGCTTAAAGATAAGAAAAGTAAAAGTACATTTGTTTCCGACTTCTAATACGTGAGAACAGAATCAATCTTTCTTTCAAAAGGATTTCAAGATCAAATATTGTAATATAGTGATTAAGAGTTTGTGTAAGAGTATAATTATAATAATAGTAATTCTCTGGATTTTAGAGAGAGAAAGAGTTTCCTTTTGTTGTAAAAGTAATGTTAAGGAAAAGTATTAATTTTGATTTTCAATGTGTGTTTCTTTCAAATTTTGTAAAGTAATATTTTAACGATTCTTCAATTTCTGAAAGTGTGTTTGTTAAACAATTGGGTTGTAGATGAAAGTAGGAAATTGTGTATTGTGTTATTAGTGTGTTTTTTCAGTCAAGAGTATTCTGTATTTGATTTTTTCTGTGTGCCATTGTATGTATTTGTCATAGCAAATATTTTTGAATATATTCTGAATTTAGTGAAAAGTGATTCTCACCCGAGTTGTTTGTAATTTTGCATCCAATCCATAAACGATCTTCACGACCCTGCCCCCCCTATTTTTTTTATTTATTGTGTCCACACTGGGACGTCTATACTGAGCTAGTCGACCATCTGGTGATTTGTGTTCGCCCCCCCCAAGACGTCTCAGGTCGGGTGCTGGCCTTACGGCTTGTACCGCACACGACTGTGGCTCGCAATTGGCGCCCATAAGCGGGGCTCGATTATTGGATGCATTTACGACAAACTCGATTTGGGAATAACTGAGACCAAAATTTGTGTAACTAAAATTACTAGTACAATTGAATCACTGTTCACTAAAATTTCTGACCAGGTTGCAGAGTACAAGTGTGTTGAGTAAAAGTGTGTTATTTCAGGAGGGTTTTTTTTTCGAAAAGGATATTTATTATAGAGAGTTTTATCAGTTTCAAATTGTGTCTGGTATTTCTGTGTGAAATATTTTGTGAGAGGTGTATGGTGTCTGGGAAAAGAATTGATTGATTCTAGGCAGTTAATAGATTCAAAATGGCAGATAAGTATAACGTGGCTAGAATTTACCTACGTGGAAGGAACTTGAGGAATCAGATAGCGATAGGGAAACTGGGGGACAAGCACCAGGTACGATGATCGTGGAGGAAACGACAGGAGTAGAACTAGGAACGGCAGGAGAAACTAGTGAGACGTCGCCGACAGAATCACAGCCAACGCCAACACGAGATCAGGATGAGGAAGAACGAAACCTCGAGAGGGCTAATTCAATGATGCAACGATTAATAGGTCAATTTATGCAACAATTAGATGTGAGGTTAGTCATGCAGGAGGAAAAAACAGAGGAAACCATAAAAAAATTAGGGGTTACTTTGGAAACTAAACTAGAGGAGAACAAGGCTACTTTGGAAACCAAATTAGAAGAAAATAACTCGGCAATAAATGCATTGGAAACTAAACTAGAGGAGAACAAGGTTACTTTGGAAACTTAAACTAGAGGAGAACAAAGTTACTTTGGAAACTAAACTAGAGGAGAACAAGGCTACTTTGGAAACCAAATTAGAGGAAAATAACTCGGCAATAAATGCATTGGAACAAAAATTGGAATTCTTTGGAAACTAAACTAGAGGAGAACAAATTTAAAAGCACAGTTTACTGAATTAGCGGAGCAGTGGAAGGTCGAATTTAAGAGCGAGGTTCAACAAGAATTAGCACAGGAACACGAGAACTTAGAGAAAAAATTCACGGAGCTGGGATTTGAATTAGAAGAAAAAGTGGATCAAGTAACGAAAGAATTTGAAACTAGGATCGAAACACAATCGGATCTTATAACCGCCGTATCCGACAGGCAGACTGAGGTAGAACAAGGAGTAGAAAAGTTCCAGAAATTAGTTACTGAACAAGTTCAGGTTCAAGCTAATAAATTAGATAGTGGAATAAAGGCTCTTTCTGAACAGGATGGCGTTCTACAACATCAAATTAATGCATATAAGAATGAAGTAGTAGAACTGAAAAATCAATTAGAAAATTTACCATCGAGTGGAGGAAGTGTTCAGCCCACGTATGTTTCATTGCCGTGTACTCCTAATTTCAGTGCAGTGGGAGATGAAAATCCATGTGTATTTATGAAGAAGTAGATAATTTCTTTTCTTTAAATTGTGTTCGGACAGTAAGAAAACTAGAATCGTTTATCAGATGTTGCAGGGTAATGACGAATCTGGGCAGATAGTTTAGGAGTTTCCAAAACTATGGCCAGAACTCAAAGAAAAATTTTATTCGAGATATTGGAATAACGAAACTCAAATCAATTTAAAGTTAACGTAATGTATGGTACGTGGAAGAAGGGTACGATGTCCATGCAGGAATATGCAACGGAGAAATTAAGCTTGTTTCAAATTATGTACTCCGACGATACCGGATGAAGAAATTGTCTGTTTATTAATACGTCATTTTCCTTCCTCGACGCAAAATTTGCTTAAAAATCTCTTACCAATGTCCACTGAAAAATTAATAACGCAGCTAGGATTGTATGATGCCACTTTCGTGTATAATGAAAGGTTACAGAAAGCAAGGGCAAATGCTAATGGTCCGGTAAATGGTCAAGATATCAGACAGCAACAACATAATGTAAGCAAACCAGAAACAGGAGAAACTTACAAACCGAAACATTACCAAGAAAAACAAACTTATGCTAGACAAGACAGGACCCGTCTAGGATAGAAATAGAAAAATTCTATTGATAGAGGAGTTTTCCAACCCAGAAATACAGGACCAAGTACATCTCGGGACATGAGTCGGAAAATTAGAAAGGTTTGTTTCGACACGCCATCCCGCCGCAAATCAAATAGAACTATCTAGTGAAGAAGAGGTGGCGATATTATCAATCGAATTAATCTCATTTGATGATGAACCGTGGAAAGAAGAAGAACAAATGCAGATCGGATCCAGGAGGCAGTGTCCGAGAATTAAAGTTAAATGTGAGGGTGTTGATACTTCGGTATTAGTAGACACAGGTTGTGCAACTTCCGTCATAGCTGAAAGTTTGTTGCATGAATTAAAGAACAAAGGAGTGGAGGTACCTACATTGCCGCTCGTGAAATCTTTTCTGATAGGTGCGAATCGGAAAAAATCAAAACCAATAACAAGACAAGTTTATTTGGAAATAGAGATAGGCAAGAATAAGTATCAAGTTGTGTGTCTTGTAGCGTCAGAACTTTTATATCCACTCATACTGGGAGTCGATTTCATGAAACAACACGGAGTTGTTATCAACTTAGAGAACAATACTTTAACTTTGAAACCGAATAATCAGCAGGATCTTGAATTCGATTCATTCACGTGGAATTACTGGGAGGCTAATTGTTTGGAGGAAGAAGATGTGAACCTACAAATTCGTTCGAGTGTGCAGAGAAACGATAATCTCAATGCATATCAGAAAAACAGTTAACTGGAGTATTGCTTAGGAATCAAAAGGTGTTTTGCAAAAGAAGAATCAGTAAAAGATTTTCAATTCGAAATAGAATTAACAGATAAAACACCATTCACGGGTTACCAATATGTCATTCCAGAAAAACATAAGGAAGAGGTGGATAAGCTCATTGCTACCATGGTCAAAGATGATATCATCATGAAGTCAAAAAACCTCTTATCTAAATCCGATAGTGCTCGTAGAAAAGAGTAATGGGAAGATAAGGTTGTGTTTAGATGCAAGGCGATTGAATCAAGTTACCTTACCGTACAGAGACAGACCGTTACGTGTAGAGGATTTAACTAATCAATTATCCGGCATCAAGTGGTTGAGTTCAACCGACTTCACTGCATCGTATTGGCAAATAGCGATAGCACCTGAATGTAGACAATATACAGGATTTATTCACCGGGGAATTTCGTATGTCTTCAAAAGAATGCCATTTGGACTCAAGAACAGTGCATCTGCTCTTGTACAATGTCTAGACAATATCATTGGCAGAGAGATGTCCAGCGATGTTTTTATCTATATTGATGACGTGCTTGTGTATTCTAAGACATTTGAAGAACACATGACTAAGCTAGATATTTTGTTGAAACGTCTGATTGAAAATAATTTACAACTGAATTTGGAGAAAAGTAATTTCTGCATTAAACAAGTTAAGTTCCTGGGTTATGATGTGACAGTTAACGGAGTCAAAATGAATATGGAAAAGATGCAAGAGATAGATAAAATTGCACCGCAAAAAAAACACGAAACAACTTAAAAGTTTGTTAGGTTGCGTCAATTATTACGCCAGATTTATTCCTAATTTCGCCATGCACATTGAAATATTTCTTCCGTTGCTGCGAAAGCACACTAGATGAAAGTGGGAATACAATCAGAAAGTAAAATTTCCACAGTTTGCGACCATTTAAAGAATGAAATAAATGGCAAAATGATGAAACAAACAGATAAAGTAACCGACAAGAATCATGTAAAAAGAAAAGAAAAAACAAGAGGGAGAAAGAGGGAGAAAGAAGAAGGAAGATGAGGAAGAAGAAAGGAGTAAGAGTACAAGAGAAGAACAAGATTGCTCGACGTTCTAGAATCAAGAAAAAAGAAGAGCATAAATTTAGTGAAAAGATTTTACGGCATATGAAATCAAATCCCATAAAATCTTTTTCCGAAAGAAGGGTTATGTGACCGCCCGTTTTCTTAGCTTCCGAAAACGTGTCACATACCGCCCTAAGAAAGCGAGGGAAAAGAATATTTTGAACGCGCGCCAACGCGGATGGATATTTGGAATGATAATTAGAATTTAAAACAAGAGAGACCGCCACCTTTTCTTCAAGGGCGAGATCGGAGGTCGGATGAAAGAAAAAGTTCTTTCTGAAGGTAGCAGCTGAACTGGGCGGACGTATGGAAAACGGTACCCCAGGAAGTGACATTGCAGCGGATTTCAGATTTGCAACTTTTTGAGGAAAACTCTTCTAGAAGACCGAAGGTAATTATTCTGTTATAAATTGATTTAAACATAATCTTAGAAGAAAGATAATAAGAAATGTTATGAATTTATAATGGAAGAATTAGGGAGTGGAGTTTTGAATAGATGGCAGTAATTAATAGCTTGCATTCATTTCTCTTTCCAGTTTTTTTTTTTTTCTCTCTCACATGCTTTTCGTATATTTAAATACTCTCTTGAAGTTGGTGCTCATATAAAAAGGGGTGATCTCTGGATTCATTTTCACTCTGAATATCAGTTAGTCATTAACTGTAATCGAAAATAGTAAAATTCATATGAGAGTATTCAAGCATATAAAACTTGAACGAGAAGAAGAAGCGATTTCTGAGGGAGCAACGGCGTTCTCAACCGAGGCCACGACGCTCAAGGCCGAAGCAGCTCAGTGGAAAGGTGTAGAAGGAAGCAAAGTGGACTGCTCTACGCGGCCAAGAACACAGTAAGGTCGTTCCAAATAAAATGTTTTGTAGGGATAGGAGTGATTCAGTTTAATAAGAAAGCTCATTCTGTATCTATCACGTAGAAAGAAAAAGGGAGGGTAACAGATTTACCACGCTTAAAAGATAAGAAAAGTAAAAGTACATTTGTTTCCGACTTCTAATACGTGAGAACAGAATCAATCTTTTCTTTCAAAAGGATTTCAAGATCAAATATTGTAATATAGTGATTAAGAGTTTGTGTAAGAGTATAATTATAATAATAGTAATTCTCTGGATTTTAGAGAGAGAAAGAGTTTCCTTTTTGTTGTAAAAGTAATGTTAAGGGAAAAGTATTAATTTTTGATTTTCAATGTGTGTTTCTTTCAAATTTTGTAAAGTAATATTTTAACGATTCTTTCGAATTTCTGAAAGTGTGTTTGTTAAACAATTGGGTTGTAAATGAAAGTAGGAAATTGTGTATTGTGTTATTAGTGTGTTTTTTCAGTCAAGAGTATTCTGTATTTGATTTTTTCTGTGTGCTATTGTATGTATTTGTCATAGCAGCAAATATTTTTGAATATATTCTGAATTTAGTGAAAAGTGATTCTCACCCGAGTTGTTTGTAATTTTTGCATCCAATCCATAAACGATCTTCACGACCCTGCCCCCCCCTATTTTTTTTATTTATTGTGTCCACACTGGGACGTCTATACTGAGCTAGTCGACCATCTGGTGATTTGTGTTCGCCACCCCCCCAAGACGTCTCAGGTCGGGTGCTGGCCTTACGGCTTTACCGACACGACTTGGCTCAGCAATATATATATATATATATATATATATATATATTATATATATTGTGACATACCGATACGTCACGTTAAAATAAACTAACATTTATTTGTAGACAATATGGTGGAACATGCATTACTGAAATATCACGAGCTAGAGCTTAGCAACGACCGTGAATAAACAATGTAGTTTTTGTTTTTTGTAAATGCATTAACAGTTCTGGATGCCGAAAATAGAAAATTTGGGATTGGGCGAAGAAGTTTAGACGATCAGCTACACCAAAATATAACGAACGTATGGATTGGCTGGGTGAGAGAAGGACGGTCAAATGTTATGAAAAAAATGAAGGTAGTTTAATACGAAGTCTTCGAGGGATGAATCATGCAGAAAGATTTCATTATGCTCGGAAACGCGCTTCTGAACTGATCGTAGATATTTTCATGTGAAGCAATTGAAGTATAAATTGGAACTTTGTCGGGAGTGGTAATCAAGTTCGGGACTATGTCATAGGACGTAATTGGGACTGGTAATTTTGATAGTTTGAGAACAGCTTGGATAGGGGCAGAAGAGGATTCCTTGGAACTTTGGACTACGGCAAGCTCGCAAGATATTTCGACTGAGAAGTCTACGAGGGACATCAACGAAGAAAAGATAAGTTAACGGTATAAATTGTAAATTGAAAGACATCTTGATCAAAGGCCTAAAAAATTGTAAATTCTCTAAATTGTTTGCTAAAAAGGCAAAAATAAACCTTGTTGAATTTTGTTCTTTAGAAAAGAAAGTGATCTTTCATTTAGTCAATCCAAACAGTAATGAACTAGGAATAGAAACATTCTATTTCAGATTCCCAGCTGCGCTGTATAGTCGGGGATCCTATAATCCATTATAGAGGTAATAAGGATTATAATATATCGTGACCCATTGAACCAGCAAGCCGGACGCTAAGATCTTTAGCAGATATAAATGTAGAGAGAGAGGAAAATTTTGGTATATCTCAATATATATATATATATATATATATATATATATATATATATATGCGTGGTATCTGAACAATGTTTAATCTTTTCTTTGTTTTTCGTTCACAACTATACAGCACTTTTGTTCTTGGTTCTTATAAACCCTTTCATGTTTGTTGTGGTCAAATAAAAAAAAAGCTTTGAAAGGAACAACCTTTGTTCATAGAAACCGGAGCTTAAAATTGAAAGTCATTCCTTTCTCAGAAATAAGGAAAAATTCATCTCAGTCAACGAGAAAGATATTTGGACCTTGTTCTGAAACAATCTCAAGCAATTGTGAAGGAAACCACTCAAGAATTGTTAACTTTCAACTTTGCATGCGGAGATGTTTCTCTTGAGCGTGATGCGACAAACCATGCTTCTTTTGCTCGTCTTACATTTTGCTACCTGGCACTACGTAACGTTCTGAGAATAGACATTTTTTTGAGAAATATACATAGTTCAGTTTCCATATAACAGCAACGGCATCGCATTCGAATAATATTTCCTGACAGAGAAATTTGAATATCCAATTTCTAAAGGAGTCATCTGCGTTCTATGGTCATTAGATAATGTTGCAAAGAAGTAGCTTCGGAATAGCTTGTGACAGGTAGCATTATTTATATTTGTTAATGATACGCCAGTCATTTGCTATTGTGGTAAATTTATTACACATTCAATTCATAACAACGAATAAAAAATGTTAAGAGAATGAAACCTTCGACAAATTTCGTTGAATCGAGCAATGATGCTTGCACACTTGCAAAATGCTTTACTGCCACTAGTCAGGCTGAATTGTTACATAATTTCTAAGGGCAAAACATAATAAACAACCGCACTTCAGAGATTATTGCGGAGTAGTTACATAATTGTATCTATCAGCGAGAATAAGCATTGCGTTGAGCCAGATGTCTTCGTTGTGCCCCCAAACTCGTATATCAACATCAACAAATAACGAATAACTTCGTTATCGATCTTGTCGGAGAAGTGGCCTCGCACTAAGTATTTGCCTGAAGCCAGACACTTTATTTGATCAAAGAAGACGCCAGATGACTATTAATGTTTCTGATTTACTCAATTGACATCTCGGTTTATATTGGAGGAAGAAGATGACATGGGGAGCAAAGTACGAGAGAGTTAAATCAAACGAAGTGAAACGTCTTTGTGGTGACGCAATCGCGTGTGCAGTGCGTCTTCCGTCTTCACTCCTGTCTTAGGCGAGAATGTGTAACCCGTACAAGTACGGTCTATCAATGAATGACTCTCCTCAGCTATAGTAGCAAGCCAGTTCTAGGTTTCAAGCTATATTTTAAGACGGCCAGGAACTAGGTGAGAAAGAGTCCCCTTAGCGTTTAGGCACTTTCGCGGCTCGTAAGCACCATTCTGAAGGCTCGGATTTTTGTGTCACTTCACCCACAAATACAGCATCATGTAAAACGCTTGCAGGCAACATTTGAAGTGATATTGAGCTTTAGAATAAGCGTCGTGGACTCAGAAAGTTGTCCAAAGGCACTGGCAACGGTAGGTCGGCATTCTCGCTGTCTCGATGTGGCAGAGATGTGACACAACATATGATGCGGGGATATGTTTGTCAGCAATGTATTGGAGCTACTCGCCTTTGGTGTGGCGTTTTCCCTCCTATACTTCGTAACCCGCCACCGGACAGACATTGCTGTAAACGGTTCTGGTCAGGGCTGTCTTTGGCGCACAGGCTGACGAGGCTCGTGCCGCTGGCCCCCACGATTAAGAGGTCCGGCAGATGATAAAAAAATCAAATAATCCTTCTAATGAATTCTTGTTCTCTAATGGAAAGTTCAAAAAATAATACAAAATTATCTGAACCATAATGGAATTTTAATCCCATCCTTCTAATAATATTTTTACATTTCATTTGCTTACCATAAAAGGAGGGATTAAAATTTGTTGATTTTTATAATAACTTTTCGGAATAAATAATGACAAAATAAACTTTTCAGACAATTCTTAGGAACCCCAACTCTTTGAGAGCCTCTACAAAAGTACCCAACACACAATTCCGAAACTCTATTCTTTGTGAAATTATAGTTAACTCATCATCTATGAAGAAAATTAATTTATTTTTTAAAAATTTGTTGAGTTTGTTTCTTCATAGATGTTGAATGAAGTATAATTTTATAATTAAGCGAGTTTCGAGTCATTTTGTGTGGGGTACTTTGTGTGTTGAGTACCTAATGTGTTTGTTGTTATTAGAATTATTGAAGTGAAATGTGTTGTTCTAGACTGATGATGGGGATAAATTTGTCTTCGAAACGTCGTTATTTTGCAAAATTAATAAAATATTGTAAAATGTCATATGTGAAATATCTTATTCCGAATCTGTTCGTTGAAAAATGGCAAAAAGTTTTATATGAAAATGGGAAGAGTTACTAAGAAAAAAAGCTCTTCAAACGACCGTCGATTATCCGTCGATGACCTTTCTGAACTTCTTGCCGATTTTTTAATTTATTCTAACAGGAAATATTTTACTCTTTGCGTTTTCGATGACACTTTCTTAGATGCAGGTGCATAAAAATTAGTCGGTCTCGGTGAGTGCGGCGTTTGAGATGGCGTGACCGGTTCTCCGGCAGACCGACCATAGCAACTATAGAGAGCGCGTAATATCCCACCTACGTCCACGCCCCCGCGTCACGACTCGACACAAAGGGAGGAAGCTATCGTGTTTACTATTGCGCGATGAGATACCAGAAGAAAGCGCTCACCTGAATGTCACCCCACTGCCCGAACACAAAAGCCTCGTTCCCACGAACGCTCACTCCGAGTGAAAAAACATCATCCAAATGCAAAGTTATTCCTTTTAAATGAAGCTTTTCTTGCGGTATGTCTTGCAACTTTGACATGTTGGTTTAGATGCTGAGGATGGCACATTTTAGACAATAATGAATACATCCAATGTTCGTTAAAATTTCTTAAAATGATTTGAATTTAAAGGAATATTAATAGCTGGAATTATAAATTATTTATAGAGTAGAATCATATTTTAGATAGGTTGGAAAATTATAATGCCAGTGAAACAAAATTTTCATTGCTTTATTGATTGCTTCGAAGATGATTGAGTTGAATCGACGTTGCTCAACAATGAGGACATCTTACTATCTCACGTATGGGTGAACGATCATTGATGTCTCCTTAATCAGGCAAATAATGAAAATTATTTAAAATGATTTAATATTTACCCAATAAAGTCAGAGTACTTGAACTAGAATGAATTGACCTTGCTGTTTTCACTAGGTAAAAACTAAAGGTTATAAAAATAGGGTTATCTCGTCAGCAGAAAAGTCATGATGACTCACAAAATTTGCGCCTTAATCATCTTTTCGCTCAGTCAAAGAACTGCGCACGTATATGTAAATATAACAGATTTCAAGACTTGATTTGATTCATTTTGTCAAAGGACAGTAAAAACTTTATGTGGCATCCGTGTGGGAAGTTTTCTCGAGACCCAGATTCTCTTCTCCACCTTTTAACCATTAATAGTTAAATGATGAATAAAATGTCCAACAAAGCGAGGCTGACAACTTTTGAAAACAAAACCATTTTAGAAAACTGTTTGCATTTGAAAAGAACTACAGATGTGATATTTTAGTATTGGTTCAAAAAATAGTAACCCATACCCCCGGCTCTACTCCTATCAGGCTAACAAAAGGAATGATCAACAACACGTGTGCATAGTGAAGCTACATTTGGGTCCGAAACTAGGGGTCATTTCAGCATTTTCTCAATGGATCAGGGAAACTGGGCAAAACACTCAATCGAGATCTAATGTAAACTAATGCATTATAAATAATTGTTAAAAAAATATCATTTTTCTGATAGATTGATTTTTTCGTGTTTCCGGGCGCGTCAACTGCTTTGGTCATTAGTCTCGTAAGTGAGGAGCATGTTTTTTCTCGGGAGATCACGGTGATCTTCCCCCGCTTGATGGTGAGATCCGGCACCGACCTACCATGGGCTAGTGGGGTTCCCCTTAACCAGGACTCTCCCACCAGCGGGGCACCGCCACACAGCCGGGACAAGCTCTAAGCTCCCGACCGGTCTCCCGGAATATGTGGTAGTGTAATGCATGTTAGTGTGAGTGTGTGTGTAAGGGGAGAGGATAGGACAAGGAAGAGGAAGGACAGATCGCGCGCGGTCCGTGACCCGTTTGGTAGGGTACTGCTCCGACAATCGCCTGGTGTTGATCGGAGAAACCACGGAAAACTGCCGATCAGAGCAGCCGGCCGCTAGAATTCTCATCCAGACAGCGACTGAATTCGACCTAGCTGAAAAGCTAGTATCGAAAATCGTCAGGACTCGAACCTCCGACCTCCCGTTCAGAGGCGCTGCAATAATATCAGTTGATGCACTGTGCTACCGCTCCCTGGATCATTTTTCTGTTTGATGGTGAGTATAGTCATTAATTGTATAGAAACAGTAGATAATATTTTACTTTGAACGTAAATTTGTAAATAGATTTCAATTGTTTTATGCCATCAGGCAACGTGTTGCAAAGTAACTGTCAGCTCATGTTGCTTCGAACTGGTGAATGCGGGAGTCAAATTTAGCTGGTAACGTTGAGAGTATGTGTGATGCCTCTTTAAATATGTTGCAGGACATGTCAGGGGTGGGACAATGGACAAATTTTCAAGACCTCGTACGTCAGGTACAACACGAGTAATAACAAGTGGGGTGGCTGACGCCATCTTGAGAGCGTAACGCCTCCGGGGCGGAGGAGCGATCGCAAAGGCGCTTCTTTTGAACGAAAACCCCCGGCTCGCGAACTGGGGGAAAAGCCGTTGGTTCTACTGGAAGCAACCCGTTTCTCTTAGTTTCCTACAAAAGTGAAACACGGTTTCCGAGAGACAACCGTCATTTAGTAACTTCTAGCAGTTCTTGCACTCTGCTTGAAAGTAATGCGGGGCGACAATTGAAAATAGATGGCAAGCGGGGCGACAATTCATTGGTATGAACAAATAAAAGAGGTCATCTTCGTCAACATAGTATTTTATTGAGATAGCCGGCCTTTGATGGCATCATCAGTCTCGTTGCTTTCGACAAAAGTCTGTATACTTCACGAGCGAGTAGTCGGTAGACTGCACAGTGAAAGCAGCGAGACTGATGATGACGGCAAAGCCGTCAAAAGTCGGCTATTTCAATAAAAAAATGTTATTTTGACGAAGATTACCTCTTGTATTTCTTCATATAAGAACGTTAACAATACCGAACCAGAATTCCCACAATTCATTGGTAGTTTAGGAGATAAGATGGTTGAAAAGTGAAAAGCAAAATCGCCGTAAAAAAGGGAAAAATTGGCGGATTTTAAACTAAAGACAGTAAGTGAAAATTATCTCTAATATCAAGAAATGAGACTAGGCTCGAGAAACACAAGAACTGTGTAAACACGAATGAAGAAATGCATAATATCTATTGTGTGTGACAGAAAATATTCATTACATTCATAAAATATTCAGAAGGTAATAGCAAGGCAGAAACATTGCGGTGAATGTTATTAATTCATACCAGGAGAAATACGAATGAACTGAAAACTTTGGAACAAGTAGATCTAGTATAACTGAACGTAAACGCGAATGCAAATGATATTCAATAAAGGAGAAGCGGGCTGCTTCCAGTCACCGAGAGAAGTTCTTAATGAAACAGGCCGAGGCCGGGGGAGGGGGGGGGGGGGGGGGGGGAATGAACGGGGCGCCACGCACGCGCTCACGCGATGCCGCCCAGTCGATAGTCCTCCGCCGCCGCCGCCGGCGCCGCCACGTGCACGCGTTTGCGTATGGCTCAGGCGCCCCCTAGCGTTACTGTCCACTGGTGCACTTGTCATTTTGCTCGTCCTCCCGCCTGCTCGTTCGCCCATCCGCCCGCTCGCTCCCTCGCACGACCGCCCTCCGTCACGCTCTCTATCACGCTTGATCGCCTTCCCTCTCGTCCGCACGCTCGCCTGCACGTTCGCCCTCACATCCTCTTGCTCACCGCATTTCGTGCCCACTTGCCTTTCTTCCTAATTGAACAGAAATAAGATCGAAAAATATTGTATTAAATTGTACTAATGGAAGCGCGTGCGATTAAAGTGTGCGGAAAATTTAAATCCGAATCCTTTTTCTTGTCCGGATATTTATTTACCATATTTGTCTCTTCAGTCAGGAAAAGGAATGCATTCTGTTTGCAACGTATCATGTATCCTTTCTCTGCCTTGCGTGGGCTATGCCCTGCTCTACTTTCCCTTGCTCCACCCTGGCCTTCCTTGGTCTGCCCTGGCCTGGACCTGGCCTGGCCTGCCCTGGCCCTGGCATGCCCTGGCCTGCCCTGGCCTGTCCTGGCCTGTCCTGGTTTTCCCTGCCTTACGCCGAACTGTCTAAACCCAGCCTTCTTCTTTCCACCGTCCTCGCCCTGTGTTGCCTTGCCTCATCCCGATCCTACCCGCCTTCCCGAGGTTATGGGTGGTGTCGACGTTTAAAAAAACAATTGTTTTTCACATTAATGTTTTTATAACACACACAAAAACGTAAACTACACATGCAGACATCGGATACTTTTAGCTTTCAAACAACACCTTATTTGCTGAGATTGAGAAGTTCATTCGGAAATGGTATGTTTACATAAAACATTTTCGAAATAATATATATGATGATGACCGCAACAATATTTCTTATTTCGTGGGTGCTTTTGGCCCATTAAATGCACGTAATATATAAACGATACTTGTGATAGAACTTGGATCCACTTAATAAATTTTTTTTTTTTAAAGGTTTAATTAATTGTCGAATTTTAAGAAAATAAATTCATGCCTGACTATTAGCAATGAAGTACGTGCTAACTGATATATATCATTTGGTTAAAACGTGAAAATACGATGCAAATATTCAAGCCCCTCGTTCATTATCTCCCGTTTATGTACCACATCGTTCATTAATTACTGAGAATTCTGTCTACGAAATACCTGATTAACTGAATATTTAGTCTGGAGAAATGTGTTTCATCATTTTTATGACAGGGTGGAACCAGAAGCTCCTTTTTCTCAGGAAAGAAAAACCAAAGTAAAAGAAAAATATGATAAATAATTTGGCTCTGAACTTATTTTGGAATCGACGAAATTAATTTTCACTAATTAGATTAAGAATGAGAGTAAATTTATGTTATGCTCCCGCTCTTCTTGAAAACCTATCGAGACACAAAAACACCAAGTGAGAGAGAACTCGCATAATTCACAGATGTTTACGGAAAAAGCAAAAGCTCACGAGAACTAAAGCTTAGTGAGCGCTACCGGAAGTGGAAGACCTCATTAAGACACGACAGAAACGAGCCACGCAAGCGTCGACATCGATCGAGATGTGGGCGGGCATCGACCTCCGTGCGTTTTGGAGGACTTCGAGCTGCCTTCGCGTGTTTCAACAAAACTTCCGTCCTTCCGCATCGCGACTCGGCCATCTACAGGGTCTTTACCCAGTTTATCTTTCTTCTTTTTTCCATTCCTCGATGATATCCTTCTTACCCCCTCTTCTCAGTCGCATATCATCAGCACAGCGAATACAACACAACCTCCAATATGAACAAGGCACACAACAGAGTATTTAACAAAGACGCTATCTAGCTCACGTGGAATGTAATCAACGGCCGTTTCAGCAAGGGGCATCTCCAGAATAGACACGCACCCGTGTTGACGGTCTCCGCCACTGCCACTGCGATAGCCAAGTGGTCGCTGGACCGGCGTAGGGGGTGGGCCTTATTTGAATACGAGTGCGCGTGAGTAGGAGGGGAAATCCCTCTGCAAGGGACTTCCTCACAACTTCAGAGAGAAACTCTATTAAAATGAGTTATCTACGAATGGATTTCGGCAGGATTTGAACTTCGATTCTTGTTGATTAGCTTTGCTGCACACGCTTTCCATCACAAGTTGTGCAATAACGTTCTCTACCACAAGCCAGACTTTGATTGTGAGTGCGATCCTAAGCTTCGGTCGAAGAGTCGTGGATTCGAAATTCCCTCTGCAAAGATGTTTGCATCTTGTCTTGCGGATGTGTGGTTTCGCGGAGATATCGCGTTTTGCTAATCACAGATCGTACGACCTCGCAAGTGTGTCAGTGACTAGTGTCTGGGGTGGGAGATAGCGCCGAAATATTGCATGACTAAGAATTTGCAAATTTGCCTGCGACGTAAATTGGCATTTCTCATTTCCACGACATCATTTCATGGCATTTCTTTGAATGCCACGAAAATATGAGTCTTCTAAAACGTTCACCAAACTCTTTCCCCTTCTCCTTCCCGCCCCACTCCCTTTTCTCTTGCAATTTTACTCTCTCCTCTTTATCGCCATTACTATCTCCGTAAAATAGTAATAAGTTGTGAAGGCAATACCGTGAGTAGGAAATGAAATAAGTTGATTGTAATGATAAAGAATGAATAAGTCTACTGACAGGCAAGATATTGGGCTGGAAAGAAAGTTTGTTCAGCACACCATCCAGTGTTCGTTCGGTTAGGATGCTGCAACTAGCGGGTTGCAGCTGTTTGCACTGATAAAGGGCTGTGAAGTTGATTTATCATAACATAATATTTTCTATCCGCGTAGAAATATTAGGCATAGCTGTACAGTAAGAATTGTGGTCTTTAGCGGCTTGTTGTTAAGCAACTGCAATAACGAACTTTCATTTCAACAACAAAAATTTTGAGCGTTTATACGTGTGTTGTCTGTAAACGTCACGGATTCTGCCAAGAAATGCAGCAATGGCCGACCTAACGATTGAGATTTATCGAGGATAAATAACTAAAACTCTCTCAAAAAGAGTAGGAAGTGGAAATTGAATGGAATTATTTTGTTCCAAAACCACTTTGTTCCTCATTAGAAGTGATCAGAATTTTGACCCAGATGTGAAAGGAGTAAGTATCACCCGTTACGCCCTCTTTCTACATCTTCTTCACGGATGTGGACAAGAAAGTGAATGTGAAAATGGCGAGAGAGGAGTCGGCAAGTGCGGAGGGGCGGGCGAATGCAGAGATGTGCGACGGGCACGCAGAGGAGGGAGGCGGAGTCAAGGGGTCGGGGAAGCGTTTCAAAGACGTCAGATGAGGAGCGCTGTGAAAAATGAAGGCGAGCTTAAGCGGAATAAGGGGGGAGGAAGTGCGAGGATCTAATCGGCAAGGAAGGAAGATGTGCAAGGGAGTGACGAAGGAGGGATTACAAATGTCAATCTGAAAACGGAACGGAAGGTGGGAAGTGAGGAGTGCTGTGGTAAGGGGTGAGGGCGGGGGGAAGGTTTCGAGTCGGGAGAGGGAGGGAAGTCAGGGCGAGAGTGGGGAGGAAGTGTCGGGACGAGAAGTGTCGGGACGAGAAGTGTCGGGACGAGAAGTGTCGGGACGAGAAGTGTCGGGACGGGAAGTGTCGGGACGAGAGGTGTCGGGACGGGAGGTGTCGGGACGGGAGGTGTCGGGACGAGAGGTGTCGGGGGCGAGAGGTATCGGGGGAGACATGGGAAAGAGATGTAGTGGGTGTGACAGTGAATACTGGGACGAGAAGAAACGAGGAGAAGGGTTAGGAAGAGGGATGCTGATGCGAGAGGAGACAGCAAGATGAAACCAGATCGACGAGCACCGATTACAGGTGGGCGAAGCGAGACGTGCTGAGATGGCGTGGATGGCGGATAGAGAGCGGAAGGGAGAGAAGACTCTTGAAAGAAAAAGGGGGGTAATAGAAAGGTGGCGCGATAGGTCTTGAAGACAGGGAGGATGGCGGGCGGAGGATACAGAGAGGGGATGCGAGGGCTGAACGGTGCTGGTGAGAGAGGCGGCTAGTGCGGGGGGCCGGCGGAAGGGGGAGAGAGGTGACGGCAGGGCGGTAAGTGGGGATATGTGGGCGGGGCGTGGGGCAAAGGGCGAAGGTGCGAGGCTCGGGGAAGTTGGAGCGCGGCCGCGATGGGGTGGACATAGGTGCTGGGGCACGCAGCGGCAGAGAGAGGCAGCGAAAAGGGGTAGGGGCTTGAGGGTTGGGGGGGGGGGCCCGGAAGGGGGGGGGGGGGGGGGAGAGTGGCGGCGAAGGGCGGGGCGGCTTGCGCATGGGCGGGGCGTGGTGGCGCTTCCGGGCGCCGGTGATCGATGCCGTGCAGGAAGACCGCCGCCGCCCCCGCCGCTCGAGGCGCGGGGGACTGAGGGCCACAATGGCGGCCGCAGCAGCGATTCGCGAGGGAGGCGCGGGGCGCTGGTCGGGGCCCGCCCCAAGCAACACGTGGCTGCACGCGCGCCCAACAGCTGTTTCACTGTGGAAGCTTTTGAGTCTCCGTTCATTAGAAGTGGGTCGGATTGTTACAAGTCACCGGCTTCCGTCATTGTTCATTTACATGTAATTGGAAACAACACAAAGACATTCTCTTCCTTATTCATGGCCAGAACGTTTGTTTTTACGGGATTAACGAGTCTGTTTTTAGCGCAAAACAAGTCCGAATGTCAACTTTCTCGAATATCGTTTGTCATGTAATAAAAAAATTAATAAATAATTAATAGAACTGTTCGCAAACCATTACTTCACTAATCAATAATTTTTAAAATAAGTTGTAAAAATGCTTGGTTTCACAATGTTGTTATTTTATCTTTATCTGTACGATCTAATAAACTGATTTTCGTAATAACATAATTTGACCACAAAATGGATAAATAAGGTCGACAATGAATGAAAATGACTTGAATGAATGACAATATTCATATTTATTACAAGCTTCAATTACCCAAAAGTGTAGCTAATTTAGCAGGCTTCCATGTCCTTGTTATTTTAACGAGGAAATTACGTTACCCTCCAGGGCTTCAGTTACATAAAGTAACTCTGTCTCTCTCACTGATAGCAATATTAACTCATCACTGTCATCAACATTCTCGTTCTGGGGAATATGTCAGTAAATAGGCCTTTACCTCCCCTCTTTGCTCGTGTACTCTCAAATAGTGCGTTACGTATTGGAAAGTACATTCGAAAGAGTGACGAAACATAAATATTTGTTAACGAGCATTTTTTGTTCAAAGGGTTGAGAAAGAATAAAATATATCACAGAAAATAACATAAAAAGCACATATAAATATAATAAAATAATATTTACTTTCTTCGAAAGCTTTCTTTCGAAAGTCAGTTCATAAATTAAAATGTAATAACAGGTACTTTTTCAATAAAAATGCTCATTAACGATAATGTTTGGCAATTATTATGGAATAAGATGAAAACGTACTGACACTTTAGTGCACTTTAAAAATTATTAATCAGTCATTCTCGTAATTAGACGTAAATGGTCACTATCAGAAATTTTTACAATTCTTTCCAGTCGTCAAATGGTAGAGAACAAAAACTCCAAGGTATAGTGGGTTTGTTCAAAATCTACATTCTAGCTAAACATATCTACATCTTTTTGAAGACCAAGGAATGAAAATTTAAATATTAGGTCAGCGACGCGAGAAGTCCCGATAACCCGACCACCAGGAGGCGACCTGTCCCAACGCGTACGCCATTGCCACCCTTTCGCGAGCGTGGGGGCGGGGCGGGGACTGCGGCGGGTGCGGGTTGGAGGGCGGCCGCAGGGGCGCTGACAGGGGCGATGCGAGGGCGGTCCGAGCTCGGCGCAAGCCGCCTTGCCGTGCAGCCGCCGCCCGCCCGCCGCCCGCCCACCCCGCCGCCCCCGCGGCCGCCGCCCTCCGCGACGCGCCGCCATGGACCCGCTCAGATGTTCGGGTATCGATCACCGGATTCTTCTGGCCACCACAGTCCCTCCGGGCCGCACCTGCCCCGTGCGACAACGACGCATACGCGAGGGCCGGGGCACGATCGCAGACGCGAAATACAACAGCGAACACAGAGAAAGGTGCAACAACAACAACAAAAATACATCCGCAGGTAGAAGCAAAAATGCGCCACTGAGGCGAGTACTTACTGGTTCCCCGTGTTTCTCGGATTAACAACTAAAGATTGCAGGCGCCCGCTCGCGTATATATGTGCTGGGCGCGGGCCAATGGGCGTGCGCGGAGGGGCATGCGCAGAGCGCGCGCGCGCGGCGCGCCGCCGCCGCCGCCGCCGCCGCCGCCGGAGCGGCGCGGGCGCGACCATCGAACCGCGGTCCTATTGATCGCCTCCTCCGCCCTGGCAATGCGATGACCGGCCTGACGAGGCGGATTCCGCTCCCGGGACCCCAATTGGCCCCGGACTTCGCTCCTCGCACGCGACGCGAAACAAACGCATGTGGGGCGCAGGGGGTCAATCACAGCGCGATCGGACGAGACTGACAGCTCGTCGTGGAAGCAATGCTTCGTTCAACGAGTTGAGGATGTTCACGGAGTGGTGCAAGTCCTCCAACCAAAATTAAATATTTAGACTTTGGAACTTCCTATAATAATAATAATTTGTGGGATATGGATCACGGGATCGGTCACATTAGTTTGCCAACGCTCCGGAATATGTAATTCCTTCATCAGGGCTACAGTAAACACAATCATAAGGAATAAAGACAGCTTGTCTGAACAACGACATTGGAGATCACACAATATATGCCATGAATCAACATAACATGAAGAAAAATAAATAAATTTTATACTATATATATATAGTATATATAGTATATATATATATATATATATATATATATATATATATATATATATATATAAGCCACGGTAATATAAACGGTACATACCTTACTAATACACAAACTGGTCAAACTGCACGTTCGCCTACAGACCATCTCCAATATAGAGTTGCTAAAGCACAACAAGTCCATTGCAAGACCGATCTGGGCCACGGCCCGAAAGTAAGTGAATGAAAAAACAATGTATTGTCCGACCACGTGCTGAGCAACTCCATGCCAGAACGGAGCGTATCCGGTTTTATTTTTATTATTAATTAATTTATTTATTTTCCTTTTTTCCACGTGTTAAGGAAAAACAATTGTTAACAATTATATGTATTCCTAAATTATTATTAAACTACCCTTAATAGATATCTTGAGCATTGAAAGAAAATGTAAATAATAGTAAATTTTACGTACTGCCGGTGAATGTGTGTTGATATCTTTTTATTACTTAAATTCATTGGGCCAGTTTTTGTTATTTTATTTATTTATTTATTTTAATTAAACATTTTATGGTAACAATCAGAGAACGTGCCAACTGGGGTTTGCGCAATGTAAAATATACAATATTCATCAATGGAACACTCATATGAAAGAAGCAATTGCCATATTGCCAACACAAACAACCAATTTTTTTAATCAGAAAATTGAATTACGTACATTTTGTATATATGTATAATTTTACATATAAAATTTATATTGTATATATAACATACAATATAAATATTGTATATATACCAACACTCTCTGGGGTGGGCAAAAAAATTAATAAATAAATAAATAAAAAGGTTAGTTAAAACTATCAACCTGGAAACATCAGTATTCTGCCCAAATTTTAATAAACAACATACAGTACTAAAATCTCATGATCCCATCCCCATTAAGTTATTTGAGTGGTACAATTGTATATAATTGTGATATGACTGTTACCGATAATTTTAATAGAAAATTAACTACCATTATCCATCATAACATTCTGACACTGGATGTAGATATGAGATTACTATTAAGATTTGAGAATGTAGGGAGTCATAGTTCCTGGTATTACCACACATATTCAATTAAACATAAAATAATAATAATATAATAATAATAATATAATAATAATTATTATTATTATTCGATTAAATGTATTTCTTCCTGTTGATCCTATTTTAATGTTTCAGATAGATGGCTCGTTTTAAATATTATTGGACCTCATATGATCGATCCTATATGGTCCAATAACATTTGAAATGAGCCATCTATCTTCATTATTATTATTATTATTATTATTATTATTATTATTATTATTGTCACCTCACTGCTCGTACCTGTGCTCTTTATGCTGCTGGTCAAGACTAGGTCGGTCTCGCGGGGACAGGACAGGAATGAAAGTTGCTCTTTAGACAATTTTAATAGATTTGTTTCCAATTACCATTATATACCAGTGATACGCAAATTTTATTACAAGTTCTTTTAGTTTGGTCAACATTAGAAGACAAGGTAGACCGGTAGACATATATTTTCCGATCAAATATTACAAGTATTTCTGTCAATATTCGAGGTTACTTCTTAGATTTTTTTTTTTTTGGCACTAGAGGAGAATTTAATATTATATATATATATATATATATATATATATATATATATATATATATATGTATATACTGCCTACCTATAGGCAGTATATATATATACTGCCTTCTAATATATATATATATATATATATATATATATATATAATTAGAAGGTAGTGGCAGTATATATAACTATTAAATAAATGATTATATATTATAAAATTTATACTTCCATGATCCATTGCAAATGTTGAGATTGTCCTTTGTTCCTTTATGAATTGTAATTTTTCTCTATTTCAAATGTTTCACAGATTTGTTGCTTTCTTGACGTTGAGAAAATAAACAGAGTTAGTTCCGAGCTTGAATAAATATTTGAAGATCCTTAAACGTTTATAAACAAACACAAATTCTACACTTATTAGTGTAGAATTTGTGTTTGTTTATAAACGTTTCTGTGCAATTCTATTGAATTGCACAAATGAATTCTATTGAATTGCAGAATAAACGTTTCTGTGCAAAATTCTATTGAATTGCACAGAATGTCCGTTGTAGTAGGAACCGGTGTGGGGTTTATAAATTAGTTTCCTTATGAAAGTAATAACGGCGTAGTTTTTTCATAAATGTTTAATTCAGCATGAAGTATTTACGGCCGTATTGCGGCCATCGTTAATGCTAAAAGAACAGAAAATATCTAAATAAGAATTTTTGTAATAGAGAAAAAGATTTATGCTGAATTAAACAACACGACACCTCATAATACGACCCCTTATAATATCAATTTTATATAGATTTAGGAATTTCATTAAATCATAATCTCAAAATACAATTTTCATCTTCAATCTGTTCGATGTTTTCCAGAGATGAATTACATATCCACTAGTAACAAATTTTGGGGTTTCTTTATCGATGACGTCTTATAGGCTTACACATAAATCGAGTTATATGTCGATGTGGATTATACTATAAAAAATGTAGTGCTTTCCACACCACAATTGCAAGGCGAAAATATCAAAGTTTTACACGGGGTTTCTACTCCAAAACCTTCTCTCCCCTCCGAAAAGTTGCCACAATAAAATTCTGCGCTACGTAAGACGGCCTGGAATAGAATGAATTTGAGTGGTTATTTCGAATAAAACAGTTATTTTGAAAAGTTTGAGATCTTTCACCTTATCATCAGAAAGTTTCGGTGGCGTTAGGAAAGCAAGGTTTTTTAAGGTAATGTTCTGGTCACCGACTTGGCTTTAACTGAATATTAAAATATTTCTTAAAACGATGTGTTACCAATGCCCCAAAAATAATATGAAAGTGCCATTGAATTGGTTAATAGATTTTTATATTATTTCTTATTTAGCCCCTCTGAAAATTATATCTCTAAGCTACACATGTAAGTATGATTTAGGGATGCATTTTTAAACTAGGTCGAATAGTATGGAAGTGCAGTAATGTACGTATAACGTCAATATTTACAAACATATAACGAGGTAAAACAGAGAAACACGAGATTCGAAAACTGGAGAAACATAAGACAATGAACTTTTTTCTCACATTTTTCACACAGACAGGTGAGTGAACTGTTAGAGTTAATACACTGATGTCCTTGGAATGTCAATGTGGACATTACGCTGATGGAGTAAACAATGGAATAAAAGGCAAACAATATTCCATCTTAAAGTAAACTTTACCCTTTAGAATTGTTTGAGAAGCCTCAGGAATGTACTGAGGTATACAGAGTAACGTTCCTCACATTTCACCTCATTAATGGCACGGAATGAGTTTGTGAATTTTAGACACTGTCTCCTGATCCACAAGGAAAATGAAAAGTTTGAGGTTTATAATAGAGAAAAGGTCGAATAGAGAGCATACTATTGAGTTATCTTGAGTTTTAGTTTTAGTTTTCTTCTTCTTCTTCTTCTTCTTCTTCTTCTTCTTCCAGGCGTTGGATATTTTTATTCTTTACAGTCGTAGTCAATCCCCACAGTTACTAGGTTTGACGTTAATATAGCATTTTCCAAGACATTATGGACTTCTGTATTTATCGGGCTTCTTTTATTATTTAAAATTTACCTGAACTAAAGATTCTCGATTACCCTATTAATGTGTTTATAGCACTGTTCTCTAGATTGATCTACCTCGAAGTCAAATTCTTGGCGGTTATATAAATTTCTTTATATCTCCCAAATGCTGAGACTTGCTTCAATAAAACGCATTTATGCGCTCTGAATTCGTCTCTTGTTCGCTTTGAAAATTATACAATTTCCATTTTCTCACATACAGATGATATGATCACTTCCTCGTCATTTTTGTATGTTCTCTCTGCAAGAGCTTTACTTGTTAATGTTTGTATATTGTCGCCATCACCATAGTAGTATCATCTCTATTTTTTCAGTCATCTTTTTCGTTTCTTAATTAAACAAGCTAGCTACAAGTCTGCTTTTTCGGGACGCACTTTCGTGTTTTTGAATAGAATTCGTATAAGATCCCTCAAAGCCACCACCAAATGTTCCGAAATCACAAAAATGTTTTGAAAACATTTATTATTCGTCAACCTTTCCTCCTTTGTTTTCCCGCCTGTATTACTTTCTCTTGTCACCCGTCCTCACATAAGGATTCGAACTTAACAGGGGCGGACTTCTCCCGTGCCGGCGCCGCGGGGGCGTGGTGCGGTCTGGGACAGAGGAGGTTCCCTTAGGAGTCACAGAGCGCTCGATTCGAAACACTTGAACAGCAAGGGGCTGCACGGGTACCAGTTCTGAATAAAGGCGGTTATGTAAACAATCCAAGTGCGAAACTTTGTGAGGAAAGTAATTTTACTCAAAACTGGACTGGATTTACGAACACTTATGTATTTATTATTTATTGTCGTACATCGACCACCGAAAATATTACTTAGGGGGTTCCTGAGGGAAATATCTTACGACCTTTATTTTTTATAGTTAGTGAGTTATTTCCACGAAAACATGAAATCGAAATTGTATTTATTCCCAGGCGACTGTCATCAAGTACACAATTGATGAACACATTTAACAAAATTATTTATATCAATTACATGACTCGTTTGAAACAAATGACATGGAAATCAATGCATAGTTAATCAACACGACAACGTTCGTGTGGAGTCGAATTTTTGTGAAACCGTACTTCCATAAAGGCTAGCACATTCTTACAAAAGTCTCGTATCTACGAGGCAATAAATTAATGTGAAAGAATTAGTAAAGTAGCATTAGAAAATTATGTAACTTATACTAACAATGTACGAATATCTGTCGCTGTAGGACTATTAGTTTTTTTATTAATTACTATATCGGTGTCTCCTGATATAATTCGCGAAACTTATGTACGTATTCTCCCATGGTCTCATTTATCTTGATCGCCATTCCCATCTTCAAGAAAATCAGTAATTGTAAGCAACAAAATCATGGATTCCATTGAATTTATAAATTTCATTATTTGTATCTTTTTCATGGCCTGTAAAATTGTAAATTATGGTTATGGTTTGGTAAATTATGTTATTCGATATTGAACAATTCATAATTTTGATATTTATCACTCTTAAACAACATAATTGAACGATTTTAATTAAGAGAACTCATTTTAAATTGAATATTGTGATGCTTTTTATTTTTTAAAACGGGGTGTATTTCATGGCCCAGAGGTTGAAGAAAAGTTCTCCTTTAGGACGCATAGAAATATCACAGAAATTGCTATTAGGCACCCATAGAGAAAGCAAGAAGATAGGACTTCAACTAAATTATAACAAGACTAACATTATGACGAATAATAAAAGACTTCCAATATCAATCAATAACATCCAAATAGAATATATTTACCTCGGACAAATAATATATTTCAAAAATAAGTCTGACCATGCAATAAATCGAGTAGTAACCCTCGCGTGGGAAAATTTCTGGAGTTTTGCATTCATCTTACTAACAAGAAGGGATGAATTTAAAGAAGCAAATTATGGACTCTTGATATTACCTACTTTAATCAACGGATGCCGGTCTTGGTCCTTAACGTCTGCACAAAAAAATGAAATTAACAACATGTCAAAGAAAAACTGAAAGAAAAATAATGAACGTTACTCTACGTAATGTACAAACTTACACTTAACTTATACTTCAAATACCAAGCGAAGTCATAAGACACAAAACAAAGACGCAGTGCAACAAGCTGAGAAACTAAAATGGAAATGGAGCGGACACATCATTAGGCAAAAAGATTACCGATGGGAACTAGCAATAACGTTGTGTTACCCAAGACCAGGTTGAAGACCACAAGGGAGACAGAAGGAAAGATGGCAGGACAGCTTTAAAGAACATGAAATGGAATTTTATATATGAAATTTCATATATAAAATAGAAAGAAAAATGTATGTTTAACGAGACAAATTTCATCAGAACCTATATCTGTAAGTTAACATCCAGAATTTAAATTGTTACTAGAACATGAGATTTAAAAATAGTATTTTTGAGATTTCAATTGTAAACACATGTACAATAATGAGGACTGAAAGCCCAACTACGAGGCAACCCTGTAGAAATTGAACTTTCCTAAATTACGAGGTCAATTGACCGTTACTTCAATGATTAAAAATAAAATAAATATCATAGGAAATTTTTTACAATAAGTTATCTTTTTATCTGGATATGGATATAATGGATACAACATTACAATGGATATATTTATATAATCCTACATGCTTACTACCAAAAAGTTTTGTTTTTGTAGGTGCAAGCACTAATACTTTATCTAACCGTGAAAATCGGGACCTTTTTGTCAGTTAAAAAGGTTTATACACTGGGTTCACATGTGTGAACCCAGTGAAAACAGCGCAATGATCCCTAAGTCTACTTTAAGTTGGTTGGTTGTTCAAGGGTCAGAGTCTAAATTTTCTCTATCGCTCTATCAGCATGTTTTTTCCATCAGATTATGTTGTGGCAGTTCAATAAAGTCATAAAGCTTTGATAATACAATGGCTCAGAAATTCAACGTGATAACCGTTCTCAAAATCTTTTAATTCGCTGCACATTAATCAACTGCTTTTCTTTCATGTAAGTTTGATTGTGATCGTGATATGGTATGTAGTAAAAATACCCTGGACGAGTTTAAAGCAGAGAAATACACACATTTGAGAATGATGCTTGTTTTACATTTATTAATAGTAATTAAAATTATTTTAAAAAATAAAATTTTCAAATGTAATTTAGTATTTTGCCTCAGAGTATTGTTTGTGATGATAAAAAATGTGATAATTTCTTCAAAAATCCATTTTAGATTATCTTGCTTCGTCTCCCATAAAATTGCAATTTTAAGTTCCGACTTTATCTTAAAATGTTAATTTAATAACTACCTCTGACCTTATACATTAAGTGAAGTAATCTATAATTATCACTTGAATTTTAAAGTAATTTCTTCTACGATATCAAACAAAACCCGTTTAAGCTATTAGGATAAAATATGTAAAAGAAAGATACAAAAGGCACTGTACAAAAGTTCAGAACTTGTTTACTAATCTCATTTATATAAAGAGGGAGATATTCGAACCCAAAGTCCGTGAAATTGCCGGAGAAAATACACCTTTATCTGGGAGTTCAGTTAAGGGCAATTCGTGTTTGATTTCATTATCTTAGGAACGTTCATGGCATCACATACAAAATAAGTCAGTTCAGAAATAAATTGTCTACAAGGTTGAAATACTAATAACGGTTTGAGAAAAGACTTAAAATATCCACAAGCATTCCTAAAGAACTCGTGAATAAAATAATTGGAGAATCATTATCTTGTATATACGTATTCATTTTTCAAATAAAATTATATAACATAAAGACTTGAATTATCATTTTTGAAATCAAAAAAGCGTTTTATTGGAAAGTCTATATTATGGTTTTAATAGGCACATTATCTTGAAGAAAATATGTACCAACCATACGAATATATGTTGCCCGTATTTCTGTTTGTAATATGGACTTGATAGCCCCAACGGAACCAAGGAATTGGAAATTTTCTCGATTAGCACTACATCGGCTTTAAACCTTTCCTCTGATTTTTAATCCCATTTTTGCCGCTACATATTGATGTTACTACGGTATCAGCCATATTTTTTCACTAGCTCCGATGTTCCGTACGCAAGAAATAATGTGAAAAATACAATATTTTTTTGTGTAAACACAGAAAGTAAAATATTGGGCCTTTGTAGGAGATCTTCCATTTTTGTTCTCTCTTCGTTTCCTTCTTTTCCTTGTTCTTCCTCTACTACTACTTTTCCTCCTCCTCGTTCTCTTTCTTCTTGTTATTGTCCGCTTTCTTCTCTTTGACCATGTCCAGCTCCAACTCATCTGTTTTCTTCTCCGTGTTCACCTTCTCGTCCTCCTTGTCTCTTTGGCTTCCCAGATTATATTAATATCACTAGCATCATTCTAAAATTATTAGGAAATTAATGATACTGTCGAAGTCACTGCAACACGAGAAGTATAACGCGTAAAAGTCAAACCGGTTGCGCCAACTAGGGTAACAGAGCTTCAAAGAGATCTGGTTAATCTATTTTATCGATACCTACATCATTCCTTGACTGAACGGATATGGAATTTGATAACGACCGGAAATATTGGAGAATTTAATATTGTCGGAATTTTAGCCAGCGTTCTTCTTAAAGCCCAATTTACATGACTTTAACAAGACTGATCCATAGGGCACTCGCATTGATCCATTCTCCAAGAATCCATTGTCTCCAGGCAAGATTGAAACATTTTGTAAGCCAATGTGGCTGTCCCATATCACTGAGGACGAAATACGAGTTTCTTTCGCTTGTTGGAGGTCTTACGTGAGAGGTTTCACGCAGAACGACCGAGATCGCGTGAGACATTCGACGCTCAGTGGTGTCAGTGGTCATATTTCATCGTTAGTTCAGAGATTTTCCCGAAGACGACTCTCAGTCGCAACCCAATGATTCTCGGAAGACGAGGCGGCGTTGGTTGCGACCTGATCTCTTCGCGGACACACGCACTGCTCATCACCGGTCAACCAGCAATTCGTTGCTCGTATTCTGACTAGTTTGTTTGATTTTTTTCACCGAAACAAGTGGCAAAATTGTGTAATTTTGGAAATTCAATATATCATAATTTCAGCGGAATTCCAGATTATTTGCTTTCCAGCTTCATTAATATTTATTTTAGTGTAGTGTACGTTTACTGATAAACATTTCATGGCAAATAATATTAACAACCATTTGGTTAGTCCCCAATTTTTAGGATCTACAAATTTCGTTCTAGGTTTTTCGAGACTTCAGATGTATAAATGTTTTAAAGGATTTAATATAAGAAATAACAATCTACTGCAAAAAGAAAACTAAAATTTTCAAAAATAAAGCACTAAGTATTGACATAAGTTACTGATTCTCATGTCTGCATTGAACCCATTTCAAATTAATGCGCCCAAAATAACACTGTTCAACGAAAGTCTTAGATTTTCAGGTGGGAGTAAATGTATGTTTTGCAGATGATTAAAGTTCCTGCCCAACGCGGCTAATTACTCGTCACTGCGTAGTGAGGTTCCTGAAACAATATCAAAGATTGCCTACAATAAGCTACAAAAATACAGAATATGGCACTGAATTTATTCATCCATTCGTTTTAGTTGAAATGAAGTACGGATTCAGTTTACCGCCCCAGCCGGAATAAGCTCTCAGCTTCCAACTGGTCTCCCGACGTGTGTGGTAGTGTAGTGCATGCAAGAGTAAATGTGTGCAAGTAAGAGAAGATAGGACAAGGAAGAAGAAGGAAAGATCGCGCGCGGTCCATGGCTCGTATGTTAGGGTACTCTTCGGCATTCGCCTAGTGTTGATCACAGAAACCGCAGAAAACTACCGATCAGAGCAGCCGCCTCTAGAATTCTCCTCCAGACTACGACTGAATTTACCCTAGCTACCTAGCTAGTGTAGAAAATCTTGCCGCCGTCGCAACTCGAACCTTAGGACCTTCCGGTCAGAGGCGCTGCAGAGACATCAGTTGATGCCTTGAGCCACCTAAAGTTGGTTGATCATTTCATCCATCATACAAATTAGTTTTTGGCGTTTAATAGAATTTACATAGCTACTACTAACCACACGCTAGTACATAAAAAAGGGAAACTACATTGACACTAATAAATAAATATCACTACAGCATACTACATAAAATATGAGTATAACATGCCATTCTATAGTACAGCCAAGATAAATATGAGATAGCATTCAAATAGGTTTAAACTTATTTTAATATAGGAATTACTTAAGGTTGAAGAGAAAAAATGAGATTTTATCGTCGTAAAAATGTTTAATATCCCAAGCAACAAGAGGAGTTGCATGAGTGCTAATTTTCATGTGTTATCAATCATTAACATTACAGCGAGAAGATTTACGGGACATATCTTAGCACTTTATTGTATTACTCACACGGGTCTGGTCTTTCATTCTTTTAGTGAGATTGTAGTCAAGGAGACGTAATCTTCTTTACGTAATGCATTGGCCCGGAAATATTTTTTTGCAAACCACTTCACTCGTGTCAAGGACGACGGAATAACTGAGTTTGCTTAGCGCCCACCGATTGACGAATAAAAAGACAAGGAGAAAATGTATTTAAAATACTCAATTAACTAGTTATCTTACAAAATATTGTTTTAAAGCTTGGAGTGGGAAATATATCACTTTTAAGATGAGACGCTAATACTTGTGTAGGTAATGAAACAAGTTGAACTTGCAGCTATTAACATTTTATAGTTAAAAACAAATAACGGACACTGATGAAATGTAAAATGAACCTCATTCTATGCCAGAATTGAGGTTATTACTTCACGTATCATCTGAATCTCACGTATCATCATTCCTGAAAATGAACGTTGGAAATTAATTTACATTAATAAAGGCATTGAAAATGTAAGAAAAAAATACCATACATGTATTACATATGTATGAATGTAAGTAACACGGGTTTTAATATTCGTTGTTGGTGAGTGAGTATTTAGTGTCTGGTCACATCAAAAACTTAATTTGTTAGTACCGTAAGTGTAGAACATTTTACACCCTGGTAAAAGACGATGTTACTTCTCCGCTGCAAAGTGAGGTCCAGATCCAACCTACACGCCGGTTTGCATGTTGTTTCCCCATCCAGAAAACTCCTTCAAAGAGGCACCTCCCCAAATCGGACAAGCTCTATTATCCAATTTAATTATAATGACTTCTGTCGTTTGATAAGCTGTGACACGGTTATCCAATCAGGAGCTTTCAAACCAAAAATTATTCCGCAACGAAACTCAAGATTGAATAACCGCGTCCATTTGAAACACACTTTGGAAGTCACTATAATTAAATCGGATGATAGAGTCTGTCCCATGTGGGGAGGAATCGGCCTGAAGAAGATATCTGGAGGGGGAAACCACCCGCATGCCGTTTTTCAAGTCGGCGCTGAAGTCTCGCTTTCCAGAGGAGGAGGAACAATGCATTTTCCTTGGGGGTATCATGCTCTTTAGTTGCTTCCGTCATATATGGCAGTGTAGTGCATAGAAAGAAAATGTGAAACAGTGTTGGCTGCTACGCTTACTTTTTAACTGCAGAAAGCTTCGCGTACGCGCTGCGGGCGAAGTACCGGCCCACGCGCACCTTGCACGGGGGCGTTCAGTTCTACGAACGGCGGATAAATTCGTCCGAAACACAACACCCGCGCCCCGTTCCTCCCTTCCCGCACACATACATACCTGCCACCAACGCCTGGCCCTTCACATGCACGTTTCACCTCGCTCTCCCCTCTGCCGCGCGCTCCAACCTCACCTCCCAGCGATTTCGATCTCGCACCACTGCCGCCGCTCCACGCCTCCTCCACTCCCCCGCTCATTCCCACGCCCGGCCCACGCCGTGCGGCAGCTTCGCGTGCACCCCTCCGTGCCCTTCCGCCCATGCTCCCATCTACCCCTTGCGCTCCCCATCACCACGGAACCTCCAGCGCTCCTCGTGCCGCACTTGGGCGTCTCGCCCCGCGCCAGGCGCTGTCCGAGGACTAGGAGGATAAAAATAAACATTCCTGATTTTGGGGAATGATGGGGTCCAAAACTATGCTTTTTGTATGTGATATCCTAATTTAAAAACCTTTTCCTTATTCATAAATATTTACCTTGGTAAATTTGCTCTTAATTTCAAAGAATATTGAAATTTTCGGAAAAGGGTATAACTTCATATGAACTCCAACAATATTTCCACTTCTTTTAAATATAATTGTAAATCGCTAGCCCAAACACAACTTTTTAACTCCCCTAATTTTTGGAAAAGGAATTCAAAAAAATCGACACGCCCTGCGCCCTCTTCCCCTTCCCGCTGCCTGACCCCGCCACGCAAACCCCACTCCTCTGCTCACACTACACGTTCCGCATCCGCGTTCTCTTGTCCACGTCTCGCTCGAATCCTCCTTCATCATTGCCACGAAGATGTCCTCCGCACAAAGAAGCTACGAATTTTTAGGTGTTGTGATACATTATCCAACTATACCCAATTGTGTGACAATTGTAGTTATTTTTACAATTGTATTAATTTTCATTTTTTCAATTTATATTTGCAATTTTTCAACAAATGAATTAATTTTTTTACAATTACTCCAATATATACCATGGTAGTGTACGTGTGTGTGCGTGTGTGTATGTGGGACACATGATAGTCTTACTTTGCGGATTTGAAAGAATGAAAAATACATCAATTTATTTTCATATGGTAAAAGTTATTCTCAAAATATGTTTAATAGAATTTGTATCTTAAAATTTGAATTATATTTTTGAAATGTACACTTTCGAATTTGTTTTTTTAAGGTTATTGAAATCACTGATACATGCGTTTTCTTAGAAGAATTCAAATACATACTTTCTTTCTTATTGTGTAGATATCTGGGTGATATTTATATAAAAAGTGACAATTTACATCTGTAAAACAAACGCTATGGGGGTACAAGGATATTTAATATATTTTTTTAATTTACCAAATTCATGATATGGCAGATTCGCTCCCGAGAAGCATCCGCGGTCGAAGTCAATAGCTACTTGGCTGTTCTAGGCACAACCAGCATTCCGGACAGCTACGTCGCGACGTAACGACGCGTCGTTACAGGCAACCAAGAACCTCCCGACAAGCTGTGGCGCTCCATTGATGCATATTGGGTTGCATTTCAGTAACTAGAAGGGGCACTGACCCGACTGCTTGTCGTGCAGATTTACTTCACACACGGCTCCGTGTCTAGCTCGGCACGGCACATTCAGAAAAATATGTTTCACTCGAAAATAAAAGTATTTTTCTCGGAGATGGTTACCTCATCCCCAAAACCACCATATGACAAATAAACTAAACGAGCAATTTCGTGAATCTGAAAACAATTATACTGTGCCTGAAAAAAATGACTGAATCTGAAAAAAATAAACCAGTAGTGCTACAGAATGCACAGACATTCTCGTACTAGTTAAATTCCTTATCGCCTCAGTTTCTGCATTGTTTGGGTTTATGTTCACCCTCTTATCAGCTGCAATCTATTGGCGCCTAAATCACATTTTTCAGTTTTTTCACTTTTTCGGATCCGTATTAATAGAAATGAAATATGTCTTTTGTGACGTGTAGTATCTCTACTTTATGCAGGTTGTCATGGTGCAATGTAAAATATGTTCCAGGATAGTAGTACGAATAGTGAGAATGGATAGATGAACACAAAAGGTTCTGTAATAGTATTTTATGCAAATAGTTTATAATATTGTTTTATTGCATTCGTGTAAATTTGCTACACGATATACGATAAATATGCTACACGATAATAAATACTCGTTTCTAACATCACTCGTTTTCAAATTTTAACAAATGCAATAAAACAACATTATAAACGAGTTTCATACGCTATTTTTTGTATAATAGTGTTATAAATTTTTAAGAGAATCAAACTTAATTTTGCGAAACCACGTTCTTACGACGTCTCGGGTGTTTGACATCTGTGCGAGAAAACCGTTGTCAGTCATTCCGTTTACCGCTATCACTCCGCAAAATTCTCTCGTTGCCATTGATGACGCAATCATTCCTGCCATAAAAAAATCTATTACGTCATAATTTTTGCCGTAAAAGGCCCTTTTATGAATGATTTCCTCCAATAGAAAATGTTTAGAATGCTGCTATACAAAAAAACTGTATTATATGAGTATAAATAAATAAGATGTTTTGGTAGTGGATAATTAATTAATTTATTAATGATTGGACACGAATAGAGAACACTGAACAACATTACCTACAAAGATAAATATTAAATATTTTTATTACTCCAACGTTTATAATATTATAGAAGTATAAATCTAGTTCTGTATGCTCATTTACTGAGGAAACTTTGGAGCCGTTTGTAAGAAAAATGTTAGAGCGTTACTGAAAATGCGCATTTTGATGCTGATTTTCACTCCAAAATTTCCAGTTTTTGAATACTTCATCAGAAATTATTTGACGCAATTGTATTCACAAACTTTAATGTGGAGAACGAATTTCGTTTCAATAAAAAAACGCAACTTCGTGTGATTGTAGAAAGACACCGAAAATTTTAAAAAATTTGAAATTTTCAAAAAAGGAAGGGTTGACAGGGAAAATGGGGCCTATGGAATTTATGTAAATGTACTTTGCTCATTTTTTTCAAGAATTGTAAAGAAAAAAATTGGAGCCAATTTTGAGAAAATTTTGGAAATGTCCCAGGGTCTACATGTACAATACACCAAAAATTTAAGGAATATTTTTCAATATCGCATAGCTTCGTGTCAGGTCACATTGCCCAAGTACATGTTGGTACGAATTACGCAGAAATAAAATGGAGAACATTGATTAATAATACTAATATGATTTTATGAACATTATAAATTTCATCCTCAGACCAGTAAAAAAATCAAAACCATACAGAAATTTAATAAATGTATGAAACATTTCTCTAGAGTACATTGACCTTTCCTTTAAAAAATATTGTTATTAGATTGCTAGCGAACATTGGAGAAGCCATAACACTACACAGATGACGTCATTCCATTCGGAAGTCTTTGTCCTTACGTCATGCCCCATCACTAATCTCTCTTAGGTAAGATTGCGTAACGTTAAGTGGAGCATTTTTAGGCGTTCTGTATTGTCGGACAGAGAAGCCACACAGGAGGAGCGCTTTCCTCTGCCGCTAACAAATCTTCAACTATTTGCACTCTTCAACTCTTTTATTGAACGTCCTCATGGCGTCTCATGGTCTGCAAACACTCACCATTTTACAACAGTTCATCATATCTCTACAGTTAAAGGAGTGAATTCTACAATGAGCTACGTAATGTAAAGTATAAAACTGAGGTCACATGAAAATAGTTTAGTTTTATGTCAACAACACAATTGAAAACGGCTAGAATGTATACGATTCGTATGCAAACAAGTGGTTCCCTTTTAGTACTAAATAAATATTCCTTAATAAGAGAGACAAAAAATGAACTCTAAAAAAGAACATATTTCAATTACACGAAGTAGCATATTTTCTAAATCTATGTTTTAAAACGTGCAATGTTTGTTAAAAATAAAATTATATTTGGAAAAATATATTTTCTCCTAATATATTAAAAGCGACTGTAACATGCACTTTACAACTTTGTTCTTCTTGAAAAGAATGAATAATTATTGATTACATCTACAAAACCTCTTCCTCGGTTCCAGGAAATTCTCTCTGCAGTATGCAGTGCTGTACGTAATGCGACTCGTCAAGCCGAGAGATTGATAAGTATGCGTATGACATTTCCCTGCTGCAGGTCGTCTAATACATTAAAATAAGATAAAATAAGATAACAAGAAGAAAAGTTAGAACATATTTAAAAAAACTAGTTATACTACGGAATGGCAAAGACTTTCTAGTAATTATTCTTCTTTCTATCTATTTAACGGTTTAGGCGCTAGCGTTGACCATAGACAGAAAGGCGTTTTTCCATCAATCAGTTTTTTTGTTAATCAAGGAACCATAAAACATGAATTCTGACTACACAATGTGTTAGACAAAGTAATTAACTACACAGAGACACAAGAATTATCCAGTTTTTCGTTACCAAGACCTGAGAATAAGAATTTTTCTCCGTTCGCCGTTTCCCATCATACTATGACAATACTCTCTCTTCTTAAGAAGTAATGGCGAGAAAGTAAAAATTAAGGGTAATATTTATTCTCTCTTTTTCTCTCTCTCTGCCTCCTCACACTCCTCTGTATCCTCTGTATCTCTCTTCTCCCTCTCCTCTCTCTCTCTTCCCAGTCTCTTCTTAGTAACAAACTTCAGAGAAATGTGGAGATTTGAGGCTAACAGTTTTTCTGGAAAGACGCTTGTTTTCTTCGGAAATCAAATGTCGATAGAGTTTTTCGCGAAACACGCAGTGATATTCTTGCGAAATCTGACTCTTTATGTTCATATAAATTTTATTTCTATTAGAAACTGAGTAAACACTACGTTTGAAAAATATGAGCAGTTTTCGCGTAATTTTTCCTGAAATACAGGCAATTTTTATTCGTTTTAAAGAATTTTTCCTCAAAAACGGCTTCAATTTTTCTTTAAATTTTCTCGTCATGTATATCACGGTGTCTAGACGGTACTGTCATTTCCCGTAAAAAGTTTGTATTTTCAAAAATTGCAGAATTTTAACACTGAAAATAAAGAAACGGAAGATAGAGATTTTGTCTTAAAATACTGTTTTAAATAATCAGATCTTTCAGAAAGGTCAAGTACACCATTTTAAAAAAGAGTAGTTTTCGGGTATTTTTTCAAAACAGCTTCAAATTTTTTCTTTCAATTTTTCCCGCAGATAAAACAAGGGATGCTTACAAGAATGGCACAGGTCATATTTTCGTTCATCTCCCGGAATTTTCGAAAATGGCGTGTTAGAAATAATAGGGAAGACAATTAGATTTTTAAGCGTCGGCCCAAGTTGGTATGACAGAGCGGCTGGTTGATGTAAGGGGCACAACGAGTTCACTCGATGGACGTGAGTTGGAGTCTCGGCGTTGAAAGAATTTTTAATGACATTTAACACATTTGCTAGTTCATGTTGGAATATAATATTGCTGAGCCGTTGCAATTAGTGCAAGAAAGTATGTGCTGTGGTTGCAGCTCTAGTTTCGTAACGCAGAAAACAAGAAAGTCGTGAAAATTCCCAGAAAGATCTCGTTGCCCAAAGTCAATGAACAATAGAAAAATATCTTAATTTTTTAATGTTTCTAAATTGCCTCTTTTTCTTTAACTCTGCGATAAAAATACTCATGTATCTTAAAAGTTTATTCTTAATTACATATTTTGCAAAACATTGAATATTATTGTAAATTCAAAAAGGATACAAACCTCAGAAATGATTTATTCTAACTTCATACTTGGCAGTGTCAGTGAGAAAGAAGGTTAAACCAAATCGTAAAAAGTATTTCCGACAATTGAGGCAACTTAAATAATACAAAAGATTTACAAGACGTCCAAGGAGCCTTGACACAACGATAATTTTTCACATTCTTTTTATCGGTAAAAGAATCACGGCAACGAGGACGAAAGGCGTTGGAGCACAATATATCTCTATTTTCGCGCTGTTCGTGCCGCATTCAACCTCGTTGCGGTCTCTCGTCCAGGCGCAAAGCTCGGTCTCTTGGTCGCCCCGCGGCCCCGGTGGAGCAGTACCTCAGGCCGGGACAATGCCACCCTGGCGGCCAGAGGCATGAATGTGGGCGTTGGAGATTGTCCGGCACGCGAGGCAAGGTGCGGCGCGGCGGGGCGGGCGCGGTGGCTCTCATTCAGGGCGAACTGCCCGCGCAGGGGGCAGCGGGGGGGAGAGACAGAGAGAGAGACAGAGAGAGACAAAGAGAGACAAAGAGAGAGAGACAGAGAGAGACAAAGAGAGCGAGAGACAGAGAGAGACAGCGAAGGGAGGGGTGGAGGGGTTAAGGAGGGAGGGAGAAGAAGGAGGTACATCTTTACACGCACCGAAGAGTCTTCAATTACTCGCTAGAAAGAGGTCAAACACGCGACTAGCGAGCTGGCAACCGAGCGGATGAATGGAAGGAAATACTTCGCCGGAATTAATTTACGATTAGTATAATGACAACAGTACAAATGGCTGAAACGTTCTTGCAGATAATTTTAGGATTTTAAAAAAGTGACAGAATTTGCAATGATTAAATAAAATACAAATGGAATATTAAACATTATAATAGGTAATCAAAAAACACAGCATCAAGTGGCACACCAATGTGGAAAGAATGGACGACAACAAATTCCTAAAGTTGTTATATTCACATAAATCCAGAGTAAAAGTAAACAGAGAATTTCTTCAGAAAGTGATAGAAGAAAGTACTTTTGATCAATTAGACACGGAAAAATTGTAGAAAATATTGAACTACGGCAAGGAACCATAATATACGAGTATATTACAGACCAATTAATCGTAAGTCAATTATCTGCCCTAATAACACTTCATGCGGATCTCGCCATCCAGCGGGGGAAGATCACCGCCATCGCCCGAGAAAAAAAACATGCACTACACTAACGGGAGTAATGACCGAATCAGTTGACGCGCCCGGAAACACGAAAAAATCAATCAATCAATCAACCCACGCAAAGAGGTTGGTATATAAGTTAAGGACATTCGTATTAAGCTAGATTTATTTAAAATCTGAACAGAAGTTATTTTTCAATAGAATGCCATGTCTTTAACAAAAAAGAATTATAGTTGTAATAAGTAATTCTATTTCATTATAACTTACATAGTTCCAAAGATTTTGCATTGTTCATCTGTGTTCGTGGTTTTCTCTCAACTGTATGAGAACTTTTATTGCTTTACTCGAAAATGTAGACTAAATTATGCGAAGAAATAAAAGAGGTCATCTTCGTTCACAGAGTACACTGTTGACGAAGATGATCTCTCTTATTTCTTCGCATAAGATCGTCAACAACATCGAATCAGAAATCCCACAATTAACTAAATTATTTTCTTGTTCGCCCTCCCGAATCACAAGCCGGGATGCAGTTAACCTTGTGAGATAGCCCAAAGTGGAAGGAGATTAACTGGGAAGCGTGTATGCGGGGAAACCTGCCGAAAGAAGAGACAGGGCACGTCCAGGAGGATGTTGGGGATGGGGAGGCGCGGCGCTGCCGAGGCCTGCAGCAGGCGCTGAGCAGGGCGGGGAGGTCGGCTCGGCGGCCGCTCGCCCCCCCCCCGCCACGTCCAACGCGCGCCCGGGGCGGCGCACGCGGCCCAATTGGCCCCTTTCAAAGCGCCACCACCGGGCCCTGCAACTATCCATCAAAATTGGGAACAAAGCTAGAAGGTGCTACTGAAGGAGGCGCTAGTGTTGCCAGATACAGGCTCGCCAACTTTCATACATAAAATTTGGTTAAAGAAAATCGAAAATGCCGAAGATATGTAATACGATTGTGACCATGCAAGACGTATTGCCGCCAAATATCACGGAAGTAAGTATTGGTAAGTATTACGTATTACGTATTACGTGAGTAACGCTGGTTGAAGTAAGAAGTATCTGCAACTTTTCTTTATTGAGTTCTACCACGATGGGCATCTCCTACATTTCCCAATCCTCTTTTTCACCCAAGGCTTCAGGGACAAACTCCTAGATGCACTGTTTCATAGGTTCATACATTGCGTGTCGTGTTCCTTCTTGCACCGATCATATTTTGTTAGCCAGTCGCACTTGATATGAACATTTTGTAGAATCTTCCTCCAGACTTTCATGATTAATTTATCAGTCGATATCAGTCTCTCACCGCCACAATTTTGATTATATGGCTCTCGACAAGGTTGTTTTAATGGAAAGTACATCTCAGATGACAATGCATAATGGTCTGAATAGAACTTAAGATCCCTCTTTACTCGTACATTATTCCGTTTTATTTTATTGCAATGTTTTACAATAATATAATCGATAATAGACCTAAATTTGCGAGTATGTTGAATCCAGGTGTATCTATGAATATCTTTATGTTTAAACCATCCATTTGTTATTTTCAAAGCGTTTTGATGGCACAGCTCAATTAGGCGCTCTCCATTATAATTTAAACTGTTTTCGCCGTATGACCCCACCTCCCGGTCAATCACTTGACAGTCACTTCTACCACTGAAGTTCCGCAGTAAAATTATTTTCTTACGTTTACTGATTGCTCCCAGCAACGTTGTCAACTCATTAAAAATCATCTTTAATACTTGCACCGACACTTTAACAATGGCACAATGGTTGAGTTCCATTTCAACTTGTAGAATTCGATCATTTATCTGCTCACCAGATTTTATGTTATTTCTGTACTTTCGCCATATTGCCGATGATACACCACTACGGCCTCTCTCATCCTTTGGTATTCCTGAGTAAATATGAAAATATCCCCCCTTCTGTTCCAAACGTTTACCTTCATTCTTTGTTTCTGAAAATGCTACAATATCCATACGATTTTTATCAATTTCTTTAAATACTTCTATGTCTTTGGTTGATATTCCTTGAATATTCCAAGTTCCAATTCTCATAGTCCTTTTTCTTGCCCAAAGTCGTCGTATACTATGAGACTCCGAGGCTTTGCTGAAAAATTTTGTAGGATTTTTCGAGTGATGAGGTGCAGGTCCATCGCTTCAACCCCCGTACAGGAGAACCAAGGGATTTTATTTCCCGTGCCATAAGGAGGTTGCCTTTTCAAGGACACCCCTCCCAGTATGAGAATAAAAGGAAATTAAAAAGAAAGACAATGAAAAGTGAAGGTCAAAAAATGAATGACTCCCGAGCCCTCGAAACGTAATAGCGTCTGAGTCGAAAAAGCACGAGGGGTCAGCAGCCGCCAATAGTACGGACAAAAGAGAGAGGGATGAGATACAAGTAAGTGGAAGAAATACCGCATCTGAGAAAGAGACCGCTAGTTGCAGAGGAAGGAGCATAGGAATAGGTGTGACAGGAAACAAGGAACAGGATAGTTGTGACGGGTCGATGTAGGACACCACTTTGTCTGGCTCCTTCGCTGAAACCTGTACAACATGGGTTACCCTACTAGTAACATTCTATTCATTAGCCGTGCTACCGCTGCATGAGCCCTCAGTTTTATTGGAGTGGAGTGGGTATTATTCCACGCGCTAGTATTCAGCACATAAAAGAACAGCGAATAGCGAGCGGATGCGGAAAGTGTCTCAGGCGACAACATACTTAGCTCTTTTGTTTTGGATCTACGATCACATACTCTAAGGAACTGGTTGCGGAAAATCCCCACCGATAAGGCGAGCGATGAGCTGAACTTTTTCTTATCCACCACTGACAAATGTTTGCCTCGAACTGTTGTAGCCTTCGCTTCCGTTTCTTGTTAATTCTGACTTCTCTATTGTGACGGGACCACTATAATGATGCCAAAAAGATCTATAAGATACCAAGTTTTGTTATGTAAATGGCTAGAAATTGACAGATGCACCAAGTAAAGGGGCAAATCTATGGTGGCGTTTGAAACAATATATAGAAGAGACGATGTCAAATGAAATAAAATTATTAGTAAGATATCTTTTAGCAATAGGACAAGTGTGTGTGAGATAGAATATACGTACAAAATAAAATTAGTGCTTGTCAAAAACAATGCGTTGACGGTCGGGAATATATGCCAACAGGAATAAAAATAGAAGAGGACAGATGAACATTGCGCGTAGGAAGTATTAACAAGGAACACTTTTGTGAATTTTTGGTCAAAGAAGTAGTTGAAAGGCGGAGGTTTTACTGCGAACGAGAGAGAATAATAGTCGCGTAGTGATGATCGATCGTAAGTTCATGACGCGAGTGTTCGCAATTGTTAAGTTCCAACATGGTAATTGGAATGGTTTCATCGTCGGCAGTCAATAGTGCAGTCTGTAAACAAGAGGGAAGTGAAAGACATTGTCATTATGATGTATGAAGATGATGTTTTGTGCCATTATAATTAGCAGTGTTAAATTTAGCAAAAGAACAGTCATAAGTATGGCCCTACATGGTGGGGTAGTATGAAACGTTTTAAATGTGTGAATAAAGTTAATTTTATTTGTTATTAAAGGTTTTTTTATTATTTATTTGTGTTTTTGTGTCACTGCATATTGTTTTCAATGCTGAGGATGGCAAACAAACTTGGCAAAAATGGCAAACAAACTTGGGTATTGTAATTAGATGGAGAGCAAGGTAGCTCCAGGGAAAATTGCAGCATGACGAATTTGAAATTATTATAAATATTAATGAAAACAATTGTAGTGTTGTCATTTCGAGTGAGAGAATTTAAAATTATTATCTTAGACAGAAAATTCACATCCTGGTTACCTATATGGGCTGGTTCTATAGTTCTACAAAAACTTATTTTCTAGGATCTCTAAGATACGCATTTTCGAATACAAACATTTAGTTAACTGTTAATGAGAAATGGACTAGGCACTAAAGGAAGTAAATCATAATATTAACAATTTGCGTTCATAAAGGAAGTATGCTATTGCAAACATAACTATTTACAAATACTTCGTGAAATATCTATAAAATAATTTCCTGCGTATCCGCGATTCTGACACGAAGTTTGGGCAACTGCGGCAAGATGAAAACGTGCTTTTTCTATGTTATGACTTTTGATTTAAGGATATGCTCGCAAAAAAGAGTTTTTAGGATATGAAGTCACTAGCGCTCGGATATGAGGTCACTAAAAGAGTCGAAAACAGGCATGCAAATAGACCTTTAAAATTAAAAATAGGCTGGGAATAACAATATAGATAAAAAACAGGAAAATAGAAACTAAACATCTTTAAAAAAGGCAGAGGGAAATGCTTTATACTTGAAAATAGACACGAAACCTCCCTCAATACGTAAATGAAAATATTTAATCTTCAAATTTAGAATACATAGTACATAGAGGATGAATGCACTTGTCTACAAACAAATGTAATATAAATCAGAAATTTTGAAACAGAGATTATTATTATTATTATTATTATTATTATTATTATTATTATTATTATTATTATTATTATCATCACAATTTAACTTGTTTCCACTCGTGCATCTCGGTTACCATGAACTAGTTCCAACTGTCATAATCAGCACTGGATCAACCATCAATGTTCAGAAACTTCCTCACGATGTTGCATGTGTCCAGTATGACAATCTTTTGCATCTGGATGTATAACCCCTTCTTCAGTTGCAGTTCAGCTAGGGATTCATGTAGGAACTTAGGAATTTCACCAGTGGCGTCTAGAATTATTGGTACAATCGTCACAATTTCCACGTCGCTCCACATTTCCTTTATCTCATTTGCCAGAGGTTGATATTTTAGAATTTTTCACTTCTTTTCTTTGGGATGTTGTGAGCTAGCGGGACTGAGACATCAATCAGATACACCTTTTTATTTTTCTTGTCATGCCATACAATGTCCGGTTTATTAGATGATACAGACCTATCTGTTATTATGGACCTGTTCCAGTACATTTTGTGATTATTTGTGTCAATGACTGGTTCGGGTGTGTACTTATAGTATGGTGTTCGGTTACCCGTCAAAAGGTTATTATTGTGGCATAGTTGCTGATAAACCACTTTACAAACGTCGTCATGTCGTTTTGTATATTCTGAGGATGCTAGAGAGCTGCATCCACTGATAATGTGGTCTATATTTTCTCTATGTTCTCCACATAGCCGACATTTGTCATCACGAACGTTATTGTCTTTCAGGATAAATTTACAGTAGTTTTTAGTTGATACTACTTGGTCCTGAATAGCTACCATGAAAAAACCCTCTGTTTCAGCAAAATGTTCTCCCAAGCACAGCCATTTAATTGACGACTTACGGTCCATCAGTTCTCCCTCTATCTGGTATGGGTAGCGTCCGTGAAGTTGCTTCTCTTTCCAGTTGCTGATTTTCATCTCATTGGTCTGTATTTGCTTTTGTAGGTTCATTGTTTCATCAGACAAATTCAATGGTGTAATTTTCCGGTCAATGTATGTTACAATCCGATGTATCTTGCTTCCATTAGCTTTTTCGCGGAAGTACTGACGCAGTCTCTCCAGTTGTTGGTGATGGAGATTCACAATATCTATGACACCTCTTCCTCCTAAAGACCTAGGTAGGTGGAATCTCTCAACTGCGCTTTTAGGGTGGTGACATCTAAATCTGGTGCAAAGTATTCTGCAGTTTGTATTAAATTCTGAATCTGGTGCAAAGTACTCTGCAGTTTGTATTAAATTATTTATTATTATAAATAATTTAATACATAAATTATTTATTAATTATTTATTATTATTATTATTATTATTGACATCACAAGAGAAAAAAATATCAATACAATTAACAATGACTGTGCATAAAGAAGAACTTTTTCAGGTTTTCAAGAGTGAAAGAGGTTATTCTCTCATTGAAAATTGCTTGAAGAATGTTTAAATTGAAGAATGTTTCTTGCATCGCACGAAGGTACAAGATGTATTTCATTGAAGCTGTAATTAAGGGTTCGAGGTCGACGTCTCCTGGTTTTTCAAAAAGAACAAAAGTTATTTTAGACATTATTTCTCAGCCTGAATTACGATTTTACACACTGGTAATTTTAACTCAACTTTACCTACCTCTCCACATACTTCACTCAGCATTTGCAGTATGTTGCCGATGATGCTTGTGACAGATGTCAGCAGAAGACCTCTTGTCTCCAATTTCGTGATGATTTAACGTAGATGTCCAAAATTTACCTTTATGTAGGCAAGGTTTATTCTTGATATTATAGGGGATTCCTTATCTTCCTTAGTGACAATTGCTGCGTCTTCGTTGAAATTTACTAAAATCTTCGATACTTCTTTGAAGTTATCCGCATAAGTGGCGGCTTGAAGACAGGGAAGCCAACTTATCAATGCTGATTGCCAGAGGCGGGATTTCGGATCTTTTATGGGGTGGACAAAGGGACCCCGCATACGATAGTAAAAAGTTCCCCCCAAACAAATGACATATGAATAGTAACATTATAAATTAACATAAAAAGGTTGATTGGCTCCCGTCCCAACACCCACACCCGTCTACAGCCAGACACGTGTTTTTCTTTTAATTTTTTCAATAATTTAACACAATTTTATCTGATTGAAAAAATATGAAACATATACAAAAAAGATGAAATAAAAAATATGAAATTAATACTATCAGAAAAACCTTCTTACCTTGTCGCATACGAACGTAAATATCGAGTAATATACGCAATATAGAGAAATTTACGTAATGCTGCAGAACATTGATTTCATGATTTCATCGAAAATGCAGGTTTTGGGGTCCCCTGATACCAAACAAGTGTTGGTTTTTAAAACAGTTCGTGTGTGAACACCACTAGCGCCTAAACCATAGTAGGCATTTTTCCCAAACTTGATATTCTCCAAACTATCTGGCTCGGCTTGAGGTGCTGCGATTTTCAAAAACTTTCTTAAAAATTTGGGGGTACTTTCCATGATGCCCCTCAGATATTTTCTAAATTTTCTCAAAAACTGTTCCAAATGTTTTCTTTAAATTTCTTGTAAAAAATAGAATAGAAAGTAGAGTAGTAGTGTAAAAATAAAAATACACTTGTAAAGGTGGTATATGTCCAATTTTCACGGACTCTGAATTTCACTTCAACTCTGAATTTTCGAAAATCGCAAAAGTTTGAATTTTTGTTGTATCTTCCTACAACTATAAAATTGAAGATAGATATGTTTCCTTCAAATGAAATTTATTGTCCATAATTAGTTCCCTCATTAAGGTCAAGTACATTTTTTTGAAAATTTGTGGTTTTGCGCGATATTGCGTACAATATTTCCAATTTTAAAAAGTTACAAAAACAAGATTTTCTCAAAAACAGCTGCAATTGTTTCTTTAAACTTTTGTTAGGGATAGTGCCAAGTGCACTCTATAAGATGATATAACAGCCGTATTGATCTATTCTTTTATTTTTTCAAAAATTACAAAACTATTTTTTTCAACGTATCTCACGTCAATATTTACATTAGCGGCAATTTGTCCATATTATTGTATTTATGAGTTCATATGCTTTAAATAATGTCATATCAATTTTATGGAAAACTCAACAGTTCTCTGTTAAAATGAGCTTAAAATTCTGCCATTTTAGAAACACACAAACGCCAATTTTCTCAAAAATGCCTCCAAGATTGTTCTTCAAAGTTTTTGTTATGTTCAGAATAATTGCACGCTTTACATACACAAACATTTATTGTAATTAACTGCCGAAAGTACAAAGGTTACAATTCCAAAGTCCAAAGAGCGTACCGAGTCACAAATCAAAATCAAGAAACCAAAAGTCCGGGAGATGTACCAAGAACAAGCTATGTCGTAACCAGAAATCACACTGTACAATCTCCTCGTCGAATTCAACTGGGCGCACGGTCACTAACGCTCTCCACTCAACTCAATAGCCAATTACTGTCGTGCTTCTCGGCTGGCGGCGCTCGCTCTTAAAGCGGGCGGCGCTGGAGACTCGCTGCTGCGTAGCTGGCTCTCCGACCAGCTCGCTTTCCGGGATTGGGCGGCGTCTTGTCGCTCCGCCGCCTCCGCTGCCTACTCTGACCGCCGCTGAGCGCTGCTTTTTAGGCGCGCTCTTTAAACGTGTTTCACAGCCGCGACACCTCCCCTCTTGAAAGCGTCGTGTACGGTGCAAAACGTACACGGCGTCTTGTGGACCTCCTTGGTGCTACCGCCGGAAGCTCCGGCGTGGGTGGCGGCGGCTCTGTGGGCTGCTCCTGTAATGGGGCGTCATGAATCAGTTCTCTCATAGCTCTCTGTCCTATACTCCTTTCGGAGCCTCTTCCTAATGTGTCTACAGGCTCCAGCGTGTACCTGGGGCGCAATTGTCCCTGGTGTCTCACCACCGTTTTGCTATATGTCAAAACTTCGTATATTTTACTCCCTCGGGTTCCTATTACTACTCCAGGCCACCAGGCAGGTTCCTTTTTAAACGAGGTACAATAAACTTTGCTGCCTACCTGGAATTTCGGCTGCAACTCCTCTTCCTTGTGACTGTTACCTGGTACTAGCAATGACAGCAGCGACCTATGCTGCCTGCCATGCAGAATCTCTGCCGGGCTCTTCCCTTCAGGTCCAGGTAGCGTCCTATATGTTGCCAGCACCCGCATCAGCGCCCTGCTCCTCTCAGCTCCGGCGTCCCTCGCCTTTCGCATTGCCGTTTTAAAGGTGCGAACGCACCGCTCCACCTCCCCATTAGACTGAGGGTGGAAAGGCGGTGCACATGTGCTTGATGCCGTTGGACCTACAGAATCGAAAAAATCTTCTGATGTGAACTGGGGTCCGTTGTCGGACACCAATGATTGCGGCAGTCCCTCTGTCACGAAGATCTTCTCCAAGGCATTTATCGTCGCCGCGGCCGTGGTGACTCCCATCTCCACTATGAATGGGAAATTGGACAAAGCATCAACTACCACTAGCCACATTTTCCCCCAAAAAGGACCGGCAAAGTCGACGTGCACTCTCTCCCAAGGCGCCTCAGGTGCCGGCCACGAGTGCCAATCCTGCCGCGGGGCGGACTGATTCATTTGGCACGCGTTGCAACTCCTAACCAACTCCTCTATGTCAGAGTTCATCCCTCGCCAATAGCAGTGGCGCCTAGCTAACTGTTTTGTACTGACAATCCCCCAATGTCCTTGATGTAACAATTCCAGTACCTGCTTCCTCAGGACTCTCGGTATTACCACCTTGGTTCCTTGCTCACTAGCTAGTAATAAAACTCCAGATTTAACTGATAAATCATCCCTTTTATTATACCACGAAGTGCTACTCTTCTCGCAACTCCTCGGCCAACCTTTCCTTACATATACTCTAACCCCCCGCAACTCCTTATCCTGGTCCGTAGCTGATGCAATCGTTGCGGCTGTGATGGGGAAATCCTGCAGCACCCCCAAATCCTCTAGATCGACTTGCTGGCATGCTTCTTCCGAGTCATCAAACTCCACGTCTGGACCCACTGGTAATCTAGACAGCGCGTCCGCGTTGGCGTGCTGGGTTGTGGGCCTATAATGAATTTGATAATGGTAGTCAGTCAAAAACAAAGCCCACCTTTGCAGCTTTTTTGCCATACTTTCCGGCAACTTCTTACCCATATGAAACAACTGTACCAACGGCTTATGGTCCGTGATAATATGAAACTTGGACCCATAAATGTACTCATTGAACTTTCTAACCCCAAAAATTACTGCTAAAGCCTCTTTTTCTATCTGGGAGTAATTTTTTTGATGCTTGTTTAATGACTTGGACGCGAAAGCGATGGGGCGCTCTACACCCGCTTCATCCTTTTGTGATAATACTGCCCCTACTCCATAATCTGATGCGTCAGTCGCAATCGTGGTCACCCTACCCGGGATGTAATGGTTAAGCTGTGTCGCTTCGACGATCGCTTTCTTCAATTTACCAAGTGCCACCTCACATTCCGGTGACCACACAAATTTAACGCCCTTCTTTTTTAACGCATTCAAAGGGGCTGTAATCGAAGAAAAGTTTTTAATAAACTTGTTGTAATAGTTTATCTTCCCAACCAAAGCTTGAAGCTCCTTCACATTCTTGGGAGCAGGGAGGTTTTTTATGGCTTCCACGTGGTGCTGCGTTGGCTTAATACCGGATTCCGTTACTTCATGCCCTAGGAATGTTACCTGTTGCTTGAAAAATTCACATTTCTTGAAATTCACTTTGAAACCCCACTCTGCCAAAAGCGCTAACAATTCTTTTAAGTTCCTAATATGTTCTTCCCTGCTTTTGCCTGTTACGATGATATCGTCCAGGTAGTTAATGCATCCACTCACTTGTGACGTTATCTGTTCTAGAACTCTCTGGAAAATGGCCGCTGCTGAAGCAATTCCGAAAGGCAATCTATTATATCTAAATAGCCCTAAAGGAGTGTTAATCACTAATACTTTCTTTGCTTCCTCATTGAGGGAATTTGCAAGTATGCATCTTTTAAGTCTATTTTAGTGAATTGCTGACCACCTGCCAATTTGAAAAATAAATCTTCCGGCTTGGGGATCGGATATTGTTCAATTTCTAGTTGGTCGTTCACCGTGCTTTTAAAGTCACCACATAAACGCACATCCCCATTGCTTTTTGACACCACCACTAACGGCGTAGCCCAACTGCTTGTTGTCACTTTTGTAACTATTTCCTGTTCCTCTAACCTTTTCAACTCAGCTTCCACTTTTTCCTTAATGGCCCACGGCACCGGCCGTGCCTTAAAAACTCTAGGCTTAACATTTTCTTTTAACTTAAGTTCTGCCTCAAATTTTTGCATTTTCCTAATCCGGGCTGAAACACCTCAGAAAATTCATCTTTCAGTTCATCTACCAATGTTGACAGTTTTTCCTGTTGCAGGGTGAACACATTATCCACGACTCCTAAACCAATTTTCTCGAAACTGTCTAGGCCCAGAATGTTCATTACGTCATATCTGTCCACTACAATTACTTCCAAAACTGCTTTTCTGTTCTTATACACTACTGGAATTTTCACTTTTCCCATTACTTTAATCGGATCTCTACCAAAACCGAAAACTGGCTTCCCTACTTTTTTCACCTGGGGGGAACCTAATTTTTTATAAGTGTCAAGATTTACTAAAGTAACCGTTGCGCCTGAGTCCACCAAAAATTTCACTTTATTTTTTCCCAATTCTAAATCTAGGATCAGCCTATTTTGTCCCTTACTATTTAGCACTTGGTTCACTGCGTTGATATCCATTTCCTCTTGCTCTACTAATTTTCTTCTTTCCCGCCTTTCTAACTTAACCTGCCAACACACTTCCTTTATGTGGCCCACTTTATCGCACTTGAAACACTGTGCTTGCCTAAACCTGCACTGCCACCTCTGGTGTGACGTCCCACAGTATTTACACGACTTCCTTATTCCGTTATCGGCCCGTAGTGCTCCACTATCCATGCTACACGCGACTGCCCTGGTTATCTAACCGCTGCTGATAACGCGGTGCCCTTCTGACGTCACTCCGCTCGCTCGAGCTGGAGGTGTCCACCGATCGATGGCGCGCGGCCGGCTTCTTATCTTGCGCTCCAAGGTTTTACTCTCACTCCTGCTGTTATCGCGGCGGCGCTGTTCCCTGAGCCTGCTTGCATAATCTGATTATCGGCCGCGATCTGCCTTGCTGCCTGAGTTGTAACCTCGAAAGTCGTCGCTACTCTCCGGATTTCCTGCAGCGACGGGTCAGTACTGTTAAGTGCTTGCATTCTGATGCCGTCCTCAGGTGTATGCAGAATTACTACATCCCCTAATTAAAGTTTCTGCGTAAGATTGTTTACAACTCTCAGATTGACACCTAAATTCACAGTTCTTAGCTAGCCCGTTCAGTTCTGTTAACCATTCGGCATGCGTATCTTTTTCCCTCTTTCTGCACTGAAAGAACGCATACCTGGCCGCGACCACATGTGGTTTCCTCTCATAATGCTTGTCTAACATAATTTTAATTTCTGACCACAAGTTTATTAATCTCGTGCCCGGTACATAACTTTTTCAACAGTGCGCAAATTTCACTACCGCCATAACTAAGAAACGCTGCCCTTTTATTCTCTTCACTCTCGACCCCACAAAAAATCCAATGTTGTTCTAGTCTTTCCGCGTAATCACTCCAATTCTCTAACTGTGGCTTGAAAGGGTCAAAAGGCGCAGGCAGTTGCTTGCCTTGGTTCTGACTCACCGCCTTCAGCGTTTCTAGTTGTGCTAAATGCTGCTTGGCCTGCATTTCTAACATCTGCTGCATAAACTGTTGCTGCTGCTGTTGAATAAACTGCAGCACTTGCGCCAACTCCGGTTGAGCTGGTGCGCTCGCCATCTTCTACTCGTAGTAAATACCAGATTGTTGCACTTCACTTTCTTCGTCGCCTTCCGTTACCGGCGACAACACGTAACCAACTTTGCAAAAGTTTTATCCTCGTCGCCAATTGTTATGTTCAGAATAATTGCACGCTTTACATACACAAACATTTATTGTAATTAACTGCCGAAAGTACAAAGGTTACAATTCCAAAGTCCAAAGAGCGTACCGAGTCACAAACCAAAATCAAGAAACCAAAAGTCCGGGAGATGTACCAAGAACAAGCTATGTCGTAACCAGAAATCACACTGTACAATCTCCTCGTCGAATTCAACTGGGCGCACGGTCACTAACGCTCTCCACTCAACTCAATAGCCAATTACTGTCGTGCTTCTCGGCTGGCGGCGCTCGCTCTTAAAGAGGGCGGCGCTGGAGACTCGCTGCTGCGTAGCTGGCTCTCCGACCAGCTCGCTTTCCGGGATTGGGCGGCGTCTTGTCGCTCCGCCGCCTCCGCTGCCTACTCTGACCGCCGCTGAGCGCTGCTTTTTAGGCGCGCTCTTTAAACGTGTTTCACAGCCGCGACAGTTTTCAAACGGGTAGTGCTAATTATACTGTTTTAAATGACATAAAGATCATTTTAGGCTATTCTTTTATTTTTTTCGAAACTTTAGCACATTTTTTTATTTTTTCCATTTTTTAAAAATATATCTTACGCCGTTAATACGCACATTTTCAGCGATTTTTAAACACTATTGCATTTGTGAGTTAAAGTGCCTCAGATGTCTTTAAATGAAAAAAACTCTCTGTGAACTCACTATTCTCTGTGAATTTTCATCTAATCTCATCTCTGTGAATGTTCATCATGCTTCAAATTTCGCATCTACAGTAACGCGGACACGCCATTTTCTTCAACGGCCCCAATTTTTTCAGTGAAAATTGCCATTGATGAGGTTTTATTCTTCTTTTAATATTTCTGAAGTAATATTTCGGTTCTACAATTGGGAAATCAAAAAATTGCGACAATGTAAAAAAATGTACTTTGGGCGGGGATAAGTAGCAGGTAGTAAGAGGATGGGGTAAGACCGTGAAGCCAGTAACACCAAAGCTATTAGAAAAATTCAGTAGGAGAGAGTCTGTGTATTCTGTAGTACCACTAGTTTGATATTGTCTCAGAGAAAATTTCAAACGAAAAGAAAAAAAAAAACAATAATTTTCACAGTACTAGAACCCTGAAACAGGCTTGAAAAAATATCAAAAGTTCCTCAAAATACACATCACGATTGTTTCCACATTTTTACTTTCTCGCTACCTCTTACGCAGTAGGTAGCAAATTATGTAACGCTGCGCGAAGAAACGACGAATTTTCAGCAGAAAAGTCTTATTGTCGACCCCTGATAACGAAAAAGTGGATAAATACAGTTGTTCAATTTAGGGGGGAAACCTCTAACATGTGGTATAGCCAGAATCCATGTGTGCAAAACGCCCCTCAGTGTGGTGTATGTAAACAACACTTTCGCCTAAACCATGTGCAGGATTTTTCCTAAATTGAAGAAACAGCTGCCGATGTGGCCTTAGTTGAAGCTCTACGATTTTGAAAAATTTCATTAATTTTGGGGCCCCAGGGACATTTTGAAAATGTTCTAAAAATGCCTCGAAATTTTTTCTTTAAATTTCTTGTGAGAATAGAGTGAAATACGATTATAAAGATGGTATAGGTCCGATTTTCACTGTTAACACTAAATTTTCTATAATTGCAAAAGTTTGAATTTTTTTAGACGACTTCTTACAATTATGTAGTTGAAGATAGACTTCAAATGAAATTTGTTGTCTGTGCATTAGCTGCGATTTTTTTACATTATTCCTTTTACAAAGAAATGCCCTTTAAATGATCCCAGATAAAGTTTCTGAAAACTCAAAACTTTTCTGTGAAAACGAACTCAAAATTCTGCATTTTTAGAAATGCTCAAATGTTATTTTCTCAAAATCGGCTTGTAAATTTTTCTTCAAACTTTTCGTACGGATAGTGCTGATTGCACTGTTTGAGATAAAATGGACGTCATTTTGCTATATTCTATTGTTTTTCAAAAAATTGACAAGTGTAATTTATTGTAATATCACTCACGCATTTAATATGAATATTTCCAGCGATTTGTTTACATTATTGCATGTGTGAGAGGAAGAGCTACATATGACTTCCAATGAAGTTTTTCGAAAACTCAAAAGATTTCTGTGAAAAAGTTTCAAACGTCTCATTTGCAGTAACGCTCAAACGCCATTTTCTTAAAAACGGCTTCAAGTTTTATCAACAAATTTCCTTACAGGACGAGATTTTACTCTTCTTTAATATTTTTAAAGTAATATTTCGGTTTTACCGTTGAGAAACAGACAAATTGAGAAAAGTTTGGAAAAAATTTACTTTGGTCCGCGATAGTTGGCAGCTGGTAAGAGGAAAGGGCAAGATTGAAAAGCTCGCCCTGACCAAAGAAATTAGAAAACTAACTGGTACGAGAAACTGTGTCAATCCGTAACACCGCTAGTTTTGATTGCTGGACTGTAGTTAAAAAAATACAAAAAAATGTTTACCATTTCACCGTCTTTAAATCACATTGGCTTTAAATACACTTTGAAAATGGCTGCAAGAGTTCTTTACATTTATTTTTATATTTGTTATAAATTTGTAATGAAAATTGTTCAGTTGTCCAAAAAATGAAACTTTTTTGTAATAATAATGGAACCGACATTATAATTCAAACAATATTCACGTTTATAATAACAGAAAAGAAATTTTTTAATAACATTGAGGATAACAAAAAATATTTAGTTGACAAATAACGGTTTCGAGTTTGTTTTCAGTGTACACTTGGCATCAAACAAATATCGTGCATTAGTTACATTATATCTTACATTATAATGAAAAAACACACATTATATAATATAATAAACCGTTTTACACAACATCATTCATATATTTTCACTTTCTCGCTTTTTCAAAATCTTTTTCAAAAATTGTAAACGCTCAGTTTTTGGTCCCTAACACTGTATTTTCCACCCTGGAACTACCGAATTACAGGAAAGTTAATCAGTCGGTGCCTTCTTCGAATCCGTACGTTCAGCAGCGTAGAAAAAACGTTGTTTCGTGAGAGGCGCTTATTTTTCGGCATTTGACATATTTAAGAACGCTAAGAAATTTATAATGGAAAGAATTTATTTAATCATAGTATACGTAAATTCAAGTGTTATGACTCGTGTTTTTAGGCATGAAACTGTTAATATTCAAAGTAAATGAAAGGCAATGTAATTGAAAGATGATTTATTAATACGGTTTAATACGTTCACTGAAAGGCTGAACATTATTCCCCGCCTTTTACAGTATAGAACTGAATTTCATCAATTTATTAATTTATTCTATTAGCTCAGTTAAATAAAATTATTGTTCGCTTAATTATTGTTTAATTTCTTCTCAAAAACAGAAAATAGTTTATGATAAAAGAATTGAAGATTCGCGAAATGAAACGTTTTTAAAAAAACGTGTCCCAACATTGGGGCAGTTGACCCCCCCTTGTCTCCCCCTGAATCCCGCCTCTGCTGATTGCGATGGTAGTAGAGTAGTGGGAAACTAGTGGTACTAAATCATCTCATACTTTCTCGCCTGTATTTTCAAATCCAAAAATCTTCAGATCCCATTTGAAGATGGCTGAGCTCCTGTCCGAGTGTGTTGGCTTCCACCGCCTATAAAGTTAGACACGATAATATGGATAAAATAATTCATGGACGGTTTGGTAAGAAAATAAGGACTTGAGTTCTGTAATGTCCCATCTTACAAATATCATCTTTCTAATCTTGGGAAATCAAGAATGGAAGCTATACTTGGACAGAAAGCATAATTATAGACACCATAATTTCGAACAATAGCCCAGATATAATAGTTCTAAACAATCTCAAGGAAACAGCCATGATAATTGACTTTACAATCGTCAACAATAACAATCTAGAATCTATATATAACTTGAAAATTTAGAAATATATAACGCTGACTCAAGAGCTTCGCCATCAATGGAGACGTCAGAATATCGATTACAACCGATAATCATGTCTAGCACAGGATTAATCCCAAAACACATAGTGCAAGCAATTCAAGTGTTGAAATTACCAATTTCATGCGTAGCGCAAATGCAGAAAGAAGGAATACTGGACAGCTGCAGAATAGTAAGAGAATTCCTGGGGTGTTCTACTGATTGGGAAACGATTGATTGAAATGTCTAGAGAGTAACATTCGTTCGTGTCTTGTCTCTGCGAGATCCACCGAGCCTAGACCAGCAATGGTCAGGTGAATGTTCCGGCTGTAATGTTGCGGAAAATCGATTTCGTGATTTTAACGAAAATACCCGTTTTGGGGTCCCCTAATACCGAAGAACTGTTTTTTTCAAAACGTCCGTCCGTCTGTCTGTCCGTCTGTCCATCTGTCTGTGATCATTTCTAGCACCTAAACCATGTGTACAATCTTTTCGAAATAGAAGAAAGTCATGTCGATCTGGCTCTAGTTGAAGGTTTGTTTTTGATTTTTATTTTGAAAAATATTCCTTATATTTGGGGGAACTTTACATGAACCTCCCTGGACATTTTCAAAATTTTCTCAAAAAAGGCTCCACATTTTTTCTTTTAAATTTCTTGTAGGAATATAGTAAAATACGCTATAAAGGTGGCATAGGTCCGATTTTCGCGGTTTATTCTCAAATTTCGAAAATTGCAAAAGTTTGAATTGTCTCCTGCGTCTTCCTACAACTATATAATTGAAGCTAGAGATTTTTTCTTCCAACAAAATTCGTTGTTCATAAATAGTATATAAAAGACCATGCGCAGTTTTTCGAAAATCTTAGTAGTTTTTGTGCAATAGAGCGTGAAATATTTGCAATTTAAAAAATACAAAAACAAGATTTTTTCAAAAACGGCTCCAAATTTTTTCTTTAAGTTATTGGAAGAGTTAGTACTAAATGCACCCTATCCGATGACATAAACTCATTTTTTTCAAATATTACTAAAATATATTTTTTTTGATCTGTCTCTCATGTCGGTAGTATTTACATTATATGCGATTTCTCTACGTCATTGTATTTATGAGTACATTCGCTTTAAATAATGTTAAACCAAATTTCTCGAAATCACAACAGTTTTCTATAAAAATGAGCTAAAAAATCCACATTTTCAGAACCACATAAAATCCATTTACTCAAAAATGGCTCCAAATTTTTTCTTCTAATTTTTCTATTAGATAGTGCTCATTGCACTGTTTTATATGACGTAAAAATCATTGTGAGGTATTCTTTTGTTTTTTGAAAAATTATACAAATGTTATTTATTTGAAATATCTCTCACGCCGTTAATATTGGCATTTACATCAATTTGTATGCATTGTTACATTTGTGAGTAGAAGTGCTTCAAATAACCTCAAATTAACGTTTTTGAAAACTCAATAGGTTTCCGAGAAAAAGAGCGTCAAATTTTGCATTTACAGTAAAGCTTAATCGCCATTTTCTCAGAAACGGTTACGAATTTTTCACTTAAAACTTATATTTAGGACGACTTTCTACTCTTCTTTAATATTCTTGAAGTAATAATTCGGTTGTACTACTAGAAAAGCAAAATGTTGAGAAATTCTAAAAAAAGTGTACTTTGGGTGGGTGATATGCGTGGGCATTTGGTCAGAGAATGTTGCAAAACCTTAAAGCCAGGTCACTCCAAGAAAATTAGCAAAAAATGGCACGAGAAGTAAAAAGTATGAGAAGTAAAAATAAATAGTCGTGACTTTCTCATTTGGGGAATAACACTAAAATGCCTCTCCGGTAGAAACGTATCATATGATCTCAAAGAAATCACAAACATGAGCACCAAACAAGTTTCTTTTCGAAACATACTTTATTAGGAACTGAAAATGAATAATAATTGAATTGCCCTTAAAAATTAAAATTAATGTTAATATGCTGAAAATATTTATTAACGAATAAAACATTTTGTTAAAACCTATGGGAGGCTCTTTGTACCTGATTTGTCGGCTTGTGTATTACTCCCGATCTCCGGCTACATCCATTGCACACCCACGTGTTTTTCTGAATATTCGAGCAGCGATAATTTAGCGAATACCATGCGGTGGAGCGAATGCAGCCAGGGGATGACGAAGCAGAGGGCGCGGGGCGCGAGGCGTGGGCGAGAGTTGCGGAGGCGGAGTCAGCGACGCACAGTGGGCCGGAACTAGCGAAGCACAAACGATTGATTGATTTTTAATTGTGTTTTTCAGGCACGTCAACTGCTGTGGTCATTACTTCCCTCATTAGTCATTAGTATAGTGAATGTCTTATGCCTGGAAGGGGCGATATTTTTCCCCACTGGACGGGGTCAATCTACGTGTGCACAACACCTTGCGGGGATTCTCCCTTAAGAAATTTCCTCCAGCGTGAAACCGCTCCAGTCGGGAGAAGCCCTAAATTCCCGAATTGTCTCCTGATATATGTGCTATTAAGTGCGCGCGCGTGCATATATGTGCTCAGACATTCGCCTAGGGTTGATCGGTGAAGTCACGGAAAACTATCGAAGAGACCAATCGACCGTTAGAATTATCCTCCAGTTCTGACAGATTTCGAGCAAAAGCTGTGCAACTTCCCAAACAAAATTCGCCAAAGTCTGGATTCGAACCGTAGGCCTTCCCGGTCAGAGTTGCTCCAGTGTCAGCGGCAAAATGTGACCAATTAAAATAAAATTGAGTACTTCCTTCAATGGGTCAAAACCAAGATGACCATTCTACCCTATGGTTTCTACCCGTCGGGCTTCTCCCGACTGGGGTAAATACAAGGGATCATTGAAATAATTGGCAAGCTTTTGAGAAGCTTTGACATAAAGATGGCTTACAAAGCCCATGAAGAACTTGGGCAAAAGCTAATACGCATTAAGTACCCCGTCCCATTTCTTTTCATCGGACATACTATATGAGATCCCATGCAGCTGTTACCATGGTTACATCGGCGAACCACTGAAGAACGACCCCGGGAACATATTGGCCACCATAATTATAACCGTGTAAATAAATCGGGCGAAGCTCTCCACGCATGGAACATTTGCCCCACCGTTCTTTTTTTATAACATTTGTCTCCTGGTCAGAGGAGGAGAGACTGAAGACCAATAAGGTAAGAGAGGCTGTGGAAATTATCAAACATTTCTAAAACATGAATTTAGCCTAAGGTCTAGGACTACAGGAAGCCAGGTCTATTTACCCCGAAACCCGGTCGCGTCTGGACGCTGCCTCTGCTGCTCCGTGATGTCCGACCACAGTCGGGGCCGCTCTCCCAGTCAGCCAAGTAGTTGTCTGAATGTCGATACGTTCTTCGCATTCGCCATTCGTGCGGCCAACGGGTAGAGGCGATTCTCGATGTGTAAAAATCCGTGCACAGTCCATCTCCGTGAATTTCGCCCTGAGGAAGGTGGCAGCATGGCAGCTGAAACGTTTGCATCGGTGCCTAGGAAGCGCCGTCTCCCGGACAGCCAAGTAGATACTGACTCCGACTGCGGAAGCCTACGCTTACATGAGGATAAATATTGCTCCTGAATGTAGTATATAATTCCACTTACACGTTGGGTAGTCAGAATCCACGTGGTCCTTGATATCAAGAAATCGATTGGCAGCAAAAGTCTATCCGTTCGCCTGTTTGTCCGTCCCTTCTGTCTGCGAAAGCTAGCAGGTAAACCATAAGCAGAATTATCACCAAAATTGATATTCCCATATTCCGAAATCGATAGAGCTGATATAGCAAAAGACATACAAATGGCGTCGGTCACGTTTCATTGTACTTCCTGAATTTTCTAAAATTACATAAATTCGAATCTTTTTCGGCGTTTTCCTTCAACTACAATAATGGAAATTGAATATCTACACAGAGCTCACTCGCGTACACTAAAGCAGCACTGAAGGTTTGTCTATCATTTCTCCCTACGCACAGGTAATCCGCGGTTCTAATTAACCCAATTTACCGCATAGGAAATTAAGACCAATAATTTTTGCTGAGATACAAGGGTCTATGAATTGGCTACCATTATTATACAGTTATTCCATGAAATTATATTTCTTTTTCATATGATGTTTCTTATAAAAGATGGTATTACGATATGTATTGAAAGACACGCGGTCGATGACACAAATACGGCTGATGTTTGTAAGCTGAGTAGATGGCCGAGTTATTAAATAAATAAATGTCGTTGGTGGCGATTCTCAGGACATTACGCCTACTCTTCTACCTGACCACTTTCAAATTTTTATTACAACAATGCACACCTTTTTGGAAATCATTCAATGAAAAATACGTACGCAATTTCAGTGAAGGAATTCTCATCTAGAAGACAGGAGTGAAAGCCAGGGAGGAAGGAGTTGATACAAAAGGCATGCTCCCACAGTATTTGTGTGATTAAATTTAATAATGTCAAGTTAGGGATGTATTAAAAATTGGTCACAAATATATCAGGTTGAACATTAGGAGATTTGACTCAAATTTAGAGAAATTATCTTTTTGTGACTCAGCAAGTTAGGTATAGAAGAGGATTGGAAAAAAATATCATGTTATTAAGTACTTCTAATTGTTTCAAAAAGGTTTTGAAGAAGTTTATCGGCGTAAGGACGGCGATGGTGATGGTTAGGGTGAGTTTTTCTCCATCGCTGTTCCGTTCGGCCCATCGCGGACAAGTGAGCGACGGGGCGGCGGGGGCGGCGTGGGTGGCGTGGGGAGGGAGGTCGCGTGCAGCGCGCGCCCTTGAGCTCGATTCCCGCTCCTGGAATAACGCTGCGCAGGCCGCCCACGCGCTGCGTCCTCGCCCTCGTCAGAGGCCCCGCCCGTCCGTCAGCCCTACGCCACGTGCGCGTCTGCGCTGCGCTGCGGCGGCGGGAAGCGGATATGAGCGGATCTCCAGGGCGTGGCTTGCACAGCCCCGACGCCCACGAAACTTCCCATGCTCTCAAACGAGCATGTATACCGTGAACATTAATGAGAAAAAATAGAAATTTAAATTAGGCCTAATTTAAATTTCTGAGGCTTCGATTCCTGACAGTTGTTATCTGAGTGTATCTTTCACGGCATCTTCAACCTCTTTTACATTGTTGTTGGTGTTTATAAACGTGTAGTTTGTTATTTTTGCGAAAATATAATATTGTGAATCGTATTGGGGAAAAGCGAACTACAGTCACTTGAAAGAGAAGAAGCAGGATTGTCACATTCAATAAACAAATGAATATGGCACAAAGGGACATTGCTAAAGCATTGTGAAGTTAGTTTGCGAGCTGTCAACAAAATTATTAAACATTTTAAAGAGGCCGGCAGTGTTTCACTTCACCGAAAAGGAAGGTGAGGAAGAAAACGCAAGACAACTGGTTGGGGTGACTCACTTTTGGTCCACCTCAATGATGAAGATAAGAATATCTTGGCCAAAAAAAAAAAAAAGAAATGGAATGAATAATTTTGGGGAAAAAGTCTTATTCTCCGATGAAACCCACGTCCGGCTAATGTTCACGCTACGTCAGGAAATCACAAGATCAGAAACTCCCTCCTAAACGTACCAAAGTGTAAAGTACCCCACTAAGACAATGTTTTGGAGTTTCTTTTCTATTCAAGAGCCATGTCCACTTGTATCAGTTGATGGAATAATGAAGTACGATATATACATTGAGATAGAAGACGAGCGATCCAAACTCTTAATGACGGATGGCTAGGTGGAAATGGCATTTTTTTAACAAGTTCATTATCCATGCCATAGATCGCGACGAGTCTCTCAATTTTTGCAAGAACAAAATGTTAAGCTTTTAGACTGGCCAGGAAATTAACCAGACTTCTATCCCATCAACAAATTATGGGCTAAAAGAAAGAATAAGCAAAATGGGCTGCACAATCAAAGCAAGCAAGCATGTTTGATGCATTGGTCAATATTTGGTGCAAAGACAACGAAGTGATAATGATATGTAAGAAAATGATCCATTGTTTGTCAAAACGTGTTAACCTTGTTACTGAAGCGATAGTTGGACATATTTATTGCTAGACTTTTAATAATGTAAAAATACTGTGTGCTAAATATGAGCTAAAATTAAGCGTGTTCACATTAATTTGTGCACTACTCTATATACAAGTGTTTCCAAAATAGGGGGCAATACGTATTTTTTTCTTTCTTTTTTTCCCCGCAGGTCGTTGCATTGAAAGAAGACATTGACAAGACCCTGACAGTTCATTCCGAGGAGAAGGTTACATTCAGTGTTGTGTTTGGTGTTCGACAGTGCGTCACGTACTCAAATCAGGAGCTGGCAGACGCGGACTTCATATACGGTAAGGTGGACAGCAATGCTCGTCATTTATACCAGGAAAGGTACCCAGTACACAGCTACAGTGTTCAGATCGGAAGACATTTGTACGTATCGATTGCTGTCTGTGCGAGCATGGAAAATTTCTCCCCTGGTTTGGGGAGGGGACGACCAAGATATACTCCAGCTGTGTAGAGGAGGAGATTCTGGACGCTGAGAATACGACTCATATCAGTACACGAAGGTTAGCGTTGCAAGTGGATGTTCCTCATACGACTGTCTGGAGACTGTTGCAAGAGTGTAAGTTGTATCCTTATCATCTGCAACGAGTACTGGTCCTGTCACTAGCAGATTACCCTGCACGAGTTAGGGAGTTAGGTTGTATCAGTGGTTCTTGCAACAGTAAGGTGCAAATCCGAACTTTACTTCCTTAATATTATGTACTGATGAAGCTCAGTTTATATGAGATGGCTTTAAAAATTTCCACAATCAGTATGTATGGGTATAACAAACCTACGTGCTACTGTTACATCTCATCAACAGGTGTGGCCATTCTAGCAATTCTTGTTATGTATATGGTAAGGTAACTGAAGAATCAAGGGCGAACTATTACTCCCTTGATAAGAAGGGCATAATATGCCGGCAATCAGTTTAAATCGTCGGCCCATCATTTATGTTGTGCGTCTTGTGTAAGCCTGCCTGCCTGCCTTAGGCTAAAAACCAATGTCATTGTTATCTTTGAGGTACGATTTAAAATTATTTATCATTTCTTAATTTTATAAAATAAGTGACTGTAATTAAATTTTGAAATTTTGAAGTTGAAGCCCTCAATGTGTATTAATTACTAAAAATTGTTCAGAACTGTAACCAAAAGTGCCCAAAAGTGTGTGTCCATATGTGTTTTGTGACTTCATTTTGAATTGTTAACTGTATTGTGTTTTTTTAATAAATATTTAGTTTACCAAATAGGGGATATACTCCATCCTATCATGAAATTTAATTTTTGGTTCTAGAGGCTCTTTAATAACGTCATGTCTGTCCCCAGTAGAAGAAAGTTTGGTGACACTTTGTCTAGATGAATACCGGTAGGCAAACGTGACATAATTCAATTTATGGTTTACTAGTTCATTGCTGTGTGTTTACGGACCTGAAAAAAACAACACGTAATGGTATTGTTAATACCCTTGCGGGTCTTTCTGATTATTTATGCCCTCGTGCCTTTTGAATATTTTATGACCCGCTCTAATACCAATACAACACATACAACATTTTTATGAATTCGATTAAAGTTAAGATGCAAGCAAATAAATAAATAAATATTGTAATGCTCAAATAAGTAAAATAATCGTTGTAAACCTAATTTTTTTCTTGATGTGAAAAATTGCAATTTTGGAATGTTCCCGTGAATTTATAACTGCCACTAGTCACTCATATTTCACTGTTACGTGTTACTTTGTTTTTAGACATGCTTATTGAGTACCTGTTCTACTCATATTAATAAAATGTATAATGCCAACATCCCCGAAATGTTATTTTTTGCTGTTATGAAATATTCTAAATAACTTTTATATGACTCACAAATACTCCATAAACAATTTCATATTTTTCTTGAGATTTTACTGGAAACCACTGTTCGTAGCTTTGTTAGCATGTGCGAGAATTTCCGTAGAACTTCACAATATTCTTTCATTTTATACGAAAAAATCACTCCAACGACGATTATGCAATAGTAATTAGATACACACTCTGTTTTGCTTATCTGACGTCATATTGACAAATGATTACAATGCACCTTTTCACTTAGACACAAGTACACTTATAAAATACTTAGAATTCTCATTTATTCAGCAACGAACTAGGAAATAAAATTTTTTATGATGCATCACGAGCGTTACTAGATGTTTTTGCCCCTCAGGCGACTTCCCACCCCTCGGGTCAGTGGCCTTCGGGTCCTAGATATATCTATGTATACATATATATTTATGTATACATAAATAACTGTTCTGTTAATTAACTTGTATAGTTCTAAGATACTTGAGAAATTATGTAATCATTAGCGTTAATAGAGTGATTTTTGCCAATAATAATTCATAATACAGAATTTGAGTTCAAGTTCTTAAAATAAAATCAACGCTTGAGAAATACTTCATCTCTGAAGACGCATCTCCTTTTCTCTGTTCGATTCGTCTAAAAAGCGTCTTCGGTGCCTCTTGAGGCCACCTCTTTCTTCGCCTTCAATTGTCCCGACCATTCGATTGTTTGCCGTCCATTGTGCTACAAGCGGCCTGGTTTCTCTCTGATGTTTACTCGTCGCCAAGCTGCTCTTGATCTCACTTGACAAAGCTCGCCTTAAACGCGACGCGGAAGGGCTGAGCAACATCTTGTCTTAATTTCGACGCGATACCATGAGTTCTTTCTAAATGATTCAAAACAAGCGCCCTCCGTTTGTTATAAAGAACAGTATTAAAGCGAAAGTTTTCTGCGAGTCTGGAGCAACTATAAATTTTAACTGGGTTGAAAAACCCTCTTATGCAGACATTCTGTGAAGAAATGAATCCAAATGAAACAAACGACGACTAAAGAATTGTTGTAAGGGACAGAATTTAAGTGTAACCCGTTCTAAAACTTTCAAATGAGTTCTGAACTACCTCTTCATATAGTAGAGAGTCTACAATCGGTTCAAAACTCCAAGGTTCTTTGATGGTGATAGGGATGGGGCTCAAATTCAATACTTTTCGTTCCCCAAGCATTCAAATCTCGTTCCTCAATCACTTGAATAGGTAGTCTCGTGGCTTGAGAATCGGTTCAAAACGCTAGGCGTTTAGCGATCTATGATTGATAATTTCGTATTTCCAAGTTCGTTAACTGATATGGTCATCTTATCACTTTATGTATTATGATGAATTATAAATATTGATTATAATTCAATATATCATTTTATTGACTCATATAATATTATGTCGCGCATTTTTTTATTTCAAGCTTATAAACGAAGTGGAGATAATCTGACTTTTTAGTTTCATAAAATTGGCAAATAAGAAAGAGACACCCAGTTGAAAATCATCGGGGAAACTGCGAAAGTAAATACTAGAACTTAAGAATAATATTTATTGGATATTATTGTATTTTAACCAAAAATGCGATACCCGAATAAAAGCATAATTTAATTTAAATTTCGAAATTCATCTCTCAATCTATTTCACTATCTTTTCTTTGCAAAGAATGATAATGTATCTTGTTCTGCGATGCTTACAGTTTGTTAAAGGTTTGTCCTTGTCGATCTCCAATATTCACAATTTATTTCGGCTTCTAACATTGCTAAGTCCTAATATTCTCATAGTAATATTTTCATCTAATTCTTCAATATCCTGGCTGGCTACCTTATGCAGGGTTGCCAGATCGTACCATAATTATGGAATCGTACCATAATTCATCCCAAAAAATAAATGTATCATAATACCATAATTGTACCATAATTTTTTTAAAGATAATAAAAAAATGAAATGTTACTGGTATTTGGAAACTAATATTTTTCTCAGACAAAAAGAATCTATCCTTTATTTTCTCGTTAGTAAGATTCAGTTGGAGCGAGATAAAAGTGCATTCTCCGAGAAAAATAATAGATTCCGAATACGCCATAAGAGTAAGATTTGACAATCGCTATAAAAAAATATTTATTTCATTTAAGTGATGTTTAACACAAGCAATATTTATTTTTTAATTTTTATCTGTCAAAGATGGGCATTTGCTTGAAAAACTTTAATTAATTACAAAATACTAATTACTTGTGGATTATGTATTGAAATACTGTTTATTATTATTTAAATAATTGTTATCACCTGTAGCTTTCGTTCTGCCAAGATTCACATTGTTCAGGATCTCAGAATCCGGTGCAGCTGATTTTAATGTCTTTGACAACTTATCTGTTAAGTTCAGCGATAGATTTTCTGAGGCAAGTAGACCGCACAATTTCACTTCTGCCGATTGCACCTTCAGTTTCAGCTGTTCTTTAGATTCTACCTGTTTAAAAGTGTTCTGAATATTGGCACTTGCCCAATTGCCAATTCCTCTCACAGCGTCCAAATGTTTCTTACAACTGCTGTGCATTTTAATTACCGAAATGTCAGCTGTCATTTCAGAGTTGCAAACGACGCATTTTGCCTTATTTGGTTTTTCAGGAATAGGTTTTCCAATTTTTCAGTTCTTCAATTGCTTCCCATTCAGGTCGATATTTTTGGACTCGTTTTTCAATTTTTGATTTGACTTGCCACGTAGTTTGTTTCTTCTTTTCAAGAGTTTCACTTCTACGTTTCATCTTAATCACTCGTTTTTCAACACACCAGTAAAAGATTTCAAACATCTTAGCTATATCAAAGCACTTTTAAGAACACGCAATAACTGAGTATGCTTTGAACACAATACAGGGAATAATTAAGAGCTATTTTTTCCATCTAATAATATATTTGATTAGTGTAAAATATTATTATTATAGTGTAGAATCATATAAAAGCATATAAATCTACAAAATGTACCATAATTATATCATAATTTTATACATTTCCGTTGTACCATATTGTACCATGATTTTATGCCCCCCACTCCATAATTCACGTTATTGCATCTGGCAACCCTGCAGAGTAGTTTTCACGAAAGTGCATGAGAGAATAAGGCTAATTGACACATGTATACATTTATATTTTATGACTAGGGAACGGATTTCCATGAAATTACATGTTTTTTTTTCAGGAACTAGATACCTGCATTCAATAATATTTTTTGAGTTTTCAAGACATTCTGAATGAATTGGAACTATTTTTAGTTTACATATTTTTACATATTTTGGTATAATTACATTTTTTACATATTTTACCTACTGCTACGTATTTCGTTATATTTTAATTATTTATACGTCGAAACGGAACAATTCAGATCCGCGTTTGAATTATATGTTACGGAATCATCTTTCTTAAAAATCAAATGTAATGCTGCTGGGCTTCTATGACCACCATATCTTCACCATAATTGTCACCCCTCCCCCGCTTACTGCATACTCTGAGTCAAGAATGAGAGGATTTCTGTGAACAAAAGTAATTTCAACTACGATTTTGCTCATGTTTCAAACAGCACATTCGTTACTCGATCGAAAACTAACAAATACTTTTTACAGAAAATTGTCTTATGCATTATTCAATTGGGGGAGGGGGTAATCTGCGATCAATCACTGGCTACACGGTCCTACTATTCATTAGAACTCTGGCTTCTCGTAACCGTGTTATACTATGAACATATTTTGTTTTTCGAATAAAATTCTTATGTGTGATGAAATCAAGTGTAGAATTACTTCTGTAGAGGTTGAACCTACTTTCAGACACTCCGAATGCTTGTTAAGAATTGATTGGCGACACTGTACTCTCGGAAAATTCTTGTAAAGAACAATTTTAAACACAATAATGAAGTTTATTTTACATATTTCCTATTTTTCTTACATATTTTGGAAAAAATAAGTACATATTTATGTACATATTTTGCATTTTTTATTACAGTAAAATCCGTTCCCTATTTATGACTTATATTTTACGAGATACTTGAGGGAACTATGTGTTTTCAAATGGAACTGTAGATATTTTTTCAGTCAACCATAACGAGTGTAAAACGACTAATTCAGTGATATATATCCAAATATTCATAAAACTGTTGCAGTTTTTTACTGAATTTTTCTTTCCATTCTTCCGCATTTTCAAATTTTTTGTATATCGTAAGGATTGAAGGTTTGAAAATACGGATTTGTCACAAGTCGTATGTATTGAAATAAGATTTTGTTATTTTAATACCACAGGATATTAATGGGATCTCGGAAACTAAACACTATTGTGTTTATTAGTAGAAGTTTCCGGGCTGGTAGGCCGTGGTCCAGTTGGCATTGAGGTACCAAACGTTTCGTCCACAGCTGCGGTGGACATCTTCAGTGGCGGCAGCGTCGTGAGGGTTTGTTTTTAGCGACTGACGCCGCGTTCGCGTGGCGGCGGCTTTATAGTCGGCGTGAGGGGCGCTGCGGTGGAAATTTCGCGCGCTAGCTTGCGATTGGTCGATGGTTCGCGGGCTGGCTCCTGATAGGCTGTCGATTGCGTTGTGGCTAGTTTGGGAAACTCTGTCCTTATATGGTTTTGTTTTGGTGTTGCGGAGTACGGGATACTAGATAGAATTGAGTTTGAGACCTTCTTCTTTCCTGTTGAAGTTATTGGGATGCTTGAAAATCTCAATAGCTTCCCGTTGTAACCTGGCGTGGTAGTGGTTGGTGGTAGATAGTATATCGGTGTCTTCAAACAGGATGTCGTGTTCCCTTCCCGAGAGGCATGCTCAGCCACAGCAGATTTGTCTGTGTATCCTAAGCGGCAATTCCGTTTGTGTTCGGTGAGGCGCGTGTTGACAGAACGTTGTGTAGTGCCAATGTACACTGAGCCGCAGGAGCAATGTATCCTGTAGACGCCTGCTGTCGTTAGCGGGTCCCTGTGGTCCTTGACTGATCTGAAGAGATTGCGGAGCTGAGTGGTGGGGTGAACATGGTTTTAATATTGTGTTGTCTGAGAATCTTGCCAATACGGTCCGTGATGTTTTGATATATGGCAGCGACACCGTGAGGTGGTTTCTTCGGGGGGACTGCGTGTGGTGTTACTTGGGCGTAGTGCTCGCTTCACCTCTTGAATTGAATATCCATTGGCCTTTAGGGCATTCTCCAAATGACCAAGTTCTTGGTGAATATTGTTGTCTTCGCATAAGCGTGTAGCGCGGTGAACGAGTGTTTTCATCATAGCTCTCTTGTGGCTGGGATGGTGGTTCGACAGTTTGTTAAGATATCGGTCCGTATGGGTGGGTTTCGAAATACAGTGTGGCTAAGGAACCATCTTGCTTTTTGTTTACCAGTACATCAAGAAAAGATATTTTTCCTTCGTGTTCCTTCTCAATTGTAAACTGTATGCGTGGATGAATGCTGTTCAGATGTTGAAGAAAATCCTTCAGCGTATCCTCCCCGTGGCTCCAGATGACGAACGTGTCATCGACGTAACGTAACCAACAATTCGGTTTAAGAGTGCAGTATTTAGTGCTGTGGCCTCGAAGCTCTCCATGTATAAGTTCGCTACAACCGGACTCAGCGGGTTACCCATAGCTACTCCATCCTTCTGTTCATAAAATTCACCATTCCAGACAAAATATGTAGTGGTAAGGACGTGATAGAAGAGTTCAGTGATGTCCTCCGGGAATAAACCTCGCAGCAAAGCTAATGTCTCGGTAACGGGAACCATGGTGAATAATGACACGACGTCGAAACTGACAAGCAGATCATCCGGTTGTAGTACCAGAGTCTTCAGTTTTTCGACGAAATGTGCTGAGTCTTTAATGTAGGAGTCGGTCTTGCCTATGTGAGGTTGAAGCAAGTTGCATAAATACTTGGCAACAGAGTACGTGGGAGAACCAATAGCGCTGACAATGGGCCGCAGTGGAACTTCGGGTTTGTGAATTTTGGTGCCGTATAGTCTGGGTGCAGCTGCTTCCGATTTCTTGATGGAACGTTGCGTTTCAGCAGGAATACTAGAATCTTTGAGCAGCTGGTGAGTGCGGCGGAGTATACGTGAAGTAGGGTCACGTGGGAGCTACGGTAATCTCAGGGTCCAGGACGTCCTTCATCTTGTTTTCGTAGTCCATTTTGTTCAAGACCACAGTCGCATTGCCTTTATCCGCTGCCAGAATGACGATATTATTATTGCTATTTAAATTCCTTAAAGCTGCTCTCTCCGCGCCGGGAAGGTTGCTCTTAGGCGGTTGTGCCTTTGCAGAATTCTGGAAGATTCTCTCCGAATTTCTTCTGCTATATCTGTGGGCAGTGTTCGAATTCCAGACTCTATTTTTGAGATTATGTCTTCTACGGGCACTCTGGACGGTGTAATCGCGAAATTGCCTCCCTTTGCGAGAATAGCTGTTTCTTCCGGCGACAGTTGTTGGTCTGATAAGTTGACCACTGTGCGCTGTAGGACAGCCCTGGTTGATTCTTCTTCTTTATAAGCCGGTCGTATTTCTGAATTTGTTTCTCAGAAACGAGTCTTCTTTGTAGTCATGGTACTGTAGGTGATGCGGTCTAAGTTATCCCAATCTTCTGCACTGAGCATATTACTGATCTGAGATGCAGTTCATATAAGGCTTTATCTGTTAGGCAATGTCCTTGCGGGTTTGGTGTATTCGTTCTCGGAGCAGAGCTTTTCCATCCGGTCAAAAATGCGGTGTGATGACTTAGTGAAAAATTGCGTTTCTGACGTAAGAAATTGGTATCACATTGTTGTCCGGCAGCGCAGTAGAAACGTTAACGAGCACAGCATTTGAACCTTCTTCTTTCGTAGTCCCTCAAGTCGGCGTATAACTGTGATTCCTCCCGTAGAGGCGGTTTACATAGCATCGAGGCTTTCACGGCCGAGTCAATATTAGTAGAAGTTTCCGGGCTGGTAGGCCGTGGTCAGTTGGCATTGAGGTACAAACGTTTCGTCCACAGCTGCGGTGGACATCTTCAGTGGCGGCAGCGTCGTGGGGTAGTCTCCGGGTCGGCGGCTGTCCAGCGACTGACGCCGCGTTCTGCGTGGCGGCGGCTTTATAGTCGGCGTGAGGGGCGCTGCGGTGGAAATTTCGCGCGCTAGCTTGCGATTGGTCGATGGTTCGCGGCTGGCTCCTGATAGGCTGTCGATTGCGTTGTGGCTAGTTTGGGAAACTCTGTCCTATATGGTTTTGTTTTGGTGTTGCGAGTACGGGATACCAGATAGAATTGAGTTTGAGACCTTCTTCTTTCCTGTTGAAGTTATTGGGATGCTTGAAAATCTCAATAGCTTCCCGTTGTAACCTGGCGTGGTAGTGGTTGGTGGTAGATAGTATATCGGTGTCTTCAAACAGGATGTCGTGTTCCCTTCCGAGAGGCATGCTCAGCCACAGCAGATTTGTCTGTGTATCCTAAGCGGCAATTCCGTTTGTGTTCGTGAGGCGCGTGTTGACAGAACGTTGTGTAGTGCCAATGTACACTGAGCCGCAGGAGCAATGTATCCTGTAGACGCCTGCTGTCGTTAGCGGGTCCCTGTGGTCCTTGACTGATCTGAAGAGATTGCGGAGCTGAGTGGTGGGGTGAACATGGTTTTAATATTGTGTTGTTTGAGAATCTGCCAATACGGTCCGTGATGTTTTTGATATATGGCAGCGACACCGTGTAGGTGGTTTCTTCGGGGGGACTGCGTGTGGTGTTACTTGGGCGTAGTGCTCGCTTCACCTCTTGAATTGAATATCCATTGGCCTTTAGGGCATTCTCCAAATGACCAAGTTCTTGGTGAATATTGTTGTCTTCGCATAAGCGTGTAGCGCGGTGAACGAGTGTTTTCATCATAGCTCTCTTGTGGCTGGGATGGTGGTTCGACAGTTTGTTAAGATATCGGTCCGTCTGGGTGGGGTTTTCTAAATACAGTGTGGCTAAGGAACCATCTTGCTTTTTTTTTACCAGTACATCAAGAAAAGATATTTTTCCTTCGTGTTCCTTCTCAATTGTAAACTGTATGCGTGGATGAATGCTGTTCAGATGTTGAAGAAAATCCTTCAGTGTATCCTCCCCGTGGCTCCAGATGACGAACGTGTCATCGACGTAACGTAACCAACAATTCGGTTTAAGAGGTGCAGTATTTAGTGCTGTGGCCTCGAAGCTCTCCATGTATAAGTTCGCTACAACCGGACTCAGCGGGTTACCCATAGCTACTCCATCCTTCTGTTCATAAAATTCACCATTCCAGACAAAATATGTAGTGGTAAGGACGTGATGGAAGAGTTCAGTGATGTCCTCCGGGAATAAACCTCGCAGCAAAGCTAATGTCTCGGTAACGGAACCATGGTGAATAATGACACGACGTCGAAACGACAAGCAGATCATCCGGTTGTAGTACCAGAGTCTTCAGTTTTCGACGAAATGTGCTGAGTCTTTAATGTAGGAGTCGGTCTTGCCTATGTGAGGTTGAAGCAAGTTGCATAAATACTTGGCAACAGAGTACGTGGGAGAACCAATAGCGCTGACAATGGGCCGGGATAACTTAGACCGCATCACCTACAGTACCATGACTACAAAGAAGACTCTCGTTTCTGAGAAACAAATTCAGAAATACGACCGGCTTATAAAGAAGAAGGAAATCCAACCCAGGGCTGTCCTACAGCGCACAGTGGTCAACTTATCAGACCAACAACTGTCGCCGGAAGAAACAGCTATTCTCGCAAAGGGAGGCAATTTCGCGATTACACCGTCCAGAGTGCCCGTAGAAGACATAATCTCAAAAATAGAGTCTGGAATTCGAACACTGCCCACAGATATAGCAGAAGAAATTCGGAGAGAATCTTCCAGAATTCTGCAAAAGGCACAACCGCCTAAGAGCAACCTTCCGGCGCGGAGAGAGCAGCTTTAAGGAATTTAAATAGCAATAATAATATCGTCATTCTGGCAGCGGATAAAGGCAATGCGACTGTGGTCTTGAACAAAATGGACTACGAAAACAAGATGAAGGACGTCCTGGACCCTGAGATTACCGTAGCTCCCACGTGACCCTACTTCACGTATACTCCGCCGCACTCACCAGCTGCTCAAAGATTCTAGTATTCCTGCTGAAACGCAACGTTCCATCAAGAAATCGGAAGCAGCTGCACCAGACTATACGGGCTACCAAAATTCCAAACCCGAAGTTCCACTGCGGCCCATTGTCAGCGCTATTGGTTCTCCACGTACTCTGTTGCCAAGTATTTATGCAACTTGCTTCAACCTCACATAGGCAAGACCGACTCCACATTAAAGACTCAGCACATTTCGTCGAAAACTGAAGACTCTGGTACTACAACCGGATGATCTGCTTGTCAGTTTCGACGTCGTGTCATTATTCACCATGGTTCCGTTACCGAGACATTAGCTTTGCTGCGAGGTTTATTCCGGAGGACATCACTGAACTCTTCTATCACGTCCTTACCACTACATATTTTGTCTGGAATGGTGAATTTTATGAACAGAAGGATGGAGTAGCTTGGGTAACCCGCTGAGTCCGGTTGTAGCGAACTTATACATGGAGAGCTTCGAGGCCACAGCACTAAATACTGCACTCTTAAACCGAATTGTTGGTTACGTTACGTCGATGACACGTTCGTCATCTGGAGCCACGGGAGGATACGCTGAAGGATTTTCTTCAACATCTGAACAGCATTCATCCACGCATACAGTTTACAATTGAGAAGGAACACGAAGGAAAAATATCTTTTCTTGATGTACTGGTAAACAAAAGCAAGATGGTTCCCTTAGCCACTGTATTTCGAAACCCACCCATACGGACCGATATCTTAACAAACTGTCGAACCACCATCCCAGCCACAAGAGAGCTATGATGAAAACACTCGTTCACCGCGCTACACGCTTATGCGAAGACAACAATATTCACCAAGAACTTGGTCATTTGGAGAATGCCCTAAAGGCCAATGGATATTCAATTCAAGAGGTGAAGCGAGCACTACGCCCAAGTAACACACACGCAGTCCCCAAGAAACCACCTACACGGTGTCGCTGCCATATATCAAAACATCACGGACCGTATTGGCAAGATTCTCAAACAACACAATATTAAAACCATGTTCACCCCACCACTCAGCTCCGCAATCTCTTCAGATCAGTCAAGGACCACAGGGACCCGCTAACGACAGCAGGCGTCTACAGGATACATTGCTCCTGCGGCTCAGTGTACATTGGCACTACACAACGTTCTGTCAACACGCGCCTCACCGAACACAAACGGAATTGCCGCTTAGGATACACAGACAAATCTGCTGTGGCTGAGCATGCCCTCTCGGGAAGGGAACACGACATCCTGTTTGAAGACACCGATATACTATCTACCACCAACCACTACCACGCCAGGCTACAACGGGAAGCTATTGAGATTTTCAAGCATCCCAATAACTTCAACAGGAAAGAAGAAGGTCTCAAACTCAATTCTATCTGGTATCCCGTACTCCGCAACACCAAAACAAAACCATATAAGGACAGAGTTTCCCAAACTAGCCACAACGCAATCGACAGCCTATCAGGAGCCAGCCCGCGAACCATCGACCAATCGCAAGCTAGCGCGCGAAATTTCCCCCCCCCCTCACGCCGACTATAAAAGCCGCCGCCACGCAGAACGCGGCGTAAAAAAGCCCTTACCTCCGCTCCATAAGCGTAACAGCTGGAGCCCATGTATCCCACATTTTGAATAAATTCCCGCCTCGCCAAGGATTTTGGCGAGGGGAAAGTTGACGCGGTGTCAGGGCCCCCCGGCGCGAACTTCGCTGGACAGCCGCCGACCCGGAGACTACCCCCACGACGCTGCCGCCACTGAAGATGTCCACCGCAGCTGTGGACGAAACGTTTGGTACCTCAATGCCAACTGGACCACGGCCTACCAGCCCGGAAACTTCTACTAATATTGACTCCGGCCGTGAAAGCCTACGATACTATTGTGTTTGTAAAAAAAAAGATTGTACAAAGAAAATTGCATATTTTCAACAAATAGTTTTATTGTTAATGAGACTATGCAATATTCTTCGTACAGTCTAATTATTTATTCTTATATTTTGTTTCAAGATACCATTAATATCCTGTGATATAAAACTCTACTAAACGGAGTTGAAGTAATAAACAATTTTATTACAATACATATGACAAATCCTTATTTTCAATTTTTCAATTCCTTCAATCAAAGAAAGACAAAAAATTGAAAATGCAGAGGGATGGAAAGTAGAGTTTAGGGAAAACATTTCAACAGTTATGTAAATATTTGGAACACGTTTCATTTCCTCAAATACTAAGATCCCTTCTCTTCCGCAAAAGCGTATTTGCTGGTGGAGAGCTGCGTGCCCTTGATGGCGGATTGTTACATTTAAACACACAAGTCACAAAAAAAAGTCAAAATTACTAAAAAAAATGCATATATAGCATATGAAAATATGTATATCATTAAATTCGTATTTTTACGCTCGTCATGAAAGGATGAAAAAATAGGTATAGTTCTATTTGAAAAAAAAAAAGTCACGTCAAATATCTCGTAGAATACAAGTGATTTAATATAATTGAATACACGTAACAATTAGCCCCAGCCCCTCCAGCTCTTTCATGGAAACTGCACTGCAATAATTGCAACCGTTCAAAACTTACTGGAGGTGCTAAAGAAACGTGACTCACCTGTGTATATAGACAGAGATTATCCAGGAAGGAAACAACTAAACTTCGAAAACAAGCTCTTAAGACCACTTTAAGCTTATTTTGTGTAATAAACTATTCGAATATTTCGAATGGCTAAGCTGCAACAACCCCTCAAAAGTTGGTTTGAAAAAACACTTTCTAGCCAAAAATTTGCATTTCAGGAACATAAACAATACAGAAACATGTAATTTATATACTATTTATAAAAGAAATGAATATATTTGTTCCTAAATCAAAATTAACACAGAAATAAACCAGTGGTGCAACAGAAGGACACATACATTCTCGTACTATTTAGTTTTACTGATTTCTTTGGTCTGCCATAGATCTTCGGACTGGCCCCATCCTCTTGCCAGCTGCCATCTGTCGCTGCCCAAGTGCATTGTTTAAAAAAATTCCTTACTTTTTCGGTTTTCTAAATGTAGAAGCGAAATATTACATTAAGAATATTATTGAAGAGTTGAAGACATTATTGACCTAACCCCACATGGAAATATTTGTTGAGAAAAATGGAGTCCTCTTTAAGAAAATGGCATTTCGCGTTACTCTAAATGAGAAATTTATAGCTCTTTTACACAGAAACTTTTTCACTTTTCGAAAATCATTATTGGAAGTCATTTAAAGCATTCCACTCCCAAATGTAGTAATGCATTCAAAACGCTGATATGTGCACATTAACAGCGCGAGGAATATTAGAAAAAACATTGAGCAATTTTTGAAAAAAAGAAAAAACAAAACAAAAGAATATCAACAAACTTTATATCTTTATATATTTAGAACTATCCGTCGGGAAAGTTTGAAGAAAAAAATTGAGGCATTTCTGAAAGTACAACTTTTGAGCTCATTTTCACAGAAAATTATTTCGAGAAACTTTATATGACATTATTTAAAGCACATGTAGAATGGGGTTATCTGTTACTCAAAAATTGTTTTTTTATAACGTCCGTCTGTCCGTCCGTCCCAATCGATTTCGACAATGGTAGTATAGAGACAATGGTAGTACAATACTGTGACCGCTCTACCTTTTCACTATTCTCTGAAAAGCCTACAGCGGGTCACTCAAGTAACCTAGTAGTATTACTTGACCTGTGACTTATGACAATGTCACACCAAAAATTAGGAATGGTTTTATATGTCCTAACTGCCCTACAGGAGTGGGTTCGTCTTTTAACCTGCTTTTGTAATAAAAGAAACATAGGCAAGTTTATCTTTTAACTATGAACCGAGTTCTAGATATATTCTGTTAAATACTTGAATACAATTCTAATCTAGCATTTACACATTGCATTGAAAAATTCTATCACTTGCTCTACCTTTAGCAATTACGTGATACCTAACAACTGCAGTTGCGTTTTAACACTCAAAAACACTTTACATAAAATTATATTACACTTAACTTCACAATAAAATAACACAACACATAATACATGGAAACACAAAATACTGCAAAAAAATCACATACCAAAATACCCTTTACAAACGCTTTCAAAGAAATTGTCACTTGAATAGTGAATGAAATATATACAAAACTTTTTTCACGTAGATTATTACTTTATACAATTTAGTCAGCAAAAAAACTATCGTTATGTAAATCAATAATACCTCTTTCACTAATTATTGGTTTTTAACAATTTGAAAACGATTAAACAATAAATTGAAAACACACACTAAAAGAACAAATATTATCGATAATAGAAAAATGAAAAAAATAGGTTTTTACAATTCTTTACATGAATTAGCTATATGGTTTCCTATTACGACTGCAATATTGTAAAAGATTCGTTTAAATGATTTTAATATAATTACACGACTATCTACGTGTGTGAGGTGAATTCTATCTTTGTATAATAATTCTCCCTTCTTTAAACAGTTCTTTTTTTTGAGAATTTCTAGTGAAGATTTCTAACTCACAAAACGTCGTCTCGAAGAAATATTTACACAGCTTGGAGCGGCGACGGCAACCCAGATCATTTCAAGGTCGTGGCAACCCCTTTGCTTCGGCGAATATGTGCTCTGGTGAATCGCTACCACAGCCCTGCGAATTTTATACAATATGACTGCAATATCTCCGCGTAATGAATTTCAAGACGAAAGACAAAAAAAGCTGGAAATAGAAAGAAACATTTCCTATAGCACATGCTTTCCACTTCAGTATGCGTTCTTGAACGTCGAAATAAATTATTTCCTCGTTGATAGAAAAATAGTATATTTCTGCGTAATGTGTTCACGTGAATTTATCAGAATATTCATGATTTAAAATTCTCAATTCTCTCATACATGGTATCGTTATTTTAATATGATGAGACGAATTACCTTTTTCAAGCTTCTTATCGTCAAAATACGGCGAATTCTCCTCTCCGTCCAGCACGAACAATTCCGGTGTGCAGATCGGCGGTCGGCAGTACAAGAGAGAGCTTTTCGTAGCGGTGCTTTGCGCTAGTGCTGATATTTTCAAGGGTGATTTTTTGATTGGCTGTCGTTCCATTCTACGCGAGTGCGTTTAGAAACTTACCGTTTACTGCTGGCGCGATCTCTTGCAATTCGGTAACACTATAATTGCATCTTGTCGTGTCTTGACGTTCTAGGGTGCTTCTCAAAAATCAACGGAACCGACATATGGGCGGTTACAATACGTAGTATAGAGAAAGTTATGTAATGCTGCGGATAATCGATTTCGAGATTTCAACGGATGTACACGTTTTGAGGTCCTCTGATGCCGAAAATTTTTTTTTTTCATAATGTCCGTCCGTCCGTCTGACCGTCTCTAAACATCACTAGCACCTAAACGATTCGTGGATTTTCCGAAATGTATATTTCCCGGTCGATATGGCTCCACTCGTGGCGCTGGAATTTTTCAAAACGTCGTTTACAATTGGGTGTACTGTAGTACATGAAACCCCCGGAACATTTTCAAAATTTTCTTAACACTAGCTCTAAATTTTTCTGTAAATATCTGGTACGCGTTGCTGAGCACCAGCGAGAACAGCAGCAGCGCTCCGAGCAGGATGCGTTGGGGCAGAGAAGCTCCGACGCGGCTGCAGGCGCCCGAGCAGCTCACGTGGGCCACGTCCAGCACGGCGCGGGTGAGCGTCGACCATCTGCCGCTGCGGTGCGCTCCACTGGACAGGAAGCTGTGCACGACGAAGCAAGCCAAGATGGTGGCGGAGAGCGCGATCAAAATGGACGCCCAAGCAAGCAGGAAGCAATGGAAGGAGAGCACTTGCGAGTATGGCACACTGGGGCGCGAGGAACCACGATGCAGAGAGGGCCCGCCTGGACAGGAACGGTGAAGTCCGCAAATTGATACCTGTCGAAGGTGTAGAATAATACGTTCGCTGCTATGTCCGCTGCAGCGCTTTGAATAAGACCAATTTCTCCATCGTAAGTTCCGTTGTTATTTGTTCCATATGCAGCTGAGGAAGGTTCTACAAGCTTCAACCGTACTCCTGTTCTTTCTTCAAATATATTAAATACGCAAAGACAAGGGCCGTCAAATATTTTTTTTCCATTTCTATTATCCCAAAAATAGTTTAGGATAAGGTCATAATGTACTCTTCTATAATCACTGTCATTGCGAAAAACATGATTTTTTTTTCTTTTGGTACTTTCCAGTATTTTCATTATGAATGTCACCCAGAAGTACACGATGTTTTATTGGAGATAATTGATTACTGAGACTTTTACAAGGCAGCATCCACAAAATCAGCAAAACAGTATTCATAAATTCCATTGTATTGCATCGTGATAATCTTTGTAAATGCGCCTTCTCAATATTGAACTCACTAATATATTCTATTCTCTAAAAGTGAACTTAATTGGTCTTTGCAATCAATATACGTTTTAGCCATAACATGTTCTCTCACAGCCATTTGCTCTAAACGTGTTTCATTTTGGAAGTGTGCAGGATTGACATTCATCGTATACTACAACTTCCTTTTCAAGGCACGTGTAACATACAACACATACATGGCTTTATGTCTTGTGGACAATATAATAATACATATCTTAATAATAATAATAATAATAATAAGAAGAAGAAGAAGAAGAATAGTCCTACAGCAATTTGTCCCAGAAACAGACGGATTTTGTTAATAATAGAATACATTTTGCCACGAATCTGGAAAGAAATCAGTTCCTACTAAAGAGGTGCATTACACTGAGAACCATAAAGCTGAGAAACATCTCCGCCCAATGATCTCAAACGACCACCCAAATCCGTCAGCCAGAACATTCTGGACCCCCTCAACAAGTACTTCAGACCCACCACATCAAACAAACCTTAATAAAAAGCAAACGGAATTACTAACGCCCTACTCCCAATTCTTACTCATTTCTCCATTACACCCAATAAAACTCCGGTATATGACCTACGATATTTGAACAGTGTGAAATGCTGGCGTGGGTACAGCTTGCAAAATATTTCGAAATTTGTTGCTTCGTAATTTGCTTTATACCATTTTATCAGAACCTAAATTATTTTGCTTTATTTAAAAAAAATGGTTTCAAATTGGATTATATAATTTCGAAAGCCAACCAAATATATTATTTCGATTTTTTTACAAATAAATAATTGATTCGATTTTTTTTTATTTCTACCTGTTCTTTTATTTATTAACAAATAAATTTATATTACATAATTTGTTGGCAAGATGCCAGCGATTTACATGATACGTGATATATATATATATATATATATATATATATATATATATATATATATATATATATATATAGTAACCACCCATATGTCGGTTCCATTGATTTTTGAGAAGCACCCGAGAACGTCAAGACACGACGAGATGCAATTATAGTGTTACCGAATTGCAAGAGATCGCGCCAGTAGTAAATGGTATCCCTTATATATAATGTATTAAGGTTTCTGAACGCACTCGCGTATAATAGAACAAGAACCAATCAAAAATCACCCTTGAAAATATCAGCACTAGCGCAAAGCACCCTCTCTTTTGCTTGAAAAGCTCTCTCTTTTGCTGCCGACCGCCGATCTGGACGCTCCGAAACTGTTCGTGTTGGACGGAGAGGACAATTCAACGTATTTCGCCGTATAAGAAGCTTGATAAAGGTAATTCGTCTCATCATGATAAAATAACGATACCATGTATGAGAGAATTGAGAATTTTAAATAATGAATATTCTGATAAATTCACGTGGACGCATTACGCAGAAATATACTATTTTTCTATCAACGAGGAAATAATATATTTCAACGTTCAAGAACGTATACTGAAGTGGAAAACATGTGTTTCTTTCTATTTCCAGCTTTTTTGTCTTTCCTCTTGGCTTACCACATAAGAAATTAATTACGCGGAGATATTGCAGTCATATTGTATAAAATTGAAAAAATTGAAAAACTGTGGTAGCGATTCACCAGAGCACGTGTTCGCCGAAGCAAGGGTTGCCACGACTTTGAACGGATTTGGGTAGCCGTCGCCGCTCCAAGCTGTGGAAATATTTCTTCTAGACGACGTGTCGTGAGTCAAAAAACTTCACTAGAAATTCTCAAAAAAAAGAAAGAACTGTTTAAAGAAGCGAGAAATATTATACAAAGATAGAATTCACCTCACTTACAGGCGTAGATAGTCGAGTAATAATATTAAAATCATTTAAACGTAATCTTTTACAATATTGCAGTCGTAAAAGGAAGCCAGGTAGCTAATTTTTGTAAAGAATTGTAAAAACCTATTTTTTCATTTTTCTATCAACGATAATATTTGATCTTTTAGTGTGTGTTTTCAATTTATTGTTTCATTGTTTGCAAATTGTTCACAACCAATAATTAGTAAAAGAGTTATTATTGATTTACATAACGATACTTTTCTGCTGACTAAATTGTATAAAGTAATAATCTACGTGAAAGTGAAACAACGGCTTGTATATATTTCATTCATTATTCAAGTGACAATTTCTTTGAAGGTGTATGTAAAGGGTATGTTGTATTGTGTTTTTTTGTCTTGTGTACAGGTATTTTATTGTGTTTTTTTGTGAAATGAGGGGTAATATAATTTTATGTAAAGTGTTTATGCGAGTGTGAAAACGCAACTGCAGTTGTTAGGTACGTAATTGCTAAAGGTAGAGCAAGTGATAGAATTTTTCAATGCAATGTGTAAATGCTAGATAAAATTGTATTCAAATATTTAACAGAAAAAATATATATATATATATATATATATATATATATATATTGTGACATACCGATATGTCACGTTAAAATAAACTAACATTTATTTGTAGACAATATGGTGGAACATGCATTACGAAATATCACGAGAGCTAGAGCTTAGCAACGACCGTGAATAAACAATGTGGTTTTTGTTTTTTGTAAATGCATTAACAGTTCTGGATGCCGAAAGTAGAAAATTTAGGATTGGGCGAAGAAGTTTAGACGATCAAAAGGTCAGCTACACCAAAATTTAACGAACGTATGGATTGGCTGGGTGAGAGAAGGACGGTCAAATGTTATGGAAAAAATGAAGGTAGTTTAATACGAAGTCTTCGAGGGATGAATCATGCAGGAAGATTTCATTCTGCTCGGCAACGCGCTTCTGAACTGATCGTAGGCTAGTGAGAGGGAACGAGTACAATCGAGATAGAATTGGGTTATCAGTGAAATTTTAAGGACAGTGAATGATATTGCAGATATTTTCATGTGGAAGCAATATTGATGTATAAATTGGAACTTTGTCGGGAGTGGTAATCGAGTTCGGGACTATGTCATAGGACGTAATCGGGACTGATAATTTTGATAGTTTGAGACCAGCTTGGATAGGGCAGAAGAGGATTTCGTGGAACTTTGGACTACGGAAGCTCGCAAGATATTTCGACTAGAAGTCTACGAGGACATCAACGAAGAAAGATAAGTTAACCGCGGTATAAATTGTAAATTGAAAGATATCTTGATCAAAGGCCTAAAAATTGTAAATTCACTAAATTGTTTGCTAAAAGCGTAAAAATAAACTTTGTTGAATTTTGTTCTTTAGAAAACAAAGTGATCTTTCATTTAGTCAATCCAAACAGAAATGAACTAGGAATAGAATCATTCTATTTCAGATTCCCAGCTGCGCTGTATAGTCGGCGGATCTTATAATCCATTATAGAGGTAATAAGGATTATAATATATCGTGACCCATTGACCAACAAGCCGGACGCTAAGATCTTTAGCAGATATAAATGTAGAGAGAGGAAATTTTGTATATCTCAATATATATATATATATATATATATATATATATATATATATATATAACTCTGTTCATTGTTAAAAGATTAACTTGCGTATGTTTCTTTTACTACAAAAAAGCAGGTTAAAAGACGAACCCACTCCTGTAGGGCAGTTAGGACATATAAAACCATTCCTAATTTTTGGCGTGATGTTGTCATAACAAGTCACAGGTCAAGTAATACTACTAGATTGTTTGAGTGACCTGCTGTAGGCTTTTTAGTGTATGTAGTGAAAAGGTAGGTATGTATATATATATATATATTGCAAGCCACAGTTCCGTCCGGTACAAGCCGTAAGGCCAGCACCCGACTTGAGACGTCTTTGGGGGGGTGGCGAACACAAATCACCAGTCGACTTGCTCAGTGAGACGTCCCAGTGTGGACACAATAAATAAAAAAAAAATAGGGGGGGCAGGGTCGTGAAGATCGTTTTGGATTGGATGCAAAATTACACACAACTCGAGTGAGAATCACTTTTCACTTAATTCAGAATATATTCTAGAAATATTTGCTGCTATGACAGATACATAAAATGGCACACAGAAAAAATCAAATACAGAATACTCTTGACTGTCTGTAAGAAAAAACCCACACACACACTAATAACTCGATACACAATTTCCTACTCTTCTTTACAACCCAATTTTTTAACATACACACACTTTCAGAAATTCGAAGAATCGTTAAAGTATTACTTTATACAAAAATGAAAGAAAAAACACATTGAAAATCAAAATTAGTACTTCTGACTTAACATTACTTTCACAAAAAAATGAAACTCTCTCTCTGTCTCTAAAATCCAGAGAATGATTACTATTATAATTCGTCTCTTACACAGGTCACTAAACACTTACACAGGATCTTACACTTACACAGGACAAACTTACACAGGTTCACTAAATTATAATATCAGATCTTCAAATCCTTTTTTAAAAGAAAAGATTGATTCTGTTCTCACGTATTAGAAGTCGGAAACAAATGTACTTTACTTTTCTTATCTTTTAAGCATGGTAAATCTGTTACCCTCTCTTTCTTTCTACGTGACGGATACTGAATAAGCTTTCTGATTAAAATGAATTACTACTATCCCTACAAAAGCAGTTTATTTAGTACGACCTTACTGTATTCTCTTCTCGGCCGCGTCGAGCAGTCAGCTGTGCTTTCTTCTACCCCTTTCCTCAGAGCTGTTTCGGCCTTGAAGTGTCGGAGCCTCGGGTTGAGAACGCAGTTGCCCACCAGAAACGCGTTCTTCTTCTCGTTCAAGTTTTATATTCTTGCGTACTCTCATATGAATTTTACTTAATTTCCAATTACGATTAATGACCAACTGGATATTCAAAGTTAAAATGGATCCAGAGATCACCCCCTTTTACACGAGCACAAACTTTAAGAGAGTATATATATAAGAAAAGAAAAAACAAAAAACTGGAAAGAGAAATGAATGCAACAATTAATTACTGCCGTCCATTCAAAACTCCTCTCCCTAACTCTCCCATTATAAATTCATAACGTTTCTTTTTATCCTTCTTCTAAGATTACGTTTAAATCAATTTATAATAGAATATTTACCTCTTCTTATCTTCCTGAAGAGTTTTCCTAAAAGTTGCAAATCTGAAGTCCGCTGCAATATCAATTCCTGGCGTGCCGTTTTCAATACGTCCGCCCAGTTCAGCTGCTACCCTGAGAAAGAACTTTTTTTTTCATCTGACTACCGGTCTCGCCCTCGATCTATGGCGGCGGTCTCTCTTGTTCTAATTTCTAGTTAGCATTCCTAATATTCATCCGCGTTAGCGCGCGTTCAAAATACTTCTTTCCCTCGCTCTCTTAGGTCGCATGTGACACGTTTTCGAAGTCTAAGAAAACGGACGGTCACAATATATATATTCTAACACACCCACCTACTACCTTCTCCACGTGGTGAGGGCGTGATAGAATGAATGCTCGTGAAGCGAGCTTAAAATTCTCGGGAAGCAGGATCTTTTGGGTATGAGAAAGGTCTGAACCCTTGACACAATGAATCAGATAAAATACGATTAAAATGTACATATATTCAATGAAAACAAATACAGTGACCCAATTTTATAACAGGATAATGCACTTTAAGTAGTTGGTAACTGAAAAAAAAACAAGGCAAAAAAAAAATAGGCGTCTCCTCGACTGCCTGAACATACTTTCACCAATTATAATTTACAATTTGCTCATTCCTCTTTTTGAATTTTCATCTACCAAATTATTTTAATCTTTTAACCTCTAGTTTTTCCGTGCGCGGCTTTTAAAATGAAATTTACACTTGTTTTAAGGAATCCCGTTCACAGCTGCTAGCCATGGGCTTCGCACTCACTATAACACTGAACTTTAAAGAGAAAAAAACAATAAAACGTAATAACGTAACGTTACTTAAATCTGACCCCTTTACATATAACAGAAAGCAATTACTTTTAACACACTACAATAAACTCTGACTTTTCCAGATAACATCAACTGTACAACATGTGAAAATCATGAGTTATTTACGTAAAATTGTACAAGGTATGGCCTCTTTGAATGAATTTAATTACACGTGCAGTGAATGAGCTTGAAACTGCCACTCACATCGTTCGGAATACTTCTCTCACCTATTCTGGACTTTTCACCCACTTTTAACACGAATTGTCGTGTATTTACGACTAGTCTCTTTCCCCAACTGATCGCTGTATAAAAGTTGCTAGTTCTTTTACCTCAACAGCTCCGCATCTCTCGCCTGTAGGTAACCTTGGGGATTTTCTGCTGCTCGCCCCGCGTTGCCACTCGTCTTCGCTTGCTATTTCATGACGTTACCAGTTTCCTTCCCTCGAACGCTTGACTCCGCTACGCAAACAATTTCCACACCCTTCTCCCGTTTTCTGGACTCGTACGATTCTCGTTTCTGTCCAAATCTTTCTCATCTACGCTTCGCTCTTCCTGTGGTCGTCCTTCTTCTTCTACCGCGCCCCGTACAAGTTCGTTCGCGCTTCCAGCCTCGAATAATTAGTGTAGCTGAAGTTATGCTTTAAATGTTCGGCCTACCTACCACACTTTATGTGTGGTCTCAGCGTGCAAAATGAGATGCTGGATTTAGTTAATGTCCTTCTGCGCGAATTTTACAAATGAAATTTTGAAATTATTTCGGAGTCAAACAGTCACTTCGCTTCTCTCAAATATTGTGAATGCGACGAATGCTTGTGCACTCTATTTCTTAATTACCTCACTTTCGAAGATACGCTTCTCAAGCTAACTTTTAACTTCCAAGTTAAAATAAACTTCTATGCTATCAAGTTTTAACCGCCGTCGCTGCTGCAATCGAAGAGAGCTCAGTCTAGTCGTCGTCGCTGCTGCAATCAAAGAGCTCAGTCTAGTCGCCATCGCTGCTGCAGTCGTTGAGGGCTCCTCCGAGGCGCGCCGCGATACTTATGGTACTCGCGCCTTGGGAAATTTTTGGAGGGGTGAATATTCTCCTCTTTTCGTGACCCCCCGGAGACACATTATTCACTAGTTCGGGCGTCAGAGTTCGAAAAACTGTGGGTAGATGGCGCGTTTACAAGCCATCGCTCCACCGCGTACCCTACTCCTCTCTGTTCGTGGGCTTCTTTTCGTAGCTGATGGTGGCGTTATGGGGTTGTCTGATCCCAACGTCTGTTCTACAAAACTGAAAAATTTGTATTTCTTTTACTGGATCGTTTCGCTTACCCTCTCTACACATTTTTAAAAGAACACCTTTGTGATCGATAATTCCAGGAATTAGTTTACAGGCTAGAAGTTTCTCCACCGGTCTTATAAGGGAAACGTCCCGTAAAACATCGCGGGTGGGTTTGGTCACCCACTGTGTTGAACCGTTGCCCCAAACCAACTCGCCCATGAAGCGTTGGGCGGCGCCTTCTGCACCCACATCCCCCTTCCAGGTGGTGTGCGGTAAATTGAAGTCTCCTCCGATAATGACTTTTTCCAACTTTTCCTGATTACGGGGGTTCGCTCTATAAGTCTTTGCAAAGGGTCATGTCCATCTTGCTGTGAACTATGCGTGCCCAAATTCCCCCTTTGCTTTTTGCTTTCTCATATACGGATTGACATATGTAGTATAGAGAAAGTTATGCGCTAAGAGACATTTGTTGGTGGAAGTGCTTAAAATTACTCCAAATGAAATTTTTCGAAAACTCAATAGATTCCTGTGTAAAAGTGCTTCAAATTTTACGTTTAAGTAAAGCTTAAGGTAGTTAGAGAGATATAGAGTAGAAGATAGAGATAGAGTAGATAGAGAGTCCTAGTAGATAGAGAATCCATATTACCATCAAAAACATTTATTTGCGATATAAATGGGTATTGCGAGACCTATGTAAACAAACAGAGACTCTTATGAAGAATTTTCTTTAATTATACGAAAGAATTTTGTTTCATAGATGGAAAGCGAAAATATTTCAGTACCACATATAGACTTATCGTTGACTAGTTTCTAAACTAGTACCAACAGATTGCGTGGCCAGTAACGAAAAATTGAGGCATAAGATTACACAATTTCCAAGAGCAGTATTATGAAAAGTAACATTATAAACATATATCTATATTTTATTTGCAAGGATTGCTAATAATGAGCAGAATTTCCTCATCTGAGTAGGGCGAAAAAACTGCGGTAAATTGGCCAACGCCGTACTGTCCTTGAGATTGGCATACCAGCTCAGTGCTCACGCTTCTTCTAAGTTTCGTTGTTTTGATCATTTTGAATACTTTTCATGCCCGATCGACTCGCGGAAAATATCACTATGAGCGAATTGGTGGAATATTTGTTTCTATATCACAATTGGAGAGAAGACGAAACAATTCCTCTCAATGTCACACAGAACAGTGACATAATAGAAAGTTTTCAAATATACTTCAATGCTTGTTTCTCTCTAATTTGTATTTATTTAATTATCTGAGCCAATAGTTAGATAAAAGTTAGATTATTCGATTGCATAACAACAAGATCAGAAGTTCTAAGTTAACAGTTATTTCCAGCGGTGAGCTTAAGTAATTCACAGAAGCTATTTGTTAGCTGCAATGTTTTCAGCATACTTTTATATAATGTTATGATATTGATTTAGATGCAGATTATTGTGAAAAGTACATACCAAACTAATAATGATAAAATGAAATTACAGCATCACATAATTCTGAGATCTGTTTTATTTAGACCCTCAATAATTCATCTATTGCCAAGACGCTGTCTGGAGGAGAATTATTGCGACCGACTGCTCTGATCGGTAGTTTTTTATGGTTTCTCGAATCAACACCAGGCGAATGCCGGAGGAGTACCCTACCAAACGGGCCACGGACCGCGCGCTATCTTTCCTTCCTCTTCCTATCCTCTCCCTTACTCACATACTACTGACTACTACTACACACACATATCCCGGGAGACCGGTCGGGAGCATAGAGCTTGTCCCGGCTGGGGCGGTGCCCCGCTGGTGGTTGAGTCCTGGTTAGGAGGAAATCCCACTAGCCGCCGGTAGGTCGGCGCCGGATCTCGCCATCCAGCGGGGGAAGATCACCGCCATCTCCAGAGAAAAAATGCACTACACTTACCGGACTAATGACCAAAGCAGTTGACGCGCCCGGAAGCACGAAAAAATCAATCAATCCATCGACATTTTTAAGTGAAAATTGCTATTTAGGACGAGGTTTTAAACTCCTTAAATATTCTTAAAATAATATTTTGGTTGACTATTAAGACGCTTAAGAAAATTTGAGAAAATTTAAAAGAAATATACTTAGGGCGGCGATAGATGGCAGAAGGCAAGAAGGAGGGACAAGACTGTGCAGTACCAAGGAAATTAGAAGACTTTACTACGAGAACGTCTGTGCGATTCTGTAGCATTTCTAGACTTTTTTATTGTTTCTAACTTATTAATTGTAATCGCAGGGACACGGACACCAGCCAAGTGCGCGGGGCCGAAGGTAGCGTGTCGCACACCATGGAAAGAAAAGGCGTTTTCTCCACGTGCCTATGTCAGGATTGGCTTCTCACTTGCACTTTTTTACCCTATCATCCTTCAATCGGTGGATGGAAAAGACAACTCACCTTTGTCAACACCTGCTAAGGGAAGGGGTGAACATAAAATAAGCCACCTCCCTCGCCTACTCAGAAATAAGTATACAAAACTCTCTGTACTTCGAAGGTTAAGGACACTACACCACATTTTCAAAATTTTACAGGAAAGCAGTTCAAAGAAATACGGAATTACATCGGATATTTCTAATTTCGTTATGAAATGTTTTTGGATGTAGTTCTTCATACCTCGAGGACGAGAGATGCTATGGCAACAATTATTTAAATATCCAACTTAAGCAAAACATTGTTGCATTATCCTTTCCCCAGATTTCAGAAATTGTCACTGCGCGCCACGCCGTTCTCTCGGCCACAGGGTCTTGCGTGTCTCGACGCGGCCTCAGCCTGCAGAGACGAAAGCGTCGCCGTGCGGGATGGAAGGCGATGGAGCGTCGGTGACGTCGTTGACAGTCGGCGCCGCGCCGCGCCGCGCCGCGCCGCGCCGGAGCACGCGTGGCCGACGTCAGCGAAGTGATTGCTGCGGCCTCGCGCACCGTCACGTCACTCCTCGCCTTCCGCGTCACATCCTCACCCCAGCCTTCTACATCGCTCTCCGCTCCGTAAAGCTTTGCCATCGCCGCTCTACCATGCCCCGCACACCGACTTCGGAGCCCCTCCCCCCCTACGTCCCACTCAATTCACCTCACCATCTTCCCCCACCCCGCTCTCGCGCTTTCAGCCCTGACGCCCGGGATGATCCCCTTCCAAATCATCAGGAATTGTGGAAAAAGCGAGCCTTCAGCACGTTTCTCATGCTTCTCTTTTATCTGCCTGACATTTAATCATTTATCTAGCGTCATTCACCTCACTATCCTTATCGCTTGCTCTCCTCGTTGAATCACCACTCACGCCTGTAGCCCATCTATCCAATACATTCTATTGAAATATCAACTCAATACCACACGTCATCCACTACAACCTGGCCTCAACAGACCATACTACAACACGCATCAAAAAACGTTACCCTTTTAACGCCTTCCTAAACTTATTTTCCAACAATTGTCAACAGTAGGTGCTGAGTGTAGCTTCCTACCCCTTGCCGTAGTTAGTTAGTTTTTAAGTTTAGGAAATAAGAATAGCTGTAAGCCAGCAATACATATGAAAAAGTAAAATGTTACTGAACTTATTTATGTGAATTAAATGTATACAACAATTTATGTAAAACTGCTGGTTGATTTAATATTTATATTCAAATATTTACTATAATTTAACTCGCGATCACCGCCACTTTGTAATGTTCAAAATGAATGGTCCCGCCTCCCTTAAATAAAGCTAAAGTGGATTGGTCAGCTCGATCCCGCAAGGCGGGGCAGGGGTCGGAAAACTCTGGTAAAGTTCGGCTCAGGACATCGCCCATTTTTTGTGCAAGCGACGGTACATGTATTGTATGTGCATTTTTTTGTAATGAGCTGTTGATACTGTCACCTGATGAATATGATTTCTACGTCAAGTGCTATAGTAATAGACTTCGGCATTTTCTGAAAATATATTCCCGCCCTAAAGCAAGTCATTTTTTTACAAAAACCACTGATTCGTAAATAAAAAGACACGGTAATGGTAGAATTCCTAGATTAATGAAGAGAGGCTTACATGAATCACGTGGGTGGGATTTGGTTATTATTCGTACAATTCGTTTTTGTAATCTAAAAGTCTGGGAGCTATAAGATGTATTTCCCCATAATATTATGCCATATCTCAGGCGGGAATGAACATTCGCGAAGTATACACAACTTGAGCAGTATGAAGGCTGACTAGTTGCAAAATTCTGAACGCGTAACATAATGAACTTAATTTTGTGTTCAATTCATTTTAAATGGACGTTCCATTAGGTTTGGCTGAATTGAGAGACCTAAAATTTTGTTGCCTTATCAGTCAATGGTACGCATATTCATTTTCAATGGGCACAGAATTGTTTATTTGAAATGGAAGAAACTGCATTAAAGCCGTTTTCTTTCGTTTACTATTAATTTGTTATTTCGGAACCAATTTGAAACATCTGATATTGTACTATTTACGGTTTCTTTATTGCAAGGATGTTCGTATCATCCGCAAAGAACCGTTCTTCGTTTTCGAATCGTCGAGGCATATCGTTTACGTAAAGTAGGAACATAATAGGGGCTAAAATCGATCTTTGCCAGGAACTCCATGCAACGGGCAAAGAGTCGGAAAGGTGCGTACGTAATGTTCCATCATTCCAGTAAGGTATTTCAACTCTCTGAGATCGTTATTTAAAAGGTACGAACGCGACCAAGCTAGAGCAATACCACGGATTCCGCAAGTGGTACAGAAGTAAAATATCATGATCCAGTGTCAAAAAGCTTTTGAGATCTAAAAATAATCCAATAGGTGCCTCGTTTTGATCCAATGATGAGGCGACATCTTTAAGAAAAGAAAATATGGCTATTTCCGTAGATTTTGATTTTTTAAATCCATGTTAGCAATCTGAAAGCGCGTCATGTTTACAGGAAGGTTTCCATTCGAACGTAAAAAAGTCTAATATTTTTGAAAAAACTGATAGAAGAGAAATTGACCGATAATTTTTAATTTCGTTTTGTTGCCTTTTTTGAAAAGCGGCTTAATTTTAGCTGGTTTGAAAATATCTGGAAACGTTCCAGTGCATAAAGATGCATTAAATATGTGAGTTAACGGGTGTATAATGGCATACGCACAAGTCTTTAACAAAGAATCCAGGAATTCATCTAAACCGGACGAATATTTATTTTTTAGTTTACCGATTATTTTGGGAATTTCATAGGAAGAAGTTTCGGAAACGAACATTGTGTCTAAAATTTTGGGTGAACTGTCTGTTTTTGAATTTTGTGCCTGAAGACCCTTAGTGAGATCGGCAGCAATTCTCGAAAAGTATTGGTTAAAGAGATTAGCCACTTTTGCCGGATCGTTCACATTTATATCGTTATATTTTAAAACAAGATTCTCTACGGGTTTTCTAGTTGATTTGGTAGTATTTTTATTATATTCCACATTGCTTTGTTTATTTATTTTGAGAGTTTCAAAAAATATCCTGATCGTTTTCATATTATTTTAGCCTGGCTTATGACTTTTCGTAACAATGTTTTGTATTTTTTAAAGTAGATAAGGAAATCTTGAGATACGTCATGACGTTTAGAAATAAAGTAAGTACGTTTATTTTACACATGTTCCTAGTCCTTTTGTGATCCAAGTATTACTTTTTCGTGAAATGTTTAATTTTCTCTTTTTAATAAAGCATACGTTAAGAGAAGTAAGTTTGAGAAAAATAAATTATATTTTCATTTGTGTCCAATAGCGTTATATTTCCTCCCATGATTCTTTTAACCGTAGTCCAATAAATAACTTTGCTTATTAACTGTAGTAAATGCTCTGCCATGCGTGTTTTATTTATTGTGTCAGTATTCATATTATTATTAATTATGAAATTTGTGCATCGTGGTCACTGTAACCTAGATTATTCGTTATTATTTCATCTAGTTGTAGTTTTGTTAATTATAATTTGATCTATTGCTGTTGTGATTTAAAGTATTCCGTGTAGGTACGTTCATATAATATCTAAATTAAGATGAATTAAATTGAAACTGCTCTTTTTCGTGTGATTCGCTCAGAAAATCCAATGTTGAAATCTCCACATACAACAATGGATTTTAAAAAGAGAGATTACTAATTTTATTCCCCGAGAGTTATCTCTAGATTTTCTACAGAAATTGAAGAATAATCTAAAGCTTGCTTTGTTGGAAGTCTGTAGATGCAAAGTAAGATAATTTTGAGCGTAGTAAGGTATGCAACTGTTATTTCAAAAACTTTTTCAACTGCATATAAATTGAATTCTGACAAGAAGGTAGAATCAATATTATTTCTTACATAAATACACGACCCTCCGTAAGCAGGGCCTTTATTTGATTCCCTTGCTCTACAATAAGATCCTGCAAGGTAAAACTAGAATTTGAATTATGTTTAGATCATTATGAGATAACCAATGTTCTGTAAGAAGCAATGAACATCTATTTGACTGAGATCACCTGTAATGCTGCCTCGATAAATTCAATTTTTATTTGAAAGAGATTGCACACACATTATGATGCATTATTTGAATCTTTTGCATGTACCTACACGGATGCTTTTCTGCATCTGACTGCTTAGTTGCACATTTATTTATCTCATTTTCCTCAGCGTGGTCGAAGTGTCCCAGCAGTGTTAGGAGGTGAGGAAGGAGAGGTTACAGATGTAGGGGAATGAATAATGGGAGAGGTAGTACAAGGATTAGGTTCAGGGATAAGGTAATTGGGTCCAAAGGGGTTCCGGAGGATGGAAGAGAACTAGGAGATGTAGGTGGGGATGAGTCTTGGGCAGGATACTGCTGAGGTGAAAGGATGTGTTTTGCAAGCTCGCTACCGAGTGCATGTTTTCTGGCAAGGTTTACGTGAAGTCCATGCCAGGTGAAGTGTTTTTTCTGAAAGTTTAGGTAAAATAGTTTAATATTCGCGTGTCTCGGGTGCAATTTCAATTGGTTGTTTGTGTCTAATTTGTTGGTTTGTGTTGTAGTTTGTGTTGTGTTTATTGGTAATGTATTTGGTTTATTTGTACAGAGGAGCAAGTCAGAGATTACAATGTTCGTGTTTTGGGCGGCGTTGTAGTTTGTCAACATGTTGCTCAGGTGTAAGTGACCACCCAAACTGATGTCATTCTGCCCTTCTATGATGATGACTGTATCCCGTTTGGTGAGTTTTTGTGTAGGTGTCAATTCACTGATCCCGTCAGCGAAGCCTCCCGTGGGTTTAAACACACACATGACAGAGAATTGGATGGGGTATCCCGCACTGAGCAGGAGGAGATTGTCGCCCATGGCTATCTGCTAAAATGAGTACCTTTTGGTGACCAGTAGGAATGTCCTTGTTTACTTGTGGGCCAGGTTGCGCAATACGTGTCTTTGTTTCTTTGCGCTTGCTAGCCTGTTTGCGTCGGTTTGTGGGTGGACGTGTCGATGATGGGAGGGATTTGTGGAGGATTGGAAGGCATGGAAAATCATTGTCATAATCTAGCACAGCAAAATCTGTTTTAGTCATGATGAGTTGTGATGATTGTGTTTTTGCTTTCGCGGATGGACGGTTGAAAGTTTCTGCGGTGTTGCCTATTGTTGTCCAACCGTCTGAGTTTTGAACGACCGGCGGCGCTAGCCGAATGCGTTTACTACGCTCCGTGAAGTCACGAAGGTTAAGCGCATTCGAGACTCGCGGGTTCGTGGTTAGGTGACCGGCCAGGAACCCCGGGATCTAACGGCGTCGAGTCCCTGGCCGAAGGGATAAAAGGCACTGACTGACTGCGACGTGACGAGACTGGACTAATATTAAAAAAAAAATAATAATATTGCCCATTAATGGAGGATTACTCCCAAGGGCAAAAGCGCTCAACGCCCCTTAAGGGGCTTGGAGACGCGTTGCGTCAAGGAATGGACGCAACAAATTAAAAATAAAATAAATAATAAAAACCTCTTCGAGCCTTCGGATATGTTCATCTAAATTATTTTTTACGTGTGTGAAGGCTTTCAGAAGGTCGGCTTTGAGTGTACGATGAAAGTGTATAGCGAATAGTAGCTATGTCACGAATGCGTATCAAATGCGTAGTAAATATGAGAATAAATAAATAGATGAAATCCAGATTATGTATCAAAATGTTTCCTAAATTATCTTTTTTAATTTACGTGTATTAAATTATTTAATTTAAGTTACATGTTTATTTAAAATAAAATAAATGTGATTCTAATTTTAGCCGAAGCTAATTTTAAAACTGTTTTCGTACTTTCGGACAAATTTGAAAAAGTGGTAAAATAGCACGCAGGCGAGATGCATCCTGAATCCAATGCCATATCATACACTGAAATAGGATAAATAGAATTATATAGACAAATGTAGAAAACAGAAAATCTTCAGAAATGTCAAAATTCTCTTTCCCTTACTGCCCCATTTGATCTCATGGCTGAGTCGGATTCTAATGTATTAAACATGTTTCTATGTATTGTTATGAAATTTGTGATGGCGGCGAATTGTTGCAGTCTTAACAAAAAATCTAAATTTTTCGTTACATATTTTGTACTGAATTACGTATTTTACTCATTTAGCTAATTTTACAATTTTCTACAAATCTACCAATGCTCAATTATTTCTGAAAATATATTTGATTAATTTCGAAAAAAAGTTTTTATTTAATTTGTTGTCATTTTTATAGCAATCAATATATTTTGCATTATACTAATTCAGAATTGCCTCACGTAAAGATATTGAAGAGAGTACTTCAAAGATTCTGCTCGTCCTTTAGTATTCTAGGTGCGTACCGTTGATGTCACCGAGATAAATACATCCTCTTACACAAACAGTAGGCAGAGTAAGTATTTATTTTTAAATTCGATTTAATGAATATGTTATTAATGGAATTTCAAATTGTGAACATTTTACTTTCTTCCTCTTCTCAATCCCCTTCTCAATCTAAGAAGAAAGTTATGTAATGAGTCATTGCCAAACTCATATTGCTGGGCACAGTAACGTGAAGTGGATAAATTCTTTTTGCAATATAAAAACAAATACTTTTTCCTTTCGTGGTGTAGTGAAAAAACATGTTTATAGGTTCTTGATATCTAAAAATCGATTTGACGCCAAAACCTGTCTGTTAGTTTGTGGTCAACATCTAAATCGTTCAGCCGATTTTCTCCAAATTGATATTTCCCCATATCTGAACGAAGTTGAGGCTTTGGGAGTTTCAAACGGATATTTTGATTTTTGAGGGTACTTTACATTAAGTCTCAAAAACGTTTTCAAAATTTTCTCCAAAAGGCTCAAATTTTTTGATTAAACTTTGTCTTCTGGTAGAGTATAGAACGCTCATGAGGGTGCAAGTCTCATGTTCGTTGAAATCCCTGATTTTTTGAAAATTACAAAAGTGCAATTTTTTGGGCGTCTTCCTACAACATAATATTGAAGATAGATTTTTCCTTAATGAAATCTGTTCTTTGATTTGGAAATAGAATCTTGTATAATTTTAAAATATAAGTAGTTTTCATTGCAATTTAGGACAATGTATAGGCAATTAACAAGTTGCCTTTCTCAAAAAGAGCTTCAATTTTGTTTAAAGACGATAATATATGATGCACAATTACATTTCGCTCACCCGCCGTATTTTCGAAGATTGCAAAGGTGATGTAAGTTAATTGCAAAACCGCGTTGTTTAAATAATTTGGGAATGAAATTGACATATATAATAAAACAATTTTCAAAAACCACTACAATTTTATTCCACGGATAGAAGGGACGGCAAAGAACTACCATTTTCGTTTAGACTATATTAATTTTCGAAAATTTGCTAATTTAGAAATAATGCCCTGAAGTATGTGATGGATCATCGCTAGCTTTTATTTGAAATTGCATTATAAGGATACTTACACAATGTAATTGTACTAATGTTTTTTCTAATATGATGTTACATGTTAGGAAAAATCTGATTTTACATATTCGTTTTAGCGTTTTCCTTATATATTTATGTTCATATTTTTGCAATTTTATTCTGAAATTTTCCGGGACTTACTGTTAGCATACATATTAATCCTGCACTCAAGCTGGGAACTGAGATTAGTGTCGCACATGGATTTATAGACAGGGTTGAGCAATATTTAAATACTTGTATTTGAAATATGTATTTTTGTTTTTTCAAAACTGTATTTTGAGTTTGAGCATGTATTTTGGGGATATATTTAAATACATACAATGGATGTTTCTAAAAGAAATGCTTTACAAATACTGTAAATACAAATGAAAGAGAAAATAACAAGGATAATTCATTTCTCTTTGATTCTGCTAGTGAACAGTGACCGAAAAGGTATTCAATACCGGTAAAAATACCGGTATTTTTCATACCTTTTTCAAATACCTTTATACTTTTATACCGGTACAATACTTCTATAGGACGTCTATACCGGTATGATCGTTCATAAAGGTTATACAGGTATTATACCGGTATTTCTAATGAAAAACAATAGCTTACAATCCGTACATGTTGACAAAATAAGTTACTTTAGTTAATAATATCTCATAAAACGTTTATTAATCAAATATACTTTCATAATTGTTATTTATTGTTTAAATTATAATTTTGTTTATATATATATATATATATATATATATATATATATATATATATATATATATATATATTATTTGGTTGCTAATAATGAAGAAAACATGAATGATTCCACTAATTCCTATAGAGTGAATATAAATCTCACTTCGTCATTGCACAATGTTCTCGCCCTGCTCTTGCTGCTGCACCGCCCTCTTCCTACCTTAGGCATATCAGGTATAGCTCTAGTATGCACGCAGCCCGCCGAAGAACGCGAGATGTCTACGGAGGCAGGAAAGCCACATATCAGAACAGCAGTGTGCCAGAGGTGGAAAACCCTACTTCCAGGTCAGATGGGTGACTTTGCACCTAAGCGTATGTCCTGGCGGCGCTGGGCAGGAAGAAGAGGCGCGAAATGAGTAAACATTCAAAACGTGACATGTGCACTTTACTCCTTTTCGAGAAAAACGAAAAAATGTTATAGCATCAAAAATATGCAAATATTTAATTTGTACTCAATTCTTAATTATGTAATAATGATAGCTAATATATTATTAATATAAAATTTAAATATTCTATGTTTGGTTGAATTTGAGCGCGAGTTTCGCGTCGGTTATGTCTCGTTTTGAATGAATGTGAAGGACATGTAATGCTTTGATTGAATGACAGCTGGACATGTCTTGATTTGAATGGAAAATCAAAAATAATTTTTATTAAAATTCATACAAATATATTGAAATTAACATTTCTTGCATCTTTTTGTACGACTTTTGCACAAATCCATTATTCAAATTTTATTGAAAAGTATTTATTTTATTATAGTAAGAACATCCAAAGTTAAAGAATTTTATACAAATCCACTGACACGTTTGGCGAAATAAAGGGCACCTCCTTTTATCAAGAAACAATTACTTTTGACATGTTTTAAAAAAATATGTTAGGCTTCCTTACCATACGGTTTGAACGATTCATGTTTCGTGATTTTTTTTCATTATATTCTTTTTTTCTTTCTTTTCGTTTTCTCGAACGCTCGGTAATGTCATTAACAGACACCTCCACTTCCACAGCTCAGAATTATTCGATGTAGGATAATATGTTCCTCTAACTGAACAGTAAATAGCGGTATTGAAGCAAAATGTTTCACCAACAGAAAGAACAATTTCAGGTCTATTTCGTGGACAGTTGCTAACTGACAGGTTCTCTATATTATGAAGTTGTAAAATTTTCAGATAATTGAACCGTTACTGCTTTAAATATTAGACAAAATACTTGGAAAAGCTGCTCATTGTTTCTCTCGAGCGGCCGGAGAAAATCCGCAGGCCTAAGAAACCCAAACCCATCGGGACTCAAAACAGGAAGTCAGAGCCAATGCTTTCTAAAACCTAAGGTTTGGAAATCAAGTGTCTTTTTATACAACTTTTTTTAGAATAGATATCAAGTTATATATCATAGCATATATATATATATATATATATATATATATATATATATATATATATGTATAAGCTGCGAGTTTTTTTGACGGCTGACGCCGCTTCTCACTTCTCGTTTCCACTTCTTCCGATCTTCCCAGTCTCCATCCTTGAGGCCTCTTGCCGCCATTTCTTCTTGGATGTCCTTTCTCCAACTTCTTGGTGGTCTTCCACGCTTCTTCCGCTCTGGAAGTGTCCATGCCCAGATCTTCTTAGGCCACCTATTGCTTTCCATACGTTGGAGGTATCCATACTAATTCAATCGTTTGGTTCAATTGAATCCAAGATACTGCTCTCTACGTTCATCATTTGTCTAGTGTTTCATTTCTAATGATCCATCCTGGACACCCAGCAGCACCTTCTCAGTAGTCCATTTCAAGACCATCAACCTAAATTTATCCCTTTTGTTTCAATGTCAGGTTTCAGCTCCATAGTACTTATGCTCCGCTTTTACGATGGTCTTAAAGATATGAGCTTTCTTCCGTTTTGTGACGTTTTTGCTCCAGAGGAGAGAGTTTAACTGTCTTATCCCTCTCCTTCCCTGTCTATCTTGTTGGAAATGTCATCAGAGCTTCTTCCTTCAGGAGAACTCGGAGTACCTTAAAAGTTTCACTTTGTTTAATTTTCCCTCTTAGTGACGTCAGGTCCCCATATTCTTTATCTCCTGCTATCATATATTCCGTTTTTTTAGGTTTATTGTGAGACCCCATCTTTCATACTCCTCTTGCAATTTGCGACACATATAACTTGTATCATCTTCGACTCCAGCTATGACCACTTGAGCATCGGCAAACAGCAGAGTGTACAGTATATCATTTCCTATTGGCAATCCCATTCCGCTACACTTCCTTTTCAATTTTTAGAGCTTCTTCAAGATAAATTTTAAATAAGAGAGGGACTAATGAGCAGCCTTGTCTTAACCCCTTATTCACTTGAAATTCTGGGGAGAGTCGTTTACCTACTTTGACAGAGCTGTTATTATCACTATATAATGCATTGATAGCATTAATATAGGTTGGCTCGATACCACTTTCTTTCATGCTTGGCCATAACTTATTTAATGACACTGTATCGTATGCCTTTTGCAGGTCAACAAATATGAGATGGACACTCCTTCCTCCTTCAACTTGTTTTTCTATTAAATTTTTAGAGTGAAGATACCATCAATACAAGACTTTCCTACCGAAGCCAATTTGTTCCTCTGATTCAGTATAATGATGTTCAATTCTACATTTGAGGATCCTAGTAAAGTCTTGCTACTATGCACATTACGCTTATCCCACGATAGTTGTTGCAGTCTCGCCTACTTCCTTTCTTATAAATTGGAGTAATGAAGGCCTTTTTCCATTCACTTGGTGGGTCACTTAACTGTAGACTCTTATTAAAAATTGTTGCCAGTATTTCCATCACACTATCAGGTGCTGACTTTAAGAGTTCTACACTGATATTACCTGGCCCCGGGGCCTTTCTGTTCTTCATGAGGGCCAAGGCTGCTCTTATTTCATTTAGGACAATAGGCATTATAGGTGTTTCCTCCATTTCAATGGGTGTGATACATAAGATGTATAGTTATTGTAACTACATTACTATAAACTACTACCTAAACATACAGTAATTACAACATATAACACTCTCATTCACTTGTTAAATAATTCAAATGAAAATTATTTCATACACCAGTTTCCATAACAAATGCATGTCAAATAATTCCCAATAGGCAACATACAATACAAGATTAATATAATTATTACACCAGCACACACTCATGTTGTGCATATAGGAATTGAAAAATTCAAGGTAAGACAATGGTTATTTTCAGAATCAAAATTAGTGTAATGTGTTTATGAAATTCAAAATGCATATGGGATTTAAAGAGAACTATGCCACTTGCCCAAAATCAGTTTTAGAAATAATGTCACAAATGTTTCTCATCAAATAATGTTACAATGGGCCTCAATAAACTGAGACAAAATTTAAAAAAGACCATTTACATATACAGAGTGAGTCACGTAACTTTAGCACCTTCTGTAACTTTGAACGGTTGAAGATATTGAAATGCAGTTTTCACGGAAGTGCATTAGAAAATAGGCTAATTGTACAGAGAAAGGGGAAGAATGGCCAGGAAGGAGTGGGTTGCTTTGCGGACTGAACGGGACCTTTCTGTACAAAGCTTACGCCGCGCCGAGCCGCGAGCCGCCCGGAGGGGAGAGAGGAGGGCGCTGGTTGAGGGGAAAAAGCAGGGGTTGTCAGAATTTAACTCACTCATTGCACATACTATTTAATATTTAATTTACACTATTTACACTTGCAATGACGTGAGGCGGTGTACCCGCGGTAGTGTGCCGACGGCGTGTACCTGCGGCGGTGTGCCTGCGGCGGTGTGCCTGCGGCGGTGTGCCCCGAGGCGGGGTGCGTGAGGCGGTGCCTGGAGCGGGGTGCGTGAGGCGGTGTGCCTAAGGCGGTGAGCCCGAGGCGTTGCACTGGCGGGTGTAAATGAATGCGCGCTCCCACGGTCCGTCGACGGTAGGGCGCGGATTCAGCGCCTTATGGGAGCACAGCACAGAATCTGGCCTGCGTAGGTCAGCCGGAACACGTACGGACTGAAAGTCCGTCTGCTTTGGATGCAGTTCGCACCCCTGCCGAAGGCAGTGGGGTTACATTGCACCCCGAGAAAGCAGATGGCGCCGGGCCGGGCCGGGCTTGCGTTGTCTCTCGCGGAGAGATTTTTGGTTCCGGCAGAGACGGCGACCTGTCGGCGAGTGCTGTTTTGGTGGTAAGGCTACCGGTCTTCGGGGACGCGTTGGCGGCAGCCGGGTGGGAGGCGGCGGTGAGGGTGGCTTGCGGGGGAGTGCCGGATGCCCGCGGTGGGTGCGGCCAGCTCTGAAGGAGCAAACACGACCTGCCGCCAAGGGCGTTTGTGGTGGACGGAACATAGGCTCCTGGCCTGAAGCCGAAGGCGAGAAATGAAAATGGAGTGAATTGATTGGTCCGTACGCGACACGAACGTCCGAGTTAGTTTTCTAATGGGAGGGGTTTTGCGATGCACTGCGCGTACATATTCACCTGTGGTAGTTTTCACCTTGACTACTCTACGATTGTCGGGCCCGGGCATTATCTGTTCAATCCGACCTAGGCACCACTGGCGGGCGGAGCTGTCATCAGCAAGAACACTACGGTGTCTGTTTTAAGTTCTGGGAAAGGGGATTGCCACTATGCCTTCGCTGTAATAAACTAATATAGTTTTTTGACCAGTGGTCCCAAATCTGTGTCAGTGCCTGAATTCTTTTTCCCGCGTTGTATGTGGTCATATTCTTGGTGGCTGGTTTGTGAAGGGAAGTGCTTTCGATTGTCGCTGAATAAGAAAGTGACCAAAAGAGATAATTTGTGTCGTCTGGGCATCTGTCATTGCGGATCGGGCGGAGTTACGGATCGCTTCGATTTTAGCAGTCAACATTGAGAGTTTTCGAATATGAAAATTGATTTTGACTGTTTTTCCTGAATTGTCTTGAACGAGCGGCGTGCTTGGTCTCAACAGCTTGCTGGATGTTTGTTCAAATTGTAGGTGGTTTCCGTCCGCGCCGGGGAGGGTCTCCGCTCGCCCGTCAGCGAACCCGTTAGGTGTCGAAAGCCAGGCCGGGCCGACCTACAACGCTGAGGCCGTCAGGTCTGGAAGAGAAATCCAGAGAGGAAATCTCTGGATTTTCCTTGACGGGACATGAAACCAACTGATATTAGCAGTTAAATTTTAACTCGCGACGCGGAGAGAAACAAATACAATACGTTTGCAGGTGGAGTTTTATCCAGGCGCAAAAAGTTGTAGAATCTGTATAGAGATACACAGAACTAATTTTGCGTTTCAATGAACCTACCGCTTTTGTTACAAGTCGCGATACTTGAACGGCAGCGCATAATTCGAGTTAGAAAGGGCGGCATGCAGCGGCGCCCACGAGACTTAGCACAAAGTAAAGTAGTGACACAAGTACTTGAGGTGACAGTTCTAACAGAAATGCGCCTAGGCCTTTGAGAGGCATCCGAAACCCATGAAGCTCATAGACTGCGAACTTGGCGCGGTGCATACACACCTAGGGGACCGAGATTGTTACCGCTTCTGGGGTTGGGAAATCTAGTTTTAAACTTAAATTATGTCCTGTGGTACTAGCTCGTCCCACTGAAGATTAGTTTTCCATAACTCTTTCAATAAGGTTTTGTCGGGATTAAGCGGGGCTACAATGCCTAGGGGTCGAAAATTCTCCTAGGGCAGGGGTAAAACCGTCCGTCTGGAGCGCGAGTTGTTTCTGTATACACCTTTCGCAATATTGTTCCCCAATGGAACATTAGTTGGCACCTCTTGTTGCCAGAATTACTGCAGTTGCTGAGGCCCTTTTTATTGAATATGTGAAATTAGATATTGCTGCTCACTATGCATGTCTGAGTTTTAAAGGCATGTTCTGGACATTAATCATCCCAGTCGATGTTCTGAAATTGGCTTTTTTCTAAAGAAAATTTTGTCGTTAACATAATTTCTAAGGGCGAGGCCGAGCAAATGTCAATTGATTTTGACATTGAAACGCGGATCGCAAGTGGAAGATTCGTGGGAAATTTCCAAATTTTGCAAGCGAATGATGCTGGCGGGAGGTCTGTAGTGATGGCAGGATTACAATGAACGCTTCGACAGTGCCATTTAGTACATGCGAAGCTATTAGATGCAATGTGTTGCGAGCTCAGTACCTGGGACCAACAGTTTGTATTTCAATCGGTCCCGCTGTACTTGCTTTTCAAGTGCTTGATTAGCGCCCCTGAAACTAGATTAACTTGAACCACTGTCCACCAGAGCAGTGCATGAGTGAAAGTTTCCGCAGCGATCGCTTACAATAATTTCAGCTGTTGGTACATGGTAAGACGGTTCGAAAAAATATTTACATCTCGCACTAAACGAATTTACGTGCGCACGGCTGAGATGGCACAGAGTGGGCTGTCAATTGGTCCAAGAACTCTCCTGGCAAATCGCGACACTATTTTGAGCACCCCTGGAATTCCAGAATTCTGTAATGACGCCGGCTGCACTCTGGCAGGTACTGTGGCCGATGGCTCTGAGAAAAAGCTGGCGAAAAGTTTCTCCTTACAGACCGGGGGCGGGGTATCGCAGCACGGGCAGTGAAAGGAGAGCTGCTAGCGGGCGATTGGCGTGAACCGCAACGTTCATTTTCGACTCAAAGAACCCAGTAACATGTGTGATGATTGGCACTGCACCGACGACATGTGAATGAGGAACAATTATGCAATTTGAATATTTCTAAAGATCAACGACAGACGTTGTTGACGAACGTAAGAAAATCTTGCCTGGTGATGATTTGCGGAACGTCTGCACTGATGAAGCAAGTGCGCTAGCACAAAATGAACATTTGTTTCTGCATTGTTGGTCGCATGTTAGATGGTCCATGCCAATTACGGGGTGCGGCTTTTGAGTTCAGGGCGGGTTTACTGTTTTGGGCAGGCGTACCGGCACTGTTAATGGCAGCGATTTTGTACTGCCTTCATAAAAATTGTTAAAATCCTCAGTTGTGGATTTTGTCTAACGCGCGTTTCGTTCCCATTCTTGTATCACGGCGGGTGGACAATGCGCAAGAATGCGATGAAGAATGAGTAATTCACTCAAAGGAACTTCTAAAGGTAAATTATCAAGAGCTGTGGCATGGGTTTGGTAATGGTCAACAAATTGTCGCCATGTTTGTGGATTAGTTGAGGAGAGCATTCTAATGCGGTGATGTGGGCGGTTGCTATTAAACGCGGATTTTCATATCGCGAATTTAAAGCTTGCCGCGCCAATGAGAGCTATTATGCCATGGGAAATTGTAAAAAGTTGTTTACATTCTGAAGGAAGGGCTTGGACCAGATAGCGTAATTTTTCAAGATCTGTCGATTTTTTTTTTCGAATTAGCGCAGTAAAACCCTCTGAAACCCTTTTGCCACTTCATCGCGACCGAGAACCGAGACTAGGGAGCCAGGCAGCCTGACTATTTTTGTTTCCTTCACAGTAACCCTGAGAAGGGGAATTTATTTACTTTGGGAATAAATTTGGCTACTGCTTGGGGCTAAGCAGCTAAGAGGAAAGGTAAAAGCTAATAATAACTAAAGCTAACTTAATTCTAGCTTAAATCTAATTTAATATTTTGTCGAGCACTTTGGCATACTTAATTTACACTAGAAATATTGTTATTTTTTTCTAATTTAACTAATGTTTTTATATGTTTCTAATTGATCTTTTATTTTATTTTATTTTTCATTCACTCATCATTCATTCATTCGTTATATACATGACCATTCATTCGTTGTATACAAAACCCATTCATTCTTTATATACATAACCATTCATTCCCACAGCACTGCAATGTTCTTGTTTTTTTCCCCACGGCCCCGATTTGGGCCCTCAAAGTGTCCGTGGCGCTCAGGCCCATTGGGAGGTGTGGCGGGAGAGGCGCGTCGTCGCGTTGCCCCCGTGCCTCGGCCGAGGGCGAGTCTTCCTCCGCGTTCGGCTGCCTGCTTGCTCGCACAAGGTGCAAGCGTGTGAGGCAGCGCACGGAAGGTGAAGGCACGTTTTCGGTCCTTTCCGAGATAGGACCGATGTTGTCGCTGTTCGCCTCGGCCGGTGTCGCGAGGATGCGCGGCGCCTTCCCAGCGCCTTTGCCCCTGCAGCCGAGCGCCTTGAAGCCCGGCAAGAATTGGTTTTTTACGCCCAGAACCCAAACACGTCGGTGTTTCTGGGGTATCTGTTGCGGGGTGGGGGGGGCGGAGCGCCGCGAGACGCGCTGCACGGTTTTCCGCCGAGCGAATCGGACGGAGGGTGGGGGGATGCGCCGCGAATATTTCGCAGGCGTACGTCCAAATGGACCGTACGCAAGCGGTGAATAAGCGGCGTTTGAGGGCAGGATGGATTTGGGGGCCTGGAAGCGGGCGTAGGATGGTTCGGCAGTTATTTTCTGGTATTTCAGGAGCGGCCAGCGGAGACCGCTGTCTAGCTTCACGCCAAGATACTTCCGCCTTTTGCCAGGGTAGGTGCGCGCTTGGTACGACTTCATCGGGGGGCCCCTCGTCGGGTGAAGTTAAGGTACGCACTTGTTCAGGTGGGGGCGAGCTTTTTATTGCTCAGCCTTTTGGGGAAGCTCGGCGAGGCAATCGTTCAGATATCTCACTGTTTTCCTTTGTCCGCGACTTCGCGTAGTAGGCAAAGTCATCCGCAAACATTGGGAGCCCGCAATGTTGAAGCCGGTGTTTCTATCAACGGGTAGCGGCGCGTCGTTGACGTACAGGCCGAATAGAGTAGGGGAGAGCACGCTTCCGTGGCACGCCTGCCACGGCTCGTCTTAAGGACGAGTCGCCATTGACGCGAACCTTGAATCGTCTATCTTCCAAGAAGCTAGCGATTAGTCTGATGTAGCAGTCGCTGATTCCAATGTCCGCAAGACACGCGAGCGCCCTCGTGCCATACAGAATCGAATGCCGACCGCATGTTAGAAACCACCGGCAAGTTCCTGCGCTTCGAGAGACCGACTCGGTACATAGCCGCGTCAGTTGTCAGGGAACTGAGCCCACCGAAACCCGAATTGCTCATCTCTAAAGCTTAAGGCGTCGTTTTTCCCTGCCGTGCGCCCAGGATCAGGCGTCGAAAGCGCAAGAAGAGAGGAGACTAATGGATAACCCGCTCGGAGAAGTTGGTCCTGTTGGTTTGGTATCAGGATACTGCCCGGATTTTTCCACGCTCTGGGAATATCCTAGCCCCAGGCACGAGTTTAGGGGTTTCCGTAGGAACTTTCCCCCGTTTGCGCGAGCGCGCGGAGCTGGCGTTATGCCGTCCGGCCCGCATGCCTACGCTTGTTGAGTTGACGCAACGCCCGCGGAGCTCTTCCGTCACACGTCGCGCTGAGGTGCTCGGCGCGGCGGTCAGGAGTCACGCAAGCGTGCAACAGTGCTCAGGTCCGAACTCATCGGCCCGAATGGACGGAACTCCCGTTCAGCGACCCGCGAAGAGTTCGCTTTTGCGGCGTCCTCCCACACGTATTCCGACTGCAGAGCGGCGTGGCCGGGCGGCTGTGGTGCCGAGGTGGTGCGGAGTGGGCGGTTGACTCCGCCTTCGCCAGCGCCTTAGATAATCCCCAGAGGTTCTTCACGAAGATTGCAGTCTCGATCGTGCGCGACCATTTGCGGTTCTCTCGTCTGGTAGAGATTTACGGAATACTCTGCTGAGGCTCGCGCCCGCGCCCGTCCGGGGGATCGCCATACGGCTGTGTAATTTAGAATATCTGGGGAGCTCCCAGCGTCCTTCTGCTCATCTGTGTCAGGACGATTCCCGGGTTTCGCGGGAATAATGGTGTTAGTTTTGGGACTCGAACTGCGGAGGTGATGAGTCACCGCGCTATCGATTTCGTCCGAATTTAGCGGTTTTGCTCAAGCACAGGCTTACGTGAGCGTGAACCGGCCCAGTTGGTATTGTGTGTTATTTTGAATTTTTTCGGCGTTGCGGCGAAAGACGAAACCACGAATGTTCCGCTCGGATGGGAAACCAGATGGGAGATCGGGCGGGCTGCAATCGATTCCTTTCGCGATCGCAAGGTCGATAATTCCCGGGTTACCAGTGGTCGGGTAGATCGTGGGGTTTTTTCGGGGGCATACGTATACGCCACGTCTCGTCGCAAGTAGTTGGCTAAACGGGTGCCGTTTGGTTTGCACCGAGGCAGCCCCACTGTTGTTCCTCGCGTTGAAATCCCTAGGGTGAGGACTTTATATCTAACGCGAGTATCCGGGCGATACAGGCAGTGTCGAGCTGTTGATTTGGGCAATAGACGGAGCGACTGTAAGTCGGCCGCCCACCGTCCAGACTCTCACCACGACCGCCTTAGAGAACGCAAGGCACCAGGTGGGTCGTTACTTGAGCTGGGGATGTCACGCCGGGCCAGGAGCGCAACGCCGCCCCCGTTTTATCTCCGCGGTTCTGCGATACACGCGTATCCTTGAATACGGGCAGTGTGATGCTTTGGGAAAACCCCGTTTCCGCAGCGCCAAAATGTCGAGTTGTCGCTCGAGGCAAAGCGTATTAACGGGTCTTTTCGCACGCACTTTGAACATTCCAGGTGCATGTTCGCAGAGGTGCTTGCAAGACGAAGAATTTAGATTATTCTGCGCCAGTTGGGGAGAAGTGAGGAGCAGAATCATCCCGAATCTGGCTTCGGAGAGTGCTTCCAAATGCGGTGAGCGCGAGATCAGTCCATGCGCCCCTTCTTTTCTGCGGCGCAGGTCCCGGGGCGTCCATGCCTCTCGGTAGGCTGCGTGGGCCTCCGTGGGTTGCTGCTGAGTGCTCGATGAGCGCAACGGTGTGCACCTTCCGCATTTAGGTAAGATGGGTGCTGCCCGCCGCAGTTTCAGCATTCGGGGCAGCACCGCGGGGGCAGTCCTTCACCGGGCTGTTGCCGGTGACCTTTTCCGTGCAGATTTGCATCTCACGGGATATTCGCATTTGCGAGTATGTTCCATCTGCAGCATCCTCGCAGAAACGGGGCGCTTCCATTCTGCGGTCGACTTTACCCCGCAAGAGGCAATGGCCCTGATGCCGAAAGCTTGCGCGACTCGTCCGCGCGAAAGGTGACGCGAAAAGTGCCCGTGCGCACGGAACGAGCTTTGGCTTCGCCACCTGCAGCATCACTGCCCCCAAATTCCGGCGGTTTCGGAGAGTTCGCGGCGCACATGTTGATGGACGCCCAACGGGTGGAGGCCGCGCCCCAAGCTCCTCGCGCACCCGTCAGCAGGATGCCGCGCGGAACCCGTTTAAAGTACACGCGATGTGTACGTTCACCAGTGGAGGTGGGGGTGGTCCCAAACAAAAGATTTTATGCAGTCTTGTATTTTTCAGCTTCCGATACGCAATTGGGGAGGAGGTCAAATCTGGTAGCCAACTTTTCCCCTTTTGGGTTTTGACGCGACCGATTGCCAACTTCCCAGGGCCCCAAGATTTTGCGTGCTCTTGACCGCGTCTGGGTGTATTTGCAACCGGATGCGGGAGGTCGTTCGCCGGTCGAGGCGACAGCCGGTTCAGGTTCCGCGGCGGGGCTCACGCGAGGCACCCGCCTCGCCATTCGCAGAGGGGCTGGTGTGGCGCACGGAGTCGGGCCAGGCAGCCGATTGCTCACCGAGAGGAGGATCGGTTTCGGGAGTGGAGGGGAGACCGACGCGCTTCGAGCTCGTGGCGCCTTACCTTCCTGCCGGAGCCCGTCGCCGCTCTGCCATGGCGGCGGTCGCGGCGTTGCGGGCGGCCGCTCCTGGGGGGCTAGGTTTTCTTCTCTTTCCCCGCCTCGGGGGTCTCGAGCGGGGTTTAGAAGGGCTGGGGCCGGGTTTTACCGTGGCGCGGCGGGGGCCGCGTCGCACCGGGGGGGGTGAAAATCCCGTGCGCGGTCGCTTTTCCGGGGGCGAGCGCACTGGGGGCGAGCCGCACCTCGGTCCCGGGTGCGGCCGGGCCCTTCTGCTGAGGAGGGGGGGGTTCCTCCATAAGCCGCTCGCAGGGCGCGGCGCCAATCCAGGCGTTGCCTCGGCCGGTGGGCGGTGCGTTGCCGCTTCTGCGGCGATCGGAAGTCGGAGGGGGAGGCGCGCTCGATTTCGCGCGCCCGCCCGAACGTTTGGGGGGTCCCTTGGCTGCGCCAGATTCCTCCAAAGTGGAGGAGCCCCCTCCTTCGCCCGAGCGAAGGCCAAGAGTACCTCGGGGGCACCCGCGCAGCAGTGTCCAGAAACTCCGAGGGCTGGCACAGCCGGAGCGGCGCCACTACGGCACTGCTCCAAATTCCGCATCCCGCGCCACGCGGAGTTTGATGCTCCGCCGCGGGGTTAAGATGTCATCTCCCTTTTCGCGGAGGTGGCGGGTGGCGCCACCGGCGGGGAGCTCGACATACCGTCGGTCCTCCGGTTTGTTGTCGCTGCGGGCGACCAGGCCCGCCTGGTACGCGGATGAGCGGCCCGGAGCAGAGCCCACCGCGGCCAAAGACACTTCTTCCGCGGGGCGGTAGGGCGGGGGTCGCCTGGGGGGCAGGGGAGGGGCGGACACGTCCGTACCCTGACTGCCTGAACGAGAGTGTAGCAGCCTGACTACACTGTAGGCATTTCCTGTGAAGAGCGGTGGGGTCTGCCACAGAAGGGTAGTCTCACGAAATGCAGAATTTTTTCAACTAAGCATTTACTTTGGAGATTAACGCGAAATACCGGTCTCACATTGAATTCTAGTTCCGATCTTTAAATTGTCCGTTAGTGTTTGGAATCTTTTGTAGTTTTCCCAAACTTCATGAATACGTTCCTTACAGAGAAAATAATTGTTCGTACGTATCCTCATCGACTACTTTGAAACTTTGTATGAAACTTGCCTGGTTGTCTATAATTTTAATTGAGCTGAACATGCGGCTTCAAGCCTTTTCCAGAGTTTGTCTGCCCCTTTTTTTGCCATGTTAACTGCTTTTTAACTATGATTAATATTTAAAAGCCTGAAATCAGAACGCGTGCGGTATGCTAATATGCACCTGAGCACATGTAAAAAGCATTGAAAATTAGAAAAAAAACGATCGAGGACCGTGTGGGAGCTGTTCGTAAAACACTGAACACACACATACCACAAAATACAAATTACAACTAAACTTATTCACTAAAAATAGCATTAACAAATTTATTAACACTGCATTACATAAATAAATTATTAATAAATTTTTACTGATGAATTGCATATAACGTAACTATAATTAATAAAAATTGTTTGACAGTAAATTTTACTATCCTTTGGGAACACTGAAAGTAAATAATCATGTGCAATGATGAGAATTTAACAAAATTGTTTTTCTAGACATCCGGACGGAGGACGAAAGTGTACAGAGAAAGGGAAGAATGGCCAGGAAGGGGAGGGGGCTGCTTTGGGGACTGAAGGGGACCTTCTCTGTACAGTTACCCCGCACTGGGCCGTGAGCTCCCTGGGGAGGGGGAGAGGGGGGCGCTGGTTGAGCGAAGAAGCGGGGATTGTCGGAATTCAACTCACCCACATTGCACATACTTTTTGGGATATTAAATTTACACTCTTTACACTTGCAATGACGGAGGCGGTGTGCTGTGGCCCCGACGGGTGTGCCTGCGGGGGTGTGCCGCGGCGGTGTGCCGCAGCGGTGCCATCTCAGCCGTCGGCGCACATAAATTCGTTTAGTGCGAATAAATATTTTTTCGAACCGTCTTACACTATGTACCAACAGCTGAAATTCTTGTAACGTGCGGGAACCTTTTACTCATGCACTGCCCTGGGGGACAGTGGTTCAAATTGCAATCTAGTTTCAATATATACGAATATCTGGGGCCATCACAAATATATATATATATATATATATATATATATATATATATATAAAATTTTATGACCCAGATTTTCCAATACAACAGGGTTAAGATGATGGGGACAGATAATCTTTTCGGAATGGGCTCTGGGGTATTCGCATGTGCATTGAAAATACGAATTTAAACAAAGAACATTTTTATTTTATTTATTTACGTCAGAAAAACAGTTAAAAACTGCGTATGACATGCTATGGGGAAAAGTGAATTGGACATTTTCAAAACTTGATCCCACACTTACTCATATACTACTTAAATTTTGAATTTTGAAAGGGAGAAAAAAACAAAACTCCCATGCACAAAAAACTATGTTCAAGGATAAAAAAGCAATAAATTTTGAATTTGAAATTTTGAAAGGAGAAAAACAAAACTCCCATGTAATAAAATCTATTTTCAAAGATAAATAAGCAATAAATTTGAATTTTGAAAGGAGAAAAAAACAAAAACTCCCATGTAATAAAATCATTGTCAAAGATAAATAAGCAATAAATTTTGGCTCTTATTACTTCCTGCCGCGACCACATGGAAACGATAATTTGAATAATTGTATTTCCATGAATTCTAGAAGACGTGCACAGAAAATGAAGTTACATTTATGTCCAGAAGTAAAACAAGGGGCCATCTCAGCATTTGCTCAATGGATCAGGGAAACTGACGAAAACCTGATCGAGATGGGGGTCATTGACCCGAAGCTGTAGTACAATAGTTGTTACAGGTTGTTTATACTCATTATACAGTCCAAATGGTAAATAATGCATTATGTATCATTGTTAAAATTAATGTTACTTTTCTTGTTATGCTCAGTATAGTCTCTAATTGTATAGAAAACAGTTATGCAGCAGAAACGATTTCACTTGGGATTTAAACTTTTCTATTGAATTTAATCGTTTAATGTCATCTGGCAAAGTGTTGTAAAATAATGACATGTATTGTATGTGAATTTTTGTAATGAGCTGTTGATACTGCCCTGATGAATATGATTTCTACGTCGAGTGTTATAGTATAGACTTGCATTTTCTGAAAAATATTCCTGCCCTTGAGTAAGTCATTTTACAAAACCACTGATTCGTAAATAAAAGACACGGTAATGGTAGAATTCTAGATTAATGAAGAGAGGCTTACATGAATCACGTGGGTGGATTTGTATTATTCGTACAATTCGTTTTTGTAATCTAAAAGTCTGGGAGCTATAAGATGTATTTCCCCAGAATATTATGCCATATCTCAGGCGGAATGAACATTCGCGAAGTATACACACGAAGCAGTATGAAGGCTGATGAATTTGCAGAATTCTGAACGCGTAGCACAATGAACTTAATTTTGTGTTCAATTCATTTAAATGGACGTTCCATTTAAGGTTTGACTGAATTGAGAGACCTAAAAATTTTGTTGCCTTAACATCAGTCAATGGTACACTGTTCATTAACAACATAATCAACACATAAACACATAAACAACATAATCAAAACATATGCAATTAAAAACATTACAAAGTGGATATCTAAGGGAAGGGATTGCCTAGAGCCAATCGACGGAAAAGATTAGTGGAAGGATCCAGAAGCCTGATGATCGAACCAATCGGAGGGAAAGGATCAGCACGTGAGGGAGCACAGAACTTTACAAATGGGTATGGAGAAGAAAGGGAGGGAGCAGCAGAGAATCTAGGAAAAGAGAGACCTGATAGAAGACTGAAGATGTCGACTTGATACAGGGCACTTGATCTGAGAACCTGGCAGGAGAGAGAGAAAGACTTCATAAGATGAGACTTAGGCAACTTACGGCGGAGTCAACTATCCACTGGCGTGTGACCGAGCAGTACCTGCCAGCCTAAGCACGACTATCATCACCACTCAATCGGAATTAATTCGAAAGAGTAATGAATCGGCTTCGTGATGAATCAGTTGGTTCGATACTCTAAATGCAATTAAAAGAGTGGCAGGCCGTTCTACCGGCTGCACGAACGCGGAAAGGTGCTGGTTGACGGCCCTGTCTTGCACACCGACATCGTGATTCATCGCTTCGAGCATGGTCTCGGACGGCTGCTGATTTTCCGGGCATGCGCCGGAAACGAGATGCTTCCAGCTGTGATCGAGGCCACTTCGTCTGTGTTTCGTCGGGCTCGTAGCCGGAATTGACCGGTAAAGGCCCCGGCGTGCAATTCCAGCAAAGTGAGGTAACACGACACCGCCACTTTTTGTGTATTTGTCCATCTCCATGTAGTTAAACCACAGTTCTGGACTGGAAATTGTAATTTAATCTGTAATTAAGACTTTTCCTTTCTCAATAAACGTGTTCCGCCATTTAGATGAGTTACACTTAACAAAATTCCATATCTGTGTATTATTCAAATAGCTTGTAAACATAATGCATCCCTTTGATCCAGAGCACCAAATCCTGGGGTTGTCAATGTCGAGTAGAATAGCAGGTAAGATACACGCTTGCGCCCACTAAACAAATTTAGCGTGTCTGCCATGTTATCCAGCATTTACCGGTGGACTCGTGTGACGGTAAACCATTTCTGTAGTTGTACTTATTTGTACGAAGGATTCCCAACCTATATCACATCGTAACCACCTTCCTGAGCAATCTTAGGGATTTAGTTGCATGAGCGAAATTACTTGCCATATAGCCCACTCTTTCAATATCTATCGCAATCAAGCTGAACAACCAGTATTCGTGACTAACTCAATTATTTAAAATAATTAAAATTAATTATAACGAAGGGTTAAGGGTCGAATTAAGGGTCGAAAAGCTATTTCTCTGTCCGTGACGTCTGTTTTGAAGATAACACCAGATGAAAATAATAACTTCAGATATTGCCTACAATGTAACAGAATACATAGTAATACATAGAGATTGAGGGACAATGAAAATATTGTTTTGATATTTTGATAGTGGAAGGCTGTAAGCTTGGTGAAGCATCTATAATAAACGTAATCGAATGAGTTGACGTAAACCGCATAACAGGTTCTTCTTATCTACCGTCCTTCAGGTCGCCCTATTATCGCGAACACATTTTGCAGAATTGTGGCAAAGAGCTGTGTGTATGTATTGCGGCTGTGTGTATTTATCAAAGACTGTCCTGATGCAAACTTTACACGTGCAATATATTTGAAACAGAAATGCAATTTTCAAATTGACATATTCGATTCGTACATTTTCCTTGGAAGCATTTCATTGAATAATTTATTTTCTCTCCTATGTGCTTCAAGCAGAAGAGAACTAGTGTTCTCCTTTTAATTTATTCTCTCTTTAACTCTTGGAAAAGTTCAAAACGATCTCTAGTATTGTCATTAAGCATTGGCATTATCAGATCCAGCTACATAGTTGATGTTCAAAATTCTCCTAGGTTGGGGTTCAGACCTAGGACGTCCCTGTTTTTTAAGCTACAGCTTTGTGATCAATTCATAATTAATTTGCTCACTAGCACTGGGGCAAGACAAGCTTCAAGTGAATTGCGCGAACGCCTATTCATAAAAATAAGAACCTGTCCTGGTCGATCTGTTTGGAAAGACGAAGTAAACATTTAGAATTCACTGGTCTATTAAATAGGCAGGCAACACGCTATCCAATCTGCAATACGTCAAATTAACAATTCAATTTCTTATGTAATATATTCTTGTAAGGTTTTACTGAAAACCCTATGATCATAGACTAGTATGTTAATTTAAAATGTTTGAATGATTTAAAGTTCGCAATAAAAAGAAACGTGTCTCGGTAATCGACGAAACTTTAATTAAAAATATATTTTGAAAACTGAAGATGAACTTATACCCGATCCGTTCGAAAGTTTCCGAAAAGGGAAAGAACTGCAGGTGTCTCAGAACAAATTTGGGAAAAGATTTTCCTCGCCTTCCTGATCCTCAAAACCCTTTCCTACCATCGACAAATTCATGAATAAACCAAGAAACGGGCAGGAAGCGCTCAAACCAAAACAGTAAAGCTGCGCATCCAGCCCACTTGAAAAAAAAGACATACCTACTGGGTCTAAAAAAGGTACTTATTTTAGCTGACAGCCATGGCCGCCATTTTTCCTCTATTCTCAGTAGGGTTACCCTCCAACTACTATCTCCCCGATTTTTAAACATAACGGGAAGTTTGCAGATGTGACTGCAGAGTTGGACACTCACATGAAGCACTGATCAATGAGGACACAGGACACAGTCATTATCACAGGAGGTTGAATGGCATTAATTTGGGCGGTCACATTACACCTGAACAACATGCAAAAAAAATTACAATTTCCGCCCAAAACACTAACATTGTAGTCTCGACTTGCCCTTCTGGTACAAAAAGACAAACACTATGCAGGGAGATTAAACCCAAACTAACAATTAAAATTGCAACTGAGAGAAACAAACACTTTGTCACACTTGTCTCTTTTGTCACACTTTTTAAATTAATTTCCTCTCAGCAAAACACTTCACCCGGCACGGTCTTTGCATGAACCTTGCTAGAAAACACGCAGTCAATAACAAGCTTGCACAATGCATCAACTCCAGTCCTACTCAGTCTCCTGTCAAAAGTCCATCCCTTTCACCTTCCTACGTTCTCCACACACCGCCATTATTTCGAAGCTTCTTACCTCCTCCTCTGAACCTACTTCTGTTTCTCCAACTTTCACTACCAATTCATCTATACATGATGCCCCAATTTCCTCACAACATATCACTCCTATCCACATTACAACCTTCGACCAGGCACTCGAGGTAAAAATGGAGTAAATATATCACATTACAGTCTGATCCAGCAGAAAACATTCGTGTAGGTACTTGCAAAAGATAAACATACTGCACCATATTATTCAATCCCTTTCAAATAAAAGTTTCTCGAGGCAGCTCTATAGAGCTATTTAAATCAAATGGATGTTCTTTGCTTTACAAAACATTGGTTAGTATCTCCTAATGAACTTAGCATTTTCCAAATTCCAAACTTTTACCTAGCACGCTAGAGAGAGAATAGCATAAAGGTTCTACACATGGGGGTTCTGGTTTTTAAGTTAGAAATAATATCCATTCTGTCTCCTTGATAAAATTAGATATGTATTCCGTTGAAAATGTATTCGAATTTCTGTTGTACATCTTCGCTAAAAATGATATTACTTTGCATCTACAGGCCCCAACAAAGAGAGCTGCAGATTATATTTTGATTTTAGAAAACCTGGGGATAACACTTAATAAAGTTAGCAATCGCTCTTCTGAAGCCATTATTGTATGCGAAGATTTTATGGTCGAATGTGGCGAGAAAGAACAGTTTCTCAATTTAATTAATTCCTTGAGTTTAGATGTTACAATAAATATACCTACACAGATCAAATTAAATTCAATGAAGACACAATAAATAATACACGGATGAGTAGGTTATTTACTAAAAGTAAAATAAAATTATTCATTGATTATTTGCAGGAGTGATGGGACGCGGTTTATTATATCGTTGATACGAACGATAAATATATATTTTTCAACACATTCATTTCATTTTAATACTCCTCTTCAAAAAAGAAAATTAAATATTTCACGGAAAAGCAATTCTTGATAACACGTGGAATTAGGATATCATGTAAAACAAGCAAATTCTTTCTTTAATTCTAAACATCATAACGTATCTCAAAATTTTCCCCCTACTTAAAAAAATACAAATCATTGTTTAGAAAAGTCATAAGACAGTCTAAATATCATGAAACACAATCGGGATATTTAGAGCTCAAATTACAAAAAAAAAGCAATGTGGAATATAATAGAAAATACAACCAAATCAACTAGAAACCTTAGAGAATGTTGTTTTAAAATATAACGATAGAAATGTGAACGATCCGACAACAGTGGCTAGTCTCTTTAACCAATACTTTTGAATTGATGCCGATCTCAATAAGAGACATCACCACAATATTCAACATCAGACATTACTCCAAGAATTTTAGACACGATATTCGTTTCGAAACTCCTTCCTATGAAATTCTCAAAATAATCGGTAAACTAAAAATAAATATTCGGCCGGTTTAGATGAATTTCCCGATTGTTCGTTAAATACCTGTAGGCCTGCTATTATACACCCATTAACTCGCATATATAATGCATCCTTGTGCATCGAAACTTTGCAGATATTTTCGAAAGGTAAGATTATAGGAAGAAAAAAGGCAACAAAAAAGAAATTCAAAATTATCGGCCTATTTCTTTTCAGTCAGTTTTTCAAAAAAATTATAGAGACATTTTACATACGAATGGCAACGTTTGTCAATAAACACGACGGGCTTTTCAGATTGTCAACATCGATTTAGGAAATCAAAATCAACGTAAACAGCTATATTTTCTTTTCTTAAAGATATCGCTCATCAATGGATCTAAATGAAGCACCTATTGTATTGTTTTCAGTTTTTTCAAAAGCTTTTTACGTCATTGATCAAGACTTTTACTTACAAAGTTACCTTCATATGGAATCAGTGGTTTGCTGCAGATTGGTTATGTTCGTATTTTAAACAACGATCTCAGAGAGTAGAAATATCTTTCTGGAATGACAAAAAATTATGTACACACCTTTGGACTCTTTGCCAATTGCACTGGAGTTCTCATGGATCGATTTTAGGCCCTATCTCTTCGTACTGTACGTAAACGATATGCCCTCGACGATACGAAACGGAAGAACAGTTCTCTTGCGGATGATACAAACATTCTTTGCAGAAAAGAAACCATAAATAGTACAGTATCAGATGTTTCAAATGGGTTCCGTAATAAAAATTAATAGTAACATAAATGAAAAGAAAACCATTTTAAATTCAGTTTTCCATTTAAAATTATTCTATACTTCATTGAAAATGGACGGTGTACCATTGACTGATGTTAAGGCAACAACATTTGTAGGCCTTCAATTCAAACCTCAAACGGAGAGTCCATTTAAATTAACGGAACTCAAAATTAAGTTCATTATGCACGCGTTCTGAATTCTTTCAAATTCAGTCAGCCTTCATCCTACTCGTTATGTATACTTCGGGAATGTTCATTCCCATCTGAGATATGGCATAATATTCTGGGAAAATACATCTTATAGGCCCGAGAATTTTATGTTGCGGTGGCCCCCCGAGGTCCGCGCTTATCGCTCTTGATACGCCACGACCAGAGGGTAGCGCGCCGGCAGCCCTGGAGTCCCCTTGAGCTTCAACTGATTACGCCGCGATTGGGCGGAGAGCGGCGGCGTGGTAGCAAGGAGGTTATCGCTAAACGAGAGCGCTTTTTCAATTTCCTCACCAGTATCCCTGGCGAGGCGGGAATTTATTCAAAATTTGGGAATAAAAGTGCCCCAATCTACGATTTCTGGAGCTTGGGAAGACTGTCATCTTAAAATACTACTTAAAACTATCTTAAACTAACTTAAAATTTATACATTGCCACTTTTGGGCACTGTTTTACTAAAAAGTTCTTACATTATATGTTTTCCCAAAGCTCATAAGATTGTTCATTGTTCTTTTTCTAATTTTATTCATTCAACCCTAGTCATACTTATACTATATTAACAAACACATTCACTCACTCATTCATACCACGCTCCACTCCACTAAACTAACACTATTTACACTTTGTACACTGCACTTTGCTCGCCACGGCGCCGAAATCCCCTCGCGTCCGTGGCGCCGCGACGCCTCGGAACCGGGCGGCCCAGGCCTGGCGGGGGGTTTTTCCGCGCCCCACGGGGATTCTGGCATCTGGGAGCGGCGACCGCCTCCCACGCACCAGCTGCTCTCGCGTCGCACAGTTCGAGAACTTGTGCGGGGAAGTGTGGGGAAAGGTGAAGGCGACGTGCTTTGGACCTTTCTTCTGTGGAAGGCCCTGTGCACGCCGCTGTTCGCCGCTACGCCGGTCTCGCGCAGGATACGCGGAGCGGACGGCCCAGCGCCCTCTCGAGCCCCGGGTCTCCGCCTGCCGCTGAAGCCCCCCGGGAACTGATGTCGCACGCCCAGAAGTCCGAACACGTCAGCGTTTTGAGGAGGGGTCAGAGGGTACTTTTAAAAAGATGGGCGCGCAGCGAGGCGCGCGCTGTTTTCGGGGACCCGGATGGGACGGAGTGGAAGGGGAGCGGCGGCAAAAACTCGCACGGCGGCGAAAACCTCGCGCCCACAGGGGGGGCACATGCGGTGAATAGGCGCCGTTTAAGGAAGGAGAAAGATCAGGAGAACGGAGAAGTGGTTTCAGAAGAAGGGTCTATTTTGATTTTGACCGCGAGTATCGAGCGGGCGTGCAGCGGAGGCCGCTGTCAAGCAACACGCCCAGATATTTCGCTTCGCTCCGCCACGGAAATGCGCGCCGGCCAGTTCACCGTTTCATCGAGGCCCGCCTCTTGCGAGGAAGCTGACGGCGACGCACTTATCGAGGTTGAGAGCGAGTCGTTTCCGACTTAGCCATTCAGGGAAGGCGGCGAGACAGTCGCTTAGGTACTTTATTGATGCCTGACGTTCGCCGATTTTGCATAATATGAAAATCATCCGCGAACATCAGGAGCCCGCAGCGTTGGGAAAGCCTGTTTTGATTCAGCAGGTAGCGGCGCATCATTTACGTATAAGCGGAAGAGAGAACGCCCCGAGGCACTCCCGCCTCGGCTCGTCTGAGGGACGAATATACGTTGTTGACGCGCACTTTGAACTGCCTGTCAGAGAAAGCTCGCGATCAACTCACATAGCAATCGCTCATCCTCGATTCCGCGAGGCACGCGAGTAAACCCCCATGCCACACAGAATCGAAGGCCGATCGCATGTCGAGAAAGACCCCGGCAAGTTCTGCTGTCTCTCGAGGGCGAGGCCGATCTCCGTGCAAAGCCGCATGAGTTGCTGCGCGGAGCTGTGACCAGCTCGGAAGCCAAATTGTTCATCTCTGAGAAGGTTGAGGCGACGATTTCCGTTGCAAACGCACCAGAATTAACCCCTCAAACGTCTTCCCTAGAACTGGAGTAGACTGATAGGTCTATAGCTGCTAGGAGCGCTTTGCTCCCGGCCTCTGACTTTATACTCCACCGCCCGGTGAAGGTGGAGGGAGGGCTGTGCACTCGACTAGATGCGATGGAGGTAACCCGACTCGTCCCTGATTGGGGATACCACAGCTAGATTTCAACAAAAATTTATAAATAAAACCACGTCTCGCCCACGTGATTCTTGTGTTTCCTTATTAATTTTCTATCAGGAATTTTACCATTACATTGTCTGTTGATTCACAATCAGTGTTTTTTTTCAAAAATTTCTTGCTTAAGGGCGGTATATATTTTCAGAAAACGCCTATGTCTATAATACTCGACGATTCATCATATCCATCAGGTGATAGTACCAACAACTCATTACAATGAATTAACATACATTACATTATGACATACCAAAAATGACGGACATTTTTTGGCAAATAAAGGTCAAAATGTTGTAGATATTGCAAAAGACGTGGGTTTCTGTGGTGCGGTACGCAGAGGGTACACCATAGCAACGCGAAAAAAACAAAGAAAAAAAACACAGCGAGCTTGGGAGGGTGGACCAATTGGGAATTAGGCATTCCGACTCGTGTCGTGGTGAGCGGATCGCTTGTGTGGTTTTTCCTGGTTACTTATTAAATCGAACTTGTAATATTTCGTGAGAGTAAACATTGAACCGGAACTTAAAATATTTCCGCATTAGGGTACAACTGAACTTTTACGTGTGTACCATTGCAAACTCGGACTTGTAATATTTTCATGAGTGAACTGGAAAGTGAACTTTGAATATTTTCGCGGTGAAATTACAAGACTTGACTAGAAATTTTACCAGTGGATTGTGAATACCAGGTTAGGATAGAAAATAACATTAGAAGGATATTATTCCGACTTGGAAAAAGTAATCAGTTTGATGTATTTACAACAATTATTAATCAATTTGTAATATATCCGAAGACTAATAGATAATCAGGAATTCAAGTGTAACATTTTCCTGGCGCCTAAATTATTTTAAATTCGGAAATGGGTTATGATTTACATTTATTAGTAATAATAGACGTTTCAACATGTACATTATTTTACAACACTTTAGCAAATGACAACAGAACGACTCGCCCGAACGTCGCTGATTGGATGTATTTTAGGGCTTCGAGAATTGCATACATTCGGCAATGAATATACTACAACTTAAAATGAAGCTGATATGATTTGGTGACCCTGATACAATAGCAACTATAGGCCATTGCGTCATAGTACTATGAAAATTCTGTGAACAAGAATATGATCCAGATAGGCTTTCCTCATTACTGAAACTGCAACAAGAGGTCTAGAAGTTCGGGAGGATTGAGAGTCTGAGGCAGAATATTGAGGCGGACGACTTTCCAAGGGGGAATCAGGTCAATAGGGTTTCACAGGAGTGGGAAGTTCGACATTAAGTTCCCACAAAATATTTCGCAATTGAATACCTGGAGGCTTAGATAGCGATGTTCGAAGAATATATGAGGACTCATATTTAGGGTGGGTAATTATTCGGCGAGAATGATGATTAAGAGTCCTGACACTTTAGAACGCTAATTGAATATCGTTTGAAGGATGGTTCCCAGCTTCAGCTAGAAAGCACTCGATCTCGGCTGGTGCGATACGCACCCGTTAAACGGATACCAGCGTAGTGTTTGTTGTTGCTGAATCGTGAGTGAAAGGAACTGCAGAATCCACACTTCACTACCGTAATTCAAGACTGAGCGGATGAATGATCTATATAACCGCAATAGGGTATTGCGGTCGGCTCCGCATGACGTACCACTCAGCATACGAAGAAGATTAAGGGGGAAACGTATCTAGGTTGTAGTGTGCGGATATGTGTACGCCACGTGTGGGACTTGTCAAAAGTGAGCCCCAGGAACCTGACAGATGGATTCGGCGAATGGAAGCTGATTTCCTCCAAGGTAAAGGATTGATTGTATGTAAGTGGTATATCCTGCAGAAGGGCATACCAGTAGATTTTGTAGAGAGAACTTAAACCTGTTGACGTACTCTATACGTGGAACTTGTTGAGCACCAGTTGATGTGCCTCTGCATCACGCTGATGCTGTTCAATAAACAGAAGATGGCAAAATCATCCACAAACAGCGATGTCTTACAGGTTCTCGCACGACAGTTCTAGCTTTGTTATTTATGCATTGTCAAAAGTGACACCTATCTCCGACCCTTGGGGGATGCCATTGTCAGGAGGGTGACTGCTAGAGAGTTTGTCACCGATGCGAACTCGGAAAGATCTATTCGATAAGAAATTTTTGGGAGGAATAGGGGACTTCTCCTCAATCCCTTCGAGTGCAAGGTTCAGAATGCCATACCTCTAAGTGGTACCGTAGGCCTTGTTATATCGAATACTACACAAGGCCACAAGCACTTTGCAAACGCAGCTGGTAAGAGAGAGAGAGAGGAGAGAGAGAGAGAGAGAGAGAGAGAGAGAGAGAGAGAGAGAGAACTCTCGATGACCGATCCTTTCCTCCTTTAGACCTTTAGAGCCTCTGACTATGGCTTCTCGCCATACAGCAGAGGTAGTGTGCTCTTCCCAGAAGCGGAAGAAAAATTGCATCGCCACATCAGAAATGTGATGTATCATTTGGTTGTGTATTTCATCAGGACCTGACAGTTCTTTCCGCCAACATGGTAGAACAGAGCGAGATTTGACTTTCTCTAGAAAGGGATGTTGTAATCGCCAGACGCTCTGCATGAAAATTCCACGGACTACGCTCCATCCTCTTTTTGACCAAAAGAAAGTCGGGAGCGTAGTGCGAACTAGACGCGTGTTCATAGTGAGCGGCGAGTTCCTCTTCAATTATATCTGGCGAAGTGATCATTTCTCCAATTTTAAGGAGACCTCGCACCGTATTTGGTAGTCTCCTTTTATCTGGCGAAATTTTCTCCATACCTAGCGTGGAAGCGTGTAGCAATTAAGAGAGCAGACGTATGCTCTCATGATGCATTTTTGCTCTCTAAAATTGTTCTTACCACCTTCGCCCTGCATATTTTATATTCGATGAAGTTATCCACAGTTGGATAATACTTGAGTCGTGCCAGTACTTCTTATGAGCACTGACCGGTCTAGAGCAGTTCACATTCCACCACGGGATGTCGGTTTAATGGTTGTTTCGGATATTGTGATAGAACCAGCAAAGAGTATAGCGCTATTAAAATGTGCTGTCATTTCATCCACATTGTGGAAGGAACCATCTGACAGGTTAACATTATTTTGAAATGTCGACAGTCAGCAAATACCCTATGCATTGAGGGGGACGAATGTAACCTCGGCGAAGATGAACGATGTGGACCTTAGGGGGGAGGGGGTCAAGCGTTCTCACCTAATCTTACATGGGGGAGGGGGTCTTGGCAAAATCTTGCACAATAACTTTACCGCGGTTTTGGGATGATACAATAAGTAGCATAGTATACCAGGAAGGAATCTAACAAAATTACCAAACTATTTTTATTAACGAGATAAAGCTCATTATCTGTATTTTTACATAACGTTTAAAGAAAAATACCGAGAATTTTTAGAAGTGCAATAATAATCATTGTAAATCAGTCTCTATTTTCTAAATACTAGTCATATCTAGTCTTAAATATAACGAAGCAAATTATATTTTTAAGTAAAACCTGATGCAATCAATCACAAATTAATGTATTTACATTAAAAATACGTATTTTGAAAAATCTCACGTGAGATTAGAAGGGGGAGGGGGTTGAGTTAAATTTCATGACATCTCGCCAAGGGGGGATGGGGAATCGAAAAATCGCCAAAATCACCTCACGTAATTTATGGACGGCCGCATATACGTCTTCTAATATGGTCCACTGCACAGCAGTAGTAAGTGAAGGGCTGCAAAGAGCTCCGTCAATAACCGTGCTCGAATTTATAATTATGGCGCAATATGTTGGTTCACCAGTGTTGAGAATCACTAGCTTAGTGGTTCTATCACAGATTCCAAAACGGCGCCCTTTGACAAATACGGGAAGAAACCCAAAGCCGACGTTTACATCACCAGCACTCAAGACAGGTGTGAGAAATTGGTTTATTAGGTCTAGGAGGTCATCGACTGACATCATTTGTCCTGGGGAATATAGATGTTATATAAAGTGAGTAAAAAGGATATGAGATATACCTGCACAGAAACTGAAGGTCTGTCTGAACAGAGACATCTGCAGAAAGCAGCGCATAGTGAATCAAAGTAACAACTCCGCCGTGAGCACGGAGGCCTTCATCGACATCAACCCTATATTTGGGTAAAACCGAGAAAGGACAGGGGGTAGTGGAACAAGATGTGTTTCCTGTAAACAAAAAATCGAAAGCGTAGGACGGGACAACAAGAGTTTTAATTGTCCTTCGGAGAGAAAATCCACTGACATTCCAGGATAAGAGAGCCATAGTTAAGAACGTAAGAGGTCCTTAAGAGCCCTTTCTCTTTCTTTTTCCCGTTTCCGCCTCTGCTGCCCGAAGGACGAGTGTCCACCCAGCTGAAGTTTCTTCTGAGGCAGACTCCTCTTGAGCATTGCTCGACAGGCTAGAGATCGCTCCAGAGCGAATCTCAGGAGTCGGGTAGGTGATAGGAGTTTGGAGGATCGGTCAATTTTAAGCGTGCCCGAGACAGAGGGCCGAGTGATATCAACCTTCGTGCGGGACAGAGAAGTGGATTCTTGGGGCTTCAACTTTGTCTGAGTAGCTTTCTTGGGCAGTGTTTTGTATTTGGAGGGAATTATTGTTTTCCTACCTTGCAGAGGTGACGTCTCTTCAGCGAAGTCCACAGAGGACACCTGGCAACTGTGATAAGCAACTAGGGGAGTAGCAGGTGAAGTCACGCAAACTCGCTGTTGCTTCCCCCGTCTTGGTCAGAGTACTGAAGAATTAACGCCTGAGACCTACCGGGTTCTTCGCCAGGTATCGGCGTTTTGTCTCAGGAAAGGACACTTTCTCCGTCACTCATATCTTTGAATTTCCCTCTCCCTCAGATAGATGAGGCACTTGTTGGAATTGAAGTCGTAGGCTTCCGCGGCCAGAGTCATGTAAATAATCTTGGCTGTCCAGGTGACGCCGCGTCGAAGGCTGTGTTGCCGACGTTTCGACCATCCTGTCGTGGTCTTCCTCAGGGCTGTTGTGCGCAGGTGTGGTAGGCGCTCGGGAATATATAGTAGTGGGGGCCGATGTGATTGACTGGAGCAGCCGGACAATCGGGAGGCCGCCCCTCAACTGTTGAGCAACGTCGGCAACACAGCCTTCGACGCGGCGTCACCTGGACAGCCAAGATCATTTACACTTGTTGGAATTAGCCGCATCATTTCCTTTACAGTTAAGACAGCGAAGTGGAGATGTACGGGATCCATATCGTGCGAGCATTTGCGACATAGCGCAAACAGGGCTATCGGTCATGCACCGTTGTTGAGTACGGCCAAATCTTTGACACTTGAAGCGGCGCAGGGGGTTTGGCACATACTGCCGCACATGGAGGTTATAAAAACCACAACTAATCCTCTCTGAGAGAGAAGGGAGACTGAACGTCAGGATCATGGTAGGACTGGGAATTCCTCTCCATTCTCTTCCTCTTGATCCTAAACATCTCCGTTACACCCTCACTCTTAAAGAAAGAGAGAAGTTCCTCCTGACTTTCAGATTCGAAGTCATCGTGATTCACAACTCCTTACATTGGTTAAGGTAGGTTGAGTGGTCACTTCCACTTGGAGCCGGCAATCTGCTCAGTCTTTGAGATCTTTTTAATTTGCTCATCAGTGCGTGCTTCAAAGAGAATCGTTCCATTTTTGACGCACCATCGCTTGAAGTTTCCGAACGAGTCCTCTATGGCTTGCGCGAGACGGACTGCACTGACACTTTAAAAGTTTTTCCTTCTTCCGTGCATGCCATCAAAAGGAAACATGTTTTTGGCCTTTCTTCCGTAAGGAAGAAGCTACTCAAATTAACGGTACGTTCGCATCATCGCCTTTTTTTTTCGGACGAGTGCAAGGGGTTTGTTGTATTCTCCATAGAATTGAAACAGATTCGTCTCCGTGGTCCCCACCACCTTGGGATCCAACAAGGAACACCCCAGTAGAGTGCCAGGGCTTTACACTGAGATATAGAGGAGGATGTCATAGCCTTGCTGCACTGAGGATCCCCGTTCATTCTGGAGTTCAGTACAAAACCTAATCCGAGACGATTGATCGGGAGTGGGTATTGGGACCTACAGGGTGCACAGACCTCCGCTCAGTCACCAGAGTTCACCGGTGTTCGTGCAGCGATCATGGCTAAAGCGGTCTACCCAAAGCAACCAGCGTCAAGGCGACAGTCGGGAACGATACACTATTCTGCGTCCTCAACTCCCAGGTCACCCATTCCTTCGACACGGGTCGCCATGCACGGCAAACACAGAGTGGGCATTCAGCATTCAGAGAAGGCCAGCGAGGAAGAAAAAGAGTGAATAGAATATAAGTGACATGAAATGAGAAGCAAGAAGATGAAAAAGTGGATAAAGGAACACTTGAGAGCCTTCTGCATCCTCCGTCACTGCGTGGACCAGCGTTTCTTTGTTATTTATTAGGGTAGCATTAACTACTAAGTCATGAGTGACCACATGATTGTCCAAAAGATTAATCATGAAGTAGTCAAGTATTATAAAATGATATAAAAACAGAACCAAACATAATACAAGTACAAGTGTTAATGGTACAAAAATATGAACAATTCTTTTTACATTAATATATGATAACAATTTGATGATATAATAGATACTAGTAGTCACCTTCATATGAGAGAAAGAAAGAAGCTATAAACTATACACACTTGCTATAAACATTGTTTTCCCTGTGTTTTTGATAGGTATTTTAATTAATATGCAGCTTCTTTACATTTCGTTATTCTTACCAAGTTTTATATTTGTATAGGCTATGTGCCATTGTAAATGTAATGAGAAATATCATAATCAGTCTTAGTTGAATGAAAATGAAATATATCTAAACCAAAGTACTTATCCATTGTTATTTGTAACTTGTAATATTCAGCACTGTAAACAACCATAAAGCATTTTAACAGTAAATAACTTCATTCTCTTTTGATTAATTGACTTACTAAGTATAAGTTAAAATGAAAGTTAATTTTTTATTATTCTTTGCAATACCAAGAAATAGTAATATAAATTGTACATTACATATTACAAAATATTATTATTTCATATGATGTCACATATATTCATTGTATATATATTGTTGCCTTGAGGCAGCATGTTAGTTTGTTACTTTATGATAGGGAAGCACAAGAATTAGTCAAAGTATCTCTATTTCCATTATTGTAAAAGGTTATTCACCCCATTCCCAGGGAAGAATTCGCCATACGGAATATTGAGATACTATTTTTTAATTTTGCACTTGAGGAAGAAATGGACATGTTATATATTATTATTATCCATTTTTAGTTCAGATAAGAAGTTGAATACTTTGTCATATATATATATATATATATATATATATATATATATATATATATATATATGCCATAAAGGGTTCAAAGGGCATACAAAGGTTACTAAATGACGTAAGTCAGGCCATTGTATTAGCAGACTGATAGGTGTACTACGAGTATATTCCATTGCATGATGCAGTCAACCATTGCTTAGGTAATAATGCACATAAACTTGTCTCTTAAGAAGCTCTTAGGAAGGTAACCGTAGAACCTATTCAAACATTTAGTTTTTTGAGTTCCTTTTCAATAAAAATATGTGGAATAATAGGAGATACATTCGATATAATTAGTCTCTTCAATTGATATATTAATGGATGAATAGTTAATGATGTATTATTAATGTTTACAGAACATTTGTCGTCTATAATTTTTTTAACTATTTCTTTAGTTGCCATCAAAATCAAATACGGTTTTAGATATTCTTGAAGGAAATCCTCATCGGATCAGTAATTTTAGCAATTTCGTGGAGATAATCTTTAATAGAGACGCGTCAATTGAATCTATTACAATCGCTTGTTATTTGTTCTTTGCTTGGAAACATACCTTTCTGAGCTGTGATACTGTAGTTACTGGTAGGAGTTTCATTCTGTTCGGCGAACATAGTTTGGTTTTGTTGGTTTGCTGTAACGGTCAGTGGAGGGATGGTTTTTTGATCAGAAATCATTTCCAATGGAGATTTTTCCGTACGGTAGACCTTAACTTCTCAGTCATGTAAGAAAATAGTTTTCCCTAACAAGGACACCCCCCACCCCATAGGGCCACCTTCATTAGTGATGACGTTACACAAGGATGACTGTTTTGAAAATGCAGGTACAGTCAGTATGTTTCTTTTACACTCTGACTACGACACTGCCACCACTGATCCGCACCGCACCGTGGTTTGAGAGAGACTGGTCAGGACGAGCGTTGTCCTACTGGAAGACTGGTCACGCGCTGTAGTGCGCAACGGCAGTGGTCGCAGGGCATCGTGTTCCTGCCGACGGGTTGTGGATGTGCCCGAGAAGATGAGTTCGGATATTATACGCAACGTGAGCCCTAAGACCATGACGTCAGGACGAGTGTCCACAAACTGTCCATCTTGGCGCTATCTACGTTGCCTCCATTCACGAACACATTGGCAGTCGTCACGAGAATAAAAGGGAAAATCAAAACCACGCCCCACGAGTCACCCGTCAAGCTTAAATAATATCGGTGGGTCACTTCCAGGAGGAACTTCCAAAGCAAGTTTATACTCACAATTTACCCAAAATATCAGTTTTAAGGGTGTGTTTACGAAGGTAAGGAAATAATGAGGTCCAAACTATGTAAATTTTGTTTTTAGTGCCCAATCGAAAATAACACTAAAACGTTAGATATCTGGGGGGCTGCAAAAATAGTGTGGTTAACATTTTGTCAAGGTTAAAATTTCTACAAACTCTTCTTTACTACGATTAAAATGTTACAAAACTGCATGCCAACAATTATAAAGTCTCAAATTAATAAGGAATGATCCAAGAAATCCCAATCTTACCAAAATTATGTTCATCTTACGTCACACTATTATTAACCTTTACCTTATTTAGTCAATACTTGACTAGCGTACGTTTCGGTAACTTCATAAAAAAAGTAGTGCCCTTTCTGAATGATACTGAACTTTCTTTATATGCTTATTCGTCCGAGCAAACATTTTCCTAGGACATCCGAATGGTTCTAAGCGTTTTTAACGTGCCGCGTAATCGTACGATATACATTGATTTTGGACATTGATATTGGAATCCGGAGAAAAGTTATCCAACCCCCCTACAATGTTGTAAGTCGTAAGCTTTCTGGTCAAATGGACAACAGGATTGCAGAATTCAAAAAACAATCTCACGCATAGGTCACTAGCTCCAAAGGACCCTTAGTGAAAGTCATACAAACTACATATTGTGACATACCGATATGTCACGTTAAAATAAACTAACATTTATTTGTAGACAATATGGTGGAACATGCGTTACGAAATATCACGAGAGCTAGAGCTTAGCAACGACCGTGAATAAACAATGTAGTTTTTGTTTTTTCTAAATGCATTAAGAGGTTTGGATGCCGAAAGTAGAAAATTTGGGATTGGGCGAAGAAGTTTAGACGGTCAAATGTTATGAAAAATAGGTAGTTTAATACGAAGTCTTCGAGGATGAATCATGCAGGAAGATTTCATTCTGCTCGGAAACGCGCTTCTGAACTGATCGTAGGTTCGTGAGAGGGAACGAGTACAATCTAGATAGAATTGGGTTATCAGTGAAATTTTAAGGACAGTGAATGATATTGCAGATATTTTCATGTGGAAGCAATATTGATGTATAAATTGGAACTTTGTCGGAGTGGTAATCGAGTTCGGGACTATGTCATAGGACGTAATCGGACTGATAATTTTGATAGTTTGAGACCAGCTTGGATAGGGGCAGAAGAGGATTTCGTGGAACTTTGGACTACGGCAAGCTCGCAAGATATTTCTGACTGAGAAGTCTACGAGGGACATCAACGAAGAAAAGATAAGTTAACGCGGTATAAATTGAAAATTGAAAGATATCTTGATCAAAGGCCTAAAAATTGTAAATTCACTAAATTGTTTGCTAAAAGCGTAAAAATAAACTTTGTTGAATTTTGGTTCTTTAGAAAAGAAAGTGATTTTTCATTTAGTCAATCCAAACAGAAATGAACTAGGAATAGAATCATTCTATTTCAGATTCCCAGCTGCGCTGTATAGTAGGGATCCTATAATCCATTATAGAGGTAATAAGGATTATAATATATCGTGACCCATTGACCCACAAGCCGGACGCTAAGATCTTTAGCAGATATAAATGTAGAGAGGAAAATTTTGTATATCTCAATATGTAGGTAGAGAATGGAAAACTTTTCTACGACTTCGGTGACATTGAGAGCACGACAGTCCCAATCCTCATTAAGAGAAGCAATTTAGTAAGCTAACGTCAGTATACTAAATCGAACAGTCTACGTAGATAAAATGTTAACATATTTCTGAACTATGAGTTCAAGTGCTAGAAGTCTGATGGTCTTCTATAGGTGAACCGCTCGCAAAACCATCATGGCGGACGTACCTTTGGTAAAGTCTCGAGGCTGCCCCACCCTGTGCATCTGATATTTCTCCCGGCGATAAGGAAGCGCGTAGGCGACAAGGAGAGGCGACTGCAAGACGCAGCGATCGCGCTGACCGCCACTCGTCATCACTGCCCTCTTCGTCAAAAGAAGAACTCGTACTTCCAGGAGTGTCCAAAGAAATGAATACATCGTTTGTTGGTCCATCACATTATCTGAATTATTATGTCGCCTCTATTCCCTACACATGCTGCAGGATTTCTTCCATTGTTCAGCACTGTATTGTGCAAACGCTTCTCTGCAAAACGTTGCCTTTTCTTTTAAGAATGCATCAATTGTTTCTGCTGCCTCGCGCCCTTTAAAAATCTCCAAACAAGTTCTATTGGATTGAGATCTGGATGGTAGGTGGAAGACGGAGAGGAATGTGCCATGTTCAATGATTATTTGATCAACGATCTATCGTTTTTCAGTGGATATACTTTGAATTATTTGTAATAATTGGTTTGTGAATAACAGCAGCTACTGTGTAAAGCACACTGTCACTGCTCCTAGCCACGGTAACAGAGACTGGAGACCGAAACGCTTCTTCAACACACGGCTTATTTTCTGTTGAGGGTTTGGACAACCCCTCCTGTAGAAACACGAAAGCTGCCTTTCGTCTGATCCTTCTCGCTCATCAGTTTGTTATCACCAAACTCGCAGTGTTGAATTACTGCGCGACCCACGAGAGAAAGACAGAGTGTTGTGACAAAGAGCGCAGGCAGACGGGGAAATATGAGGAGGAGGGAAGAGCCACGTTCGGGCATGCGCAGTGGAAGGTTTTTTGAGAGTGTACAGCAAAATCTGTTGAAATGCTTAAAACGAAAAATTATTTTTTCTACTAGATACTGGCTAGAAATGCTTTCTACAATCAGAAGCATTTTTACAGGATCTTGGAAGATTTAACGAATCATTTCGATTGAGTTCACAGAAAATAATTTAAATGACTGAAGCATTCAAGATGTTTCTGAACGTTTCTAATAAAAGTATATTCAAAGTAGAAATTTTGAAATAAAAATGTATATTTTTTAAAGTATTATTTTAATGTCAAAATTTGTAAATAATTTGTTTATATATTTTTTTTAAAACAAATATACATAGTTTCTTCTCTTCAATTAATAGCGATTACCTTTCTGCTAACCCGTCTTAATACTAAAAACTAGCAAACATAACCATCATTAATTTCATTTAAGACTTCTTCTGAAAGCAAATGGATGATCTGGAGTGAAATTCTTTCTTTATTATTTTATCTACTTATAGAAATCCTTACTGTGATTTTCAAGATGACGTATCGTATTACTATAAAGCAATTGTTAACGAATCGCATTTTGTCTACAATTTTAAATTTTATTTTCTTGTTTACAAATGTAATAGACAATTAACTTTTGCGCTGGATAAATAAAATTATGCTCTACAATATTCTACACTATTCAGACACTCACTGTCTTCATATAAACCTCCATTGTTTGGTGGTTTAAAACTTTTACATTTATGGTACAGATCAAAACAATTGTTTATTATTCAATAAATGTTTTATATGCATGCAGTGCCCTGGTGTTTGGTAATTCTTGAGTATTATGTTGCTGTTTCTCTGGGTACAAGCTTGTTCCAAAATCCACTTTGATGGTAGTATTGAAGCTCCTATCATACTGCATTGGATGCTTGTCTTCAAGGAAGGTTTAAGTCAAAGTTATATAAGAGATGAATGAGAACTAACTTGACTTCCATAGAGCGAGTCTTTGCCCTGATAAACAAAAAAGAGTTTTGAGATTAAAGCGTTAATTCATTTCGATTCAGTAACTAAATGTAAGTTTCCATACAATATAATATATGAATAGGTACCATAGTTACATTTTCATCTATTATTCTGTGGTAATAATAATTAAGAGAACCGTCGGAAATATGATGTAGTTTACTGTGTCAATTTATCATAGGTAATACCATGTGTGCTTTGGAAATTGTCGATAATCTCCGAATCGCGAAGCGAGGCGGGGATCTGAGAATTCCCAAAGCACGAGTGATATATTATAGGACTATTCCATGAATGAAATTACGTCCAATAGAGTATCAAAGTGCCAAATAATGGAAATAAATGAAAGCATATTTATATTAAAGAGGTTATATTATAGTACGTATGCGATTTATTGCACAATACAGAAAGAAATACATACAGTCTCGAGTCGCTACCTATTATTGGCCAGTAGGAGAAGCGGTAAGAAAAGTCGATAGAAAAAGCAATCATTCTTAGATACACCGCCCTGAGCGGTGCTTTTGTATCTATAGTTAAACACTATTGGTTTTCATTTCACGAGTGGTACAGTCCAAATTAAATATTGAGTGTTCGGGAGAAGGGTTTTGTAATTTACCAGTGTTTTCTGCATGCCTGTGCCTGCATGGGATTGTGGTAAGCTACATTAGTAGTGATGATGATGATGATGATGATAACAATAATAATAATAATAAAAATAAATAATAATAATAACAACAACAACAAATTATTTATAAAATAAAACTAAATCCAAGACATCAAAATGAAATACGAGAAAATTAAATATTCCATGTAGATAAAAGGTATCCCACTATCTTGTAGATCAGGGGTCGTCAACCTAGGCTCCACGGAACCCTACAGCTCCCTGGAACGTTGACAGGGGTGCCACAAGTGATTTCTATTTGCACTGCCAAAACACGTAAAATGGAAAAGGAATACAAGGAATTTTTCATGTAGGAACGGGGTAGCGGACTGTCGAACAAAAATATTGGATTAATATAAAATTTAAGTACAAATTAAAATATATAAATATATAAATTAAAATATATAAGTTGGATATAAAAAGGCAGTTGTACAAAAGTAAGATTAATCAAACAGTTAAAACATTATAAGGATAAAACCCAAATACATATAATAAGGCTTTCTTTCATTTTCAAATTTTGTTTTCATTTTCATAATAAATGCATTTGTATGAATTTTGTTGACTCTCGTTGATGTGTAAAACTACATTACGCAAAACGTGTTTTAGAATACGTGAAAAAGAAAGCTTTTTTAAAAAAATTGTTTTGTGATGCTCCAAAGAGAAAAAAGGGTACCTGAGTATTAAAGTATAAATATTATGTGACAATCACTCTATTTTATATATTTTTACCGTTTAAATAATTTTCTAATTTGAGTACAAGAAAGCTTTGATAAACTAATTTATCTGTTACTAAAATATAAGGTTCCTTCAAGAAACCCATGAGCTCAAAAGGGTTCCTGAAGGCGTAAAAGGTTAAAGACCCCTGTTGTACCTAGCATATTGCGCCTAGCAGCGTATATGTGGCCGTGGTTTGCTGAAAAAGTTAATTATTCTCATTGATCAGTGATTCCTAACAAACCAGCTCTCAACCTTATTTCAAAAGCGTTCACATACTTTTTTTGTAAGTGAAAATACTAAGAATATATTGTTCATACGAACGCTTGGATCCGTCAAATGGCCTAAATGAGTGAGAGTGAGATTCACAAGAAACATAGTGTTTAATTGCCTGGAATACATTTCGGAGGATTTGATTCGATTTGTAGTTGCGCTGTCTGCATTGACATTCGACTACTATTTATTGATATAGAATACATTTGTAGTATACACTATATAGATCGGCTTGCTAGGTTTCCATCTCCAGGTACCTCCTCCAGAGTACCAAAGTAGTTCCGCCAAGATCTATGCTCCGAAGTGATCTCCCGATATGGTGGTGTGGTAAATATGTGTAAAGGAAGAGAAGGAAGGAGAAAAGAAAAGATCGCGCACAATCCGTGGACCTTTTCTTTGGGGATTTCTCTGGTATTCGCGTGGTTGTGGTCGGGGAAACAAATCGATCAGAGCAGACAGTCACTAGAATTTTCTTCCAGATAGTGGGTGAACTCAACTTTGCTGTACAGCTAGTGTCAAAATGCATAGTCTTTCGGGAAGAGCATACTTACTAACACAGGCGTGGGCCCGTTCCGAAGGGGATGTAAGTGTATGGTTTAATGAATTGTTTATTGTCGTCGCTGAAGCGATCGGGATCAAACTTGTAAGGATCAGGCCAGTGCTCTGGGTCATGGTGCATGCCCAGGACGGACACGATGATGCTGTCTCCTTTTCGCAAGGCGACTGCCGGAGATGTGGCGGTGGGCGGCAAAGTGACCTCTTCCACAATTCGCGGTCCAAATTGATCACGGGCGGATACAGCCGAAGTGTTTCTGGGGGACAACAGGATATATAAATGCACAAGCACACCATGCAAGCACTTAGGCTCCCCAATCATTTCACTTTCTCACATCTACCTCATTGAAAGGGAAAGATATCTAATAGTGCAGAAAAAAGTCCTTTACTACAGTAAAAACGTTTTGTGGTCTCACAACCTCCGAACCACAATGGCCGATGTGGTACACACACCAGTGTAGGGCCTTGTGGCCAAATGGAGCAAATGTCACATGTGTAACTTCGTTATAAGCGATTTCCCATCCAATGTTCATTTGCGGAAAGTGATTGACCCCTCTACATATCTTAGAAATTTGTAACATTTTTTCTGAATCAACCTGTAATTTATTTCTACTCCACTTCCATTTAGGAGCAAACTCCCAAAGTTCGACGGTGGAGTTCAAGTTCACAAATGCCAATAAACGCGAACAAAGCACCGAATTGTTTATCTATAATATTATATGTTTAATAAAATATATTATATATAATATATTATAAATAATATTATTATATTTTAACATTAATATATAATAAAATTAAATAGTCCGGTATTAGAAACTCAGATGGTTATTTATATCATTACCTAATTATTTTTAACATCTTTTTCTTCCTGTCCGTCTCAGCTTATCGTAGGAACGGCTGAAGTTATTAGGTCGTGACTGCGAGGAAGATAATTTTTATGGTCTTTTTTAAAGAAATTTTCGGTTCATTAACGTCAATATAAATGTAATGAAAGTAACGATGTTTGACGACTTATTTCTAAGACGGGTCCACCAATTTTGATAATTTTAAAATATAGGAAATCATGACCCAACGTGGGTCTAGAACACTTTGATAGTCGGGGAGCAGGCAATAATAAACCAACTGGAAAGGGCGGACGGGACGGGTAGATGCGCGGTCAGCTAAGGCGAAGCAGAGAAAGGGTGGAGATGGGTGGAACTGGGGGCGAGGTGGAGGGAAGAATGTTAGGTTAGGCAGCGAGGATAAACTATAGAAACAATTTATTCCTTTTCATGTTCAGTAGACGGTGGTGAGAAAGAAATACAGAGCATTAGTTCTTCGGCTTTACGTTGTTAGATTTTTAATTCCTTGGTGGATAAATAAAGGTAATATATTACATTTGTCTTACCATGAATTACGGCATCAAGATACTTCATTCCTTGAACTGCTTCGTAGGTTGGGTTGCCTCCAGTCTGTTTCATCATTTCATCGATATCTTCCTGTAAGCGTTTCTGTACACCTTCGTGTGGGGAGAGTGTAAGCCGCGAAAGAAAGGGCGGTGGATACCGTCTCAAATCCAGCGAAAAAAAAAATCACTGCTTGGCCCGAAATGTCGTCATTGGTCAGCTCTGAAAAAATTATTAATTCATTAAATGATTTTGGCTGTGTGACGCCGCGTCGAAGGCTGTGTTGCCGACGTTGACGACTTGTCGTGGTCTTCCTCAGAGCTGGTTTGGGCGCAGACCAGCCCTGAGGAAGACCACGACAAGATGGTCGAAACGTCGGCAACACGCTTCGACGCGGTGTCACCGGACAGCAAGATCATTTACATGACTCCGGTCACGGAAGCCAACGACTTCAATTAATTCATTAATTTTCTTGAAGTCGAAAATAGTAAAAACTATCTGTAACGTTCAGGAGGACGAAAAGCAATGTTTTATACTAAGATGGAAAGCAAAGGAAACATCTCAGCATTTGCTCAATGGTTTTGGAGAAACTGAACGCAAAACACGATCAACATCAAGATGCAATATTCTTTTTGAATTACACAATACAAAAATTCACTCATATGTTAGTAATATTATGGTTTCGTCCTATGAATAATCAACTGAGAGATTTTAGCAAGGAATTCAATTATTCAAGAGGGAGTACAATAATTATTGTTTTTATAACGACGTTGATATCTTTTCAAAATCTTACTTTTCATCATAAAGTTTAGATGAATTATCCAAATTCAACGATTAATTTGGATAATTCATCATAATGGTATCTACCAACGTTAACACCAAGATAATTTTAACATTTAATAAAACAACTCGCTTCCAAACAGCAAAAAAACGTTTAGGATTTTTAGTAAAAAATGTGCTTTAACTACAAAATAATCTTTAAATATACGTTTTTTAGAGAGTGGCAGGATTTCTACTTCAAATATCTCAAATCTATTTCACAAATGGTGCATTTAAAGTTCCTTTCTCTTGTTTTTCATTATATTTCCATCGACGTCATTTATTCTTATTGGCCTCAAAGATGGAACACTTCAACTTGATTGCCTTAGGTCAAATGTCTTTTATTTTCTGTATTATTTCAGTCGTATACATATCTTTGCAGCTTTCACACGCAACCAATCTTTATAACTGAAGTCTCTAATGTAATGGGACAGGTGCCCACGTGTGGCAACGACTAAATATTTATTTAAAATTAATTTTTCAACGCATATGCGTTGAAATACGCATATGCGTTAAATACGTGTTGTAATAACGCATATGCGTTAAATACGTGTTGGAAATACGCGTCGCAGGGCGGCTAGTATGCGACCGTTACCTGCGCGCGCAGAGGCAGCTAAGCACCCGGCCCTTCTTTGTTATAGCGAGGGTCCGGTGAGGGGCGCGCCGGTGACGTCAACAAAATTGCCAGCGCCGCAGACCCGGCCTGTCGAATTCGGCGAAAATGTGACGGAGGCAGTTTTCGTTGAAGACGCTACGTCGACATTGGCCACCCCGTGTCGTATGATGTCGCGGGCCAATAGACGCGAGCATCGCGTAGGCGTAATCACGTGACACCTTCGAGCCGCGCAGCCCCGTGGAACGAAAGAATTGAGTCTTCTATTATGAACAGCGGTGGAGTGTGGTTCTTCTATTCTGAACCGCGGTGGAGTGTAGGCGCTGTCCCAGAAGGCACGGGCATAAGTGCTTATGGCTTCTGCCACGTTCAAGTTCACGCGCAGTACGCCTTAGGCTGCGTTTATGTTGGAGCGGCGATAAACGATGAGAGCGACGAGAGAGTAGGTATTGCGAAATCGCAGCGCTGCTGTGTTCATGTCGGAGCAGTGCGAAGCAGCGCCACTCCGAATCCACCAGAGACATCTACAGGACATTCGGCGAAACTAACTTGTCAATTCAATACCAACCTTATGTAAATCACCCGCCATATTTACTTCAATTGGCTTAGGAACTTTGGTTACCGTTTGTTGAAGCGCAGTAGAGTCAACCTCAACATCATTCCCTATGCAATGGAAGCATTACACCTTAAGTTTTTTTCTTGGCTGGATATTGGCATGCTTGGTGAGAAAATGTGTGACTTCGCAGTCTGCAACATGCAGCAAGCAGCTGTGTGCAGCAGGTGCGTCAAGCTGGAACAGCCAAGTCAGCACACCGACACGAAACATGTCAAATCATTTATTGCTAATTAATTGCCAATTAATTGCCACATTTTTTAATTAATTGCCACGTATTTTCGTGGAGAGGGGTGCTGGTTTGACGTCAAGCCAGCACACACATCAGTTAAATTCGAGCCAGAGCTCAACGGAAACCATCTAATCATTTATTAAAATTAATTGCCAATTAATTGCCACGATTTGGAATTAATTCGCACGAATTTTCAGTCTAAAATAATCAAACTCAATGTTAGCAGGCATGACCCAACCTGCAACATAATAAAAAAAATGTAATATAGAGAAACAAACGAGCACAATCACATAAAATTAGTGAGACAGTTTCAAGGCATATCAAACAATTGTTTTACTCTATGCATGATTTAATTACCCTCCTTTATGAGATAATAACTGCGTAGTTATGCTACCACCTACGGCATTCAAATAGATAATGCAAGAGTACCAAGAGCACGATATATCTAAAATCTATTAAATAATTAAATACACATTCAATACTAGTTTACTATACTAAAGATAAATTAATAAATGTTGCCGTGTATTACATAAACATTGCTGAAAATGCGTCAGATTTATCGAACCTAGCAGCGTATTCAAATTCAAAAATACAGAGAACCAGCGAGCACAATCACATCAAATTAGGAACATAGTAAATAGATGTTTAGAAGTATTTTTCTACTGAATACACGATTTAATTGCTCTTGTCATTTATTAACTAATAATTTTTTAAAACTTCGTTGTTATTAAACCTAATCGACTTTCGAACAAGAAATGCGACAGTACCAACGAGCACTAATATCTAACATCTATTTAATAATTAAATCCACTTCAATAATAATATTTAAATTGCATCAGAGTTAACGAACTAAGCCAGATATTAAAATTCAAAATTACAGAGAATAAGCGAGCACAATCACATAATTTTAGGAACATAGTTAATTAATGTTTACAACTATCTTTTTTTCTATACACGATTTAATTGCTCTTGTCATTTATTAAATATACATTTTTTAAAACTTCGTTGTTATGAAACCTCATCGACAATAAAATAGGAAATATGAGAGTACCTACGAGCACTAATATGTAAAATCTATTTAAAATTTGAATGCACGTTCAATTCTAGCATAATACACTGAAGATAAATTGATAAATGTTGCCGTGAATTATATAAACATTTTGAAACAGCATGGGAGTTATCGAACAAAGCCAGATATTGAAATTCGAAAATACAGAGAACCAACGAGCACAAGCACTTATAACCATCAATATAGTTTATAGTTTTTTAGTACTAATTTTTTACTTTATACACAATTTAATTGTTCTTGCCGTTAGGGAATAGTAATTTTTTTAAAATTCGTAGTTGTGCAAAAATGTACGACTTTCGAATAGAAAATGCGAGAGTACTAACAAGAACAAATATCTAATTACTATTAAATTATTAAATACACATTTAATTTTAGTTTATTACATCAAAGGTAAATTAATAAATTTTTTCGTTTATTATATAAACATTGTTAAATCCGCATCAGAGTTATCGACCCAAGCCAGATATTCAAATTCGAAAATTTAGATAACCAACGAGCACAATAATGTATAACCAACAACATTGTGTTTAGTAATTTAATACTGATTTTTTATTTACACACGATTTAATTGCTATTCGGGTTAGGAAGGAAAGAATTTTTAAAAATTCGTAAATATGCAACGAAGTACAACTTTCAATTGGGAAATTTTAAATTACCCTTTCAAAATGGTGAAAGTGAAACAGAATATTCTAACCATGTGAGATTTTAAAATTTGAAAATAGAGGGAACTAAAAAAATTTAGAAATTTAGAAACCAAGAACATAATTTAACAGACATTTGATACTAATTTACTACTCTAAAAGAATTTAAGTTTCCTGCCATTGATGGAATAAATAATATTAAAACTTCATTGCAATGCTTTCTGGCCCCATAATCGGGTAGAAAATTAGAGAGTACGATCCGGCACAAAAGAACCAAAACCTATTAAGTCTTTTAATGCACATTTAATACTAAATTATTGGAGCAAAGATACATTTTAAAAAGTTAAAAATATTTTATATCGTAAGTGGCAAGAATAATGATTTATTTAGAAAACATACTTAGTATAACATGTTTGTGAAATTATAGTCTTGTTTTTATTTGATTGATCTCCTTGGTTCTCTCTATATTCGAACTTGAATATTGACATGTTTGGGCAACTATGATTCAGTTTTTAAAAATATTTATTTAATACACGGCAATGTTAATAAATATATCTTTTTTGTTTAAATTCGTATTGAATGTGCTTTTAATAGATCATTTTGTGATAGGTCGTCAAAATAGGTTCTAATCATAACGTTTTGGCTGTAGGAAGAGCTGCTCAACAATTGATATACATTTGACAGTTTCTAAGAAAGCGAATAATTTAAAAATGAGAAATGACACCAACTTATTCGAGCACTTATATCGGGATATACATTCATTTGTTAAAAATTTGTGGCAAGACATATCTATGTTGTATTTTATTTACTAAATGTAGCATTGGATAACGTTTTTTGTTTAATTCTTATCTATAAATGTACGTATTACGTGGTTAGGCGGAGGAGTGGAATTGATCGCCACATAAATACAGACACTTATTATTAATATTAACCTTTTAGTTACGAACGGGAAACAATTATCCCGGCGATTTTCTGCTCAGCGGTTCGAATGGGACGTTTGTAACTCGTTCTCCAGAGGCGTGTGACAAGGTTTATCTCTCGCTTCCTGAGGATGACACGTTGAGAGCCGGCGATTTCCACTATTGGAGTCCCGGCCTACGCAAGGTGTTGATAGAGAAGGGTTTAGTCGTGGGCCGCTGTGGCATTCTGTGCGTTTAGTGTGCTGTTGCGTTACAGTGTTCTTCGAAGCAAATTAAGAGGATAATGAAAGCATACATTCTCCTAACAGAAGAAGAATAAAGAGAAGTAATCCGAAAAGAATATGGATAAGGGGAAGATGCTTCACACAGTTTGTCAAATCCCAAAGACTTTCTTCAGATTTGAGAAGTTTTAATGTAAATAAGCATATTTTATCCGCTCATTTTCAATTTTTTAAAATTGATTCTCTGTATTTTCGAATATAAATATCTGGCTTTGTTCGATAACTCCCATGCAGTTTCAAAATGTTTATATAATTCACGGCAACATTTATCAGTTTATCTTTAGTGTAATATACTAGTATTGAACGTGCATTCAATTATTAAATAGATTTTAAATATTAGTGCTCGTTGAAACTCTCGCACTTCCTGCTCGAACGTCAATGAGTTTTCATAAAACGAAGTTTAAAATATTTATTATTTAATACATGACAAGAGCAATTAAATCGTGTATAAGGTAAACACATAGTTTTAAACATCCATTAATTATGTTCTTAATTTTATGTGATTGTGCTAGTTGGTTCTGTGTATTTTCGAATTTGAATATCTGGCTTTGTTCGATATCTTCCATGCACATTCAGTGTTGTTTATATAATTCACGGCAACATTTATCAATTTATATTTAGTGTAATAAACTACTACTAAATGTGCATTCAATTATTAAATAAATATATGGAATTTTATAACAAAGAAGTTTAAAAAATATTATTAATAAATGACAAGAGCAAATAAATCGTGTATAGAGCAAACAATTAGTTCTAAATATTTATTAACTATATTTCTAAATTTATGTGATTGTGCTCGTTGGTTCTCTGTATTTTCGAATTTGAATATCTCGTTTTGTTCGTTAACTTCCATGCAGTTTTAACAATATTTATATATATCATTGCAACATTTATCACTTGATCTCTAGTCTAATGTACTAGTATCGAATGTGCAGTCAATTATAAATAAATTTTAGATATTAGTGCTCGTATGTACTCTCGCAGTTCCTGTTTGAATGTCATCGAAGTTTCATAACAAAGACGTTAAAATTATTATGTAATAAACGACAAGAGCAATTAAATCGTGTATAGAACAAAAAATTAGTTCTAAACATCCCTTAACTATGTTTGTAATTTTATGTGATTGTGCTCGTCGGTTCTCTGTATTTTCGAATTTGAATATCCGGCTCAGTTCGATAACTCTGATGCATTTAAAATTTCCCGGAAATTTATCAATTTATCTTAATGTAATAAACTATTATTGAATGTGTATTCAAATATTAAATAGGTTTTAGATATACGTGCTCGTTGAAACTCCCGCGTACCTTGTTCGAATGTGTTCGAGTGGTTATAAACACGAAATTTTAAAAAATATTAATAATTAAATGACAAGAGCAATTAAATCGTGTATAGAGCAAAAATTTGTTCTAAATATCTATTAACTATTTTTTCATTTTTATGTGATTGTGCTCGCTGGTTCTCTGTATTTTCGAATTTGAGTATCTGGCTTGGTTAGATAACTTCCATGCGGTTTCAAAATGTTTCTATCAATCACGGCAACATTTATTAATTTATTTTTAGTGTAATATGCTGGTATTGAACGTGCATTGAAATTTTAAATAGATTTAATATTAGTGCACGTTGGTACTCTCCAATTTCCTGTTAGAATATCTTCGAGGTTTCATTACAACGAAGTTTTAAAAAATTATTATTTAAAAAATGACGAGAGCAATTAAATCATGTATAGAATACAAAAGTAATTATAAACATCCGTTAACTATGTTACTAATTTTATGTGATTGTGCTCGTTGGTTCTCTGTATTTTCGAATTTGAATATGTGGCTTGGTTCGACAACTGCCATGCAGTTTCAATAATGTTCATATAATTCACGGTTACATTTCTCAATTTATCTTTAGTGTAATTAAGTACTATTAAATGTGCATTCAATTATGAAATAAATTTAAGATATTGGTGCTCGTTGGTACTATCGCAATTTCAGTTGGAGGGTCAAAAAGGTTTTATAACAACGATGTTTTAAAAAATTATTATGTAATAAAAGACAAGAGCAATTAAATCGTGTATAGTATGAAAAATTAGTCCTAAACATCCCTTAACTATGTTTGTAATTTTATGTGATTGTGCTCGTTGGTTCTCTGTATTTTCGAATTTAATATCTGGCTTGGTTCGACAACTGCCATGCAGATTCAATAATGTTCATATATTTCACGGCAAAATTTGTCAATTTATATTTAGTGTAATAAAGTACTATTAAATGTGCATTCAATTATTAAATAAATTTAAGGTATTAAAGCTCGTTGATATTATCGGAATTCCAGTTGGAAACTCAACAAGAGTTTATAACAACGATGTTTTAAAAAAATATTATTTAATATACGACAAGAGCAATTAAATCGTGAATAGAATAATAAATTAGTGCAATATGTTGAATAACTATGCTGCTAGTTTTATGTGATTGTGCTCGTTGGTTCTCTGTATTTTCGAATTTGAATATCCGGCTCAGTTTGATAACTCTGATGCAGTTTCAATAATGTTTATATAATTCACGGCAATATTTTTTAATTTATCTTAAGTGTAATATACTAGTATTGAATGTGTATTTAAATATTAAATAGGTTTTAAATATTCGTGCTCGTTCGAACCCCGCATACCTTGTTTTGAATGTGTTCGAATGGTTATAACAACGAAAATTTAAAAATTATTATTAATTAAATGACAGGAGCAATTAAATCGTGTATAGAGTAAAAATTAATTCTAAATATCTATTAACTATGTTCCTATTTTTATGTGATTGTGCTCGCTGGTTCCCTGTATTTTCGAATTTGAATATCTGTTTTGGTTAGATAACTGCCATGCAGTTTCAATAATGTTCATATCATTCACGGTAACATTTATCAATTTATCTTTATTGTAATTAAGTACTATTAAATATGCATTCAATTATGAAATAAATTTAAGATATTGGTGCTCGTTGGTACTATCGCAATTTCAGTTGGAAAGTCAACAAGATTTTATAACAATGATGTTTTCAAAAATTATTATGTAATAAACGACAATAGCAATTAAATCGTGTATGGAATAAAAAAATAGTTCTAACCATCCCTTAACTATGTCTGGAATTTTATGTGATTGTGCTCGTTGGTTCTCTGTATTTTCGAATTTGAATATCTGGCTTGGTTCCACAACTGCCATGCAGATTCAATAATGTTCATATAATTCACGGCAACATTTGTCAATTTATCTTTACTGTAATTAAGTACAATTAAATGTGTTTTCAATTAATTAATAAATTTAAGGTATTAGTGCTCGTTGGTACAATCGAAATTCCAGTTGGAAACTCAACAAGAGTTTATAACAACGATGTTTTAAAAAATAATTATTTAATAAACGACAAGAGCAATTAAATCATGTATAGAATAATAAATTAGTGCAATATATTGGTTAACTATGCTCCTAATTTTATGTGATTGTGCTCGTTGGTTCTCTGTATTTTCGAATTTGAATATCCGGCTCAGTTTGATAACTCTGATGCAGTTTCAATAATGTTTATATAATTCACGGCAATATTTTTTAATATATCTTAAGTGTAATATACTAGTATTGAATGTGTATTTAAATATTAAATAGGTTTTAGATATTCGTGCTCGTTCGAACTCTCGCATACCTTGTTCGAATGTGTTCGAATGGTTATCACAACGAAAATTTAAAAATTATTATTAATTAAATGACAGGAGCAATTAAATCGTGTATAGAGTAAAAATTAATTCTAAATATCTATTAACTATGTTCCTATTTTATGTGATTGTGCTCGCTGGTTCCCTGTATTTTCGAATTTGAATATCTGGCTTGGTTAGATAACTTCCATGCAGTTTCAAAATATTTATATATTTCACGGCAACATTTATCAATTTATCTTTAGTGTAATATGCTAGTATTGAACGTGCATTGAAATTTTAAATAGATTTACATATTACTGCACGTTGGTACTCTCCCATTTCCAGTTGCAAAGTCAACAAGAATTTATAACGACAAAGTTTTAAAAAATTATTATGTAATAAACGACAAGAGCAATTAAATAGTGTATAGAATAAAAAATTAGTTCTAAACATCCGTTAATGATGTTTGTAATTTTATGAGATTTTGCTCGTTGGTTCTCTGTATTTTCGAATTTCAATATCTGGCTTTGTTCGTTACTCCCATGCTGTTTCAAAATGTTTATATAATTCACGGCAACATTTATCAATTTATCTTCAGTGTATTATGCTAGAATTGAACGTGCATTCAAATTTTAAATAGATTTTACATATTAGTGCTCGTAGGTACTCTCATATTTCCTATTTTATTGTCGATGAGGTTTCATAACAACGAAGTTTTAAAAAATGTATATTTAATAAATGACAAGAGCAATTAAATCGTATATAGAAAAAAAGATAGTTGTAAACATTAATTAACTATGTTCCTAAAATTATGTGGTTGTGCTCGCTGGTTCTCTGTATTTTTGTATTTTAATATCTGGCTTAGTTCTTAACTCTGATTCAGTTTAAATAATGTCTCTATAATTCACGGCAACATTTATCAATTTATCTTCAGTGTAATATACTATTATCGAACGTGGATTTAATTATTAAATAGATGTTAGATATTAGTGCTTGTTGGTACTGTCGCATTTCCTGTTCGAAAGTCGATTAGGTTTAATAACAACGAAGTTTTAAAAAATTATTAGTTAATAAATGACAAGAGCAATTAAATCGTGTATTCAGTAGAAAAATACTTCTAAACATCTATTTACTATGTTCCTAATTTGATGTGATTGTGCTCGCTGGTTCTCTGTATTTTTGAATTTGAATACGCTGCTAGGTTCTATAAATCTGACGCATTTTCAGCAATGTTTATATAATACACGGCAACATTTATTAATTTATCTTTAGTATAGTAACTAGTATTGAATGTGTATTTAATTATTTAATAGATTTTAGATATATCGTACTCGTTGGTACTCTTGCATTATCTATTTGAATGCCGTAGGTGGTAGCATAACTACGCAGTTATTATCTCATAAAAGGGAGGGGTAATTAAATCATGCATAGAGTAAAACAATTGTTTGATATGCCTTGAAACTGTCTCACTAATTTTATGTGATTGTGCTCGTTTGTTTTCTCTATATTACAATTTTTTTATTATGTTGCGAGTTGGGTCATGCCTGCTAACATTGAGTTTGATTATTTTAGACTGAAAATTCGTGCGAATTAATTCCAAATCGTGGCAATTAATTGGCAATTAATTTTTAATAAATAATTAGATGGTTTCCGTTGAGCTCTGGCTCGAAGTTAACTGCTGGTTTGACGTGAAAGTAGCTTTGAATTATGTTGCGGGTTGCGTCATACCCCTTGACAGTTACTTTGATTATTTGAGACTGAAAATACGTGCGAATTAATTTAAATTGTGGCAATTAATTGGCAATTAATTAGCAATAAATGATTAGATGGTTTCCGTTGAGCTCTGGCTCGAATTTAACTGATGTGTGGCTGGTGACGTCAAGCCAGCACATACCTTTTCTCCACGAAAATACGGCAATTATTTAAAAAATGTGGCAATTAATTGGCAATTAATTAGCAATAAATGATTTGACATGTTTCGTGTCGGTGTGCTGACTTGGCTGTTCCAGCTTGACGCACCTGTGTGCAGCCCGCGAGAGAGTTAGTCCTAGAGCGTACGTATTTCGAAGTTTTTATACTGCGAGCGAATTTAATAGTGATTTGTTTTGGAAATGTATTGTTATTTCATATTTTTCTGGCGTTTTCATCGATGCGTCGTCATTTGACGAAAAACTCTTCAATGAATGTGATGAGAATTGTAGAAAGTCAGACACGTAAAAAAATTGTCTAAAGTGATATCCTACCTGAAGTTGCGATGATTATAGAGGTAAGCTGCCATGGCTACAATAATGAATGTTAATGCACATTAGTGTTTATGGAAAATTAAGTGTCATACATATAAACATATTAACATTGACTGTTAAAGAGAAACAGATGTATATTTCAGCAGGGTTATAATTATAGTATACCATTTAGTATTGAGGTTAGTGATTGATTTCATTTGAGGAACTCAACGGCCTTTCCTTTTATTTACAGAGAGAAGATGCCTAGTCTCTTGAAAGAAATCTGGTTGTATGTGAATGAATGTGTAAGAAAAAATTATGGAATTGTGGCTGCTAAGGAGGAAAGGAAATGTATGGTGTACTATATGTCTATGTGAATCTCACAAACATAACAGTATTTTATGCCAGGTTGTATGAAAATAAAACAGTGAAGACAAGTGAAATTGTGTGAAGAAAAGTGACTATGTACAGAAAATTTCAAATGTGTGCAGTGCTCTCCATTCTGCCAATTTCTATTATTCATAGTCTTTCTAATATTTTATTAGTCTGTCAAGTTTCATTTTATAAAACAGTTTTCAGATTGGTACATTTTCAGTATTTAAAAGGAGATAATAGTTAATTGAGTAGTATTTTTTATGGTTGTTTATTCTGTAATATAAGAAAAATATCTGTTGTGCAATATATATCATGGAGTAAATAAGAAAAATTAAAACATCTTCAAATTCATTGTTATTGTCTTAAAATAAGAAAGGATTCTTCTCATTTTAATATTGTCAAGACAATAATTTTGCTGTTAGTTCTACCAATCTTAATTGAATTCTCAGTATTTGTTTCCTATTGTCTGTAAAGAGCATATGTGGTGGTTTGTCTGTGTTTAATTTAAGTGAATGTAAAGTCTGAAGATTACATGTACAATAAACCATCTAGTGTTAAAACATTTCATATGATTAATATTTTAGGTGTCCTCTGTTCATGTTGACTGAACAACATATCACTCTCTCCCAAAATTTTGAAAGTTCTTCATGAAATATTATCCAAGTGTACAAAGGATATTTTCTAAAAAGATTGAGTTTTTCAAAGACCAATGTAAATAAATGATTTTGTATTCTGAAGTAAAACTACTCTGAATTCCAAGGAAAATATATTATAAGGGAAGTGATAAAGGTAAATGGCATATTTGTTTTACTTAAAATTGTTTCTTAAATCTTAAACTATGACAAAACGGAAGGCTGATGGCTTTGTAGTGTAACATCTCAATATTTTGCCAAATTGTGGCTTGGGACTAGCTGATTTCAATCACTTCAATTTTGAATTAATTTCAAATATTCAATTTTCATCCCTTCGAAATGTTGTTCTAGGAAATGAATACATGTACTATCAAAGCAATTCCCAATCTTTATTAAACTAACAAAATTAAAAATAAGTTCATTTGTTTCATTTTAAAATTTCTGTTATAAATTATACTTCCTTGAATTGCATCCACATTGTGTGCCATGGGCAGCAAGCACATAAGAAATAATCATCTCAATCATTCTGGGTCAATATCTCACAACTACAATAAATTCTTTTCTATAGTTTTACAAGGTGTGGATGCAATTTACAAATTCATTAACAGATGAAATGGGTGATTATGGCAAACAAAGTGAACAAACTTCTGAGGGTTAGCAATACAAAAAAATGATTCAGAATAAAACATCACTGGCAGATGATTATGTCCTTTATCTAAGCAATTAGTTTTGCACAACACAATATAACAATAAAAATGGCAGTTATCCCGTAATTATTTGTATACTTGTCGTTCAGTGAAAAACGAATGTAACCTAACCTCTAAAACTTACGTGTTGAACTCATTTCTGCGGCACACAATTTGTCTAAAACGAAGCTATTGCGGCGATTTGTGTCCCTTTTGTCCCAAAATTGACTCCTAACAATAAAACAAGTGATCAATTTCTCAGCATTCATGTTATTCGACATGCAAAACACTGAAGTGTGCCAGCTGTGAAGATCGGAACAGCGCGATACTAGCAGCGAAAACCTACCGAAGGGTTTTCTTCGCTCTTATCGCGGGTCGCAGCGCTGATCCCGTGATCAGCGCGCTGTCAACATGCTCCATTCTCGGCGCCGCAATTTACGCCGTTGCTTCGCTCGTAGCGCTGCTCTCACGTTTGTCGCTGCTCCAACATAAACGCACCCTTCCCGGGCCGTTCGGGCCCGTAAGCGCAGGGACCGCCGCTATTCTCGGCGCCGCAATTTACGCGCCGTTGACTGCCGCCACATACCGTGAGGCCACGGCGTGACGTGTAAGTTCACGCGCAACGCACCGCGAACCGCTCGGCCAGTTCCCCCTCAGTTCCGGAGGTGAGACGGCTCCAGGGACGCGAGCCGCCATTCCTGGCGCTCCGTTACGCGCTTGACATGGCCAGCACCGCCGGCGCCGAGTGCCGCCGCCGCTGCCCTGCCCGGTCAGCGTCGCTGATTACGGGCGAACGACCCGAGCTGCCGTTCCCGTCTGCGCCGGGCCTACCTGAAGGGTCCCGACCGAGTGACCGCTCATGACCCCCGCCAGCGCCGGCGCGACGAAGCCGTGCCCGTCCGGGCAACTGCCGAGGCGAGAGATGGGTGAATGACCCGTCGAGGCGCCTCTACTATGTAATTTAGCTGTAAGTTAGCGTGTAAGTCTTTTTTTTAATGTATCCGGCTTCACCGTGATTTTCTTACCAATTTTGTCAATTAAATTTAAGTTCCAATGAGACACCTCTTGTATTGTGTGTTCTGCATGCCATCGCCCACGCCACGCATGTTCCCGACAGCTATTTCAGTGGGGGGCAGCCGGGCAAAGCTGAGACCTTCAATTGGCACCATGCGATAAGGAAGGTCGAGGTCAACCCTGAGAGCACCCCACCCACGTGGCGCTGTGTTACAACTACGGCCACTGAGCTCGTGGGGTGTTATACTAAAGAAACAGAATTTCACGGAGACATGAGAATTGCAGTTTGACTTTAAAAATACGAAGGATTTATTTTTTAAAAAAATCTAAATATTCATGTCAAATGCAACCCGAAAATTTCCAGAGGGCCATGCTAGAAAGGAGACGTGACGTTTGTAAGTTACGTTGAAATAGTGACGTTATTTAATTACTTTACCGTTTTTGAGTTGAATACATATCAGACACTTCATTTGGACCTCATTACTGATATAGCATTAATTCTCCCTTTGGGAGGTTGTATAGAAACAATGTAAAATGTCATAACTAGACCTACAATACTATGCAAAATGACAATAGTCAAAACTGTAATGAAACTGTTACACCCTACGACCTCTTAACATTCTATATCGCAAAACATGAACCTTCAACTTCATCCTAATTCTTCCTACCAGTCATCTTCCATTGAATTGCCTCAAGATACTCCGCATCCAGAATGAAAATTATCAAAATTACAATGAAACAGAACCAGAAAACAACATAAACTTTCAACACTCGCTAAATATGGATTCTCAATACCTTCAAAACTCTTCTCGGCTGTCAACTTCTAATGAGTTACCTCAAGATTCTCTCATTGTGGTAGAAGTATCGGTGACCAATCTCTGCGAGTATATAGAGACTTCTCGAACAACATCTCGATCAACAACATCGAATCAGGCAAACAATGAGGTCATCGAAACCTAAGACTCAGTATCTACGCATTCTCGTTACGAAATTTTAAATGCAATTTCTGAAACTGAAAATGTACCTCAAGAATCAGAAGTTAAAATACCGCCGATTACTGTTATTGGAAAGAACTATCAATTAATTCAAGAAGTCTCCAAAATTGTGCGTAGTGAATTCTACTAAATCTCGCAATAATGAAATCAAAACCTTAACAACTATCGAACACTTCAGAAATTATCGTAAATTCTGTGAAACGAACAATATTCAATTTTATACCTACCAATCCTTCTAATAAGTGTTTTCTAGTGATGCTAAAAATCTATCCACATCAATCTCAGAAATTGACATTTTCATGAACTGACTAATTTGAAATTCCTATAATAAGTGTTAGAAGACTATGAAAAATTCAAACATCCTCTTCAATCATGTCGTTACATCTTCAAAATTCTAAAGAAGGTAAAGATATTTTACATTTAAAAACTTTATTTCATTGAATAATTACTGTGCAACCAAGAACTAAACCCTTTTTATCCTGTCCAATGTAAGAACTGTCAAAGTTTTGGATCACTCACAGACAAACCGCAAATTATCCCCCAGATGTGTAAAATGTAACCAAAATCACCATTACCTTTTTGCAAGAAATCGTCACTCCCCGATTTGTGCTAATTGCAACCAAAATCATACTGCTAATTATAAAGGATGTCCTTACTACAAACAAATTCTTAACAACAAAATTTCTAAATTTAATAATACTACAACTATCCCCAAGCCACTGCATAATCCTATAAACAATAATGTACATATTAAATCTTATTCACAATAAAATGTCTAACAACACAATCAGCTCACTATACTTAACTGGAATGCCAATGGCATTAAAAGGCAACATCAAATATTTGAACTCTTCCTCCATATTCACAATATACAAATAACATCACAGAAACTCATCTTATTCCAAATGAAAAAAGATTCCTGCACGACTACAAAATATATAGGTATGACAGACTTGATAACATTGCATCTTCTGGTGTTGCTATCATAGTATCTCCTAAATTAAGACACACTTTAATATACACTACTGCTTCACTCTCACTTGAATGACTGACAATTATAATATTGAGACATACCAATATGTGGGTCATTTTTATTATACGTTATTTGTCGTAAATGGGTGGAAATGCTAGGGTAATGAAATAGAAATATGGCACCTTAGCAACGGCGCCCAAGTTGTTGTCAAGATAAAAATCCATCTGGCATTGAAAGTTACGGCGTGGCTAGTCAGATTTGAAAACGATTTGGGGATTGGTTGGAGAGAGCAACGATACTCTACTTCTGCGGAAGTATGTCTGATTTTTTTAGACAAAACAGTAGAAAAGGGACGCCAAGGTCTGGAGGGCTGAGCAGTAATAAAAAAAATGGACATTCTGCCATATGTCGTGACGCTGTGTTGGTCGCTCGCGGATAGATAATTTGTGTAATTGGAACTTGTAATTTTTCATGAGATTGAGGAACGTTGGACTCCGAATAATGTACAGTGTGTTAATAGTATAACTTGTTACTTTTCGCGAGGGAGCTCTACTAATGATTGAACTGATAGAATTTCGAAAGTTCACGAACAGTTTGGTCTTTAATTTTTTTACTACTCGCGAAAAATTAGAAGTTGTGAGAAGTCGTATATGATAGGAATCAGAAATATTCTGGACAAGTAATCCATTTGTGGAACTTTAAAACATTTCCGCTGTGTAATCGTAAAGAACTGGGTATTATGTTTTGCAAGTTTAATCGAACTAGAGCTACGAACATTTCAAGCAGTGCGGATCAGTGCCACGGCAACGTTCGCGCGGAAGAACAGGAGAGAACAACGCGGTACTTCGACTCTGAAATCTGCATCACCGGGGAGAAGAGAAGATGGTCCTTCGTGGCGACGTCGATGAAGAGCGCGCAAGTAAAGTGGAGCACAAAGGTTCGAACAAGCTCTTGACCAAAGGACAGTCTTTCTGTTGTAAATTTCCTTTGAAAATTTTACATTGCAATATGCAAAAAATTCTAAGTTTCTTTTTGAAAGAAAAAAAACAACAACGATTTTCATTGGCCAATTCCAGCTAATAAGTAGCTAGATAAAATATTTGTTTTCAGATTCCTCGCCACTTTGTATGGATGGCAGATCGGCTAATCGGCTATCAATAGGTAATAGGGATTATTTCAGACGCAATCCGTCGACCCAGCTAGCGGACAATATTTAGTTTTCTTTAAAGCAATAATAAAAACATTATCGTAACCTTTTTCCTGGCGCCCAAGTTAACATAAATTGGCAAACGGGTTACGAAGAAACGCCCAATAATTATGAGCGTGTTTCAATATACATTAATCAAATACAATATCACATAACAGTTGCTTATAAACCTCTTAAATATATATTTTTGCTTTTAACGTTCAAACACATTTTTAACAATGTTAAAACATCTTACTATTAGGCGACTTAAATTGTAAAAACCAATTTTGGGGGTGTAATAATACTAACCCTAATGGTTGTATTGACTGATTGATTTTTTCGTGTTTCCAGGCGCGTCAACTGCTTCTGTCATTAGTCCCGTTAGTGTAGTGCATGTGTTTTTCTCTGGGGATGGCGGTGATCTTCCCCCGCCGGATGGCGAGATCCGGCGCCGACCTACCGTCGGCTAGTGGGGTTCCCCCTAACCAGGACTCTCCCACCAGCGGGGCACTGCCCCAGTCGGGACAAGCTCTAAGCTCCCGACCGGTCTCCCGGAATATGTGGTAGTATAGTGCATGTTAGTGTATGTGTGTGTGTGTAAGAGGAGAGGATAGGACAAGGAATAGGAAGGATAGATCGCGCGCGTCCGTGGCCCGTTTGGTAGGGTACTGCTCCGGCATTCGCCTGGTGTTGATCGGAGAAACCACGCAAAACTACCGATCAGAGCAGCCGGCCGCTAGAATTCTCCTCCAGACAGCGACTGAATTCGACCTAGCTGAAAAGCTAGTGTCGAAAATCCTGCCGCGTCAGGACTCGAACCTAGGACCTCCCGGTCAGAGGCGCAGTGACATCAGTTGATGCACTGAGCTACCGGTCCTAAAGGTTGTAAATTACACTCTTTCTCACCACTCATTAACTTCATATTCACACACACAATGAACCCACATACTATTCTTATAATGATAACGTCATTCCTGAGATTTTAGACATAATGATTACATAAAATTTACATTGGCCTGTCACTCAAACTGTACTCCCTGAACTTGATTCTGATCACTACCCAGTTGTAATAAATATTTATTTCTCTTTTAATATTAATAACTCTAATTCTTATCCATTACTTTACAAAATTAACTGGAACAAATTTACAGCACTTCTTGAAGATAATATTACATTTCCAAATAATTTAACATCAGAACAAAGCTACTACTTTTCCTAGTTCACTAATACAATAATTCACAACCTACATTCACATAATTCACAACCTACAACCTACAACATAAATACAACCTAGATTTACTCCAAAAACCAACTACTCAAACTATAAACCTTTACCATTACTAATATCTAACCTCATTAAAACAATACGTACCCTCAGGTGCTTGGCAAAAACTAGACGTCCTGATATCAGAACTAAACTAAACAAAATATCTAGAATTATTTAATCAAAACTTGAACAACATAAATAAAATTAATTTGCAATGAAAAACTTCAAATCTATTCAAGTATTATTCGATTACAGCTCCAAAAGATTATGATAAAACTCAATTATTTGGACATCATTTACAAGAATCTTTTACTCTAACTCTCTCACAAACTTATCATTTCATAATCATGTTAACAATTTTCTTTCTTCATAACTTCAAATATAGATTTTATTTCCCTCCTCAAGTTGTTTCAATCATTCAAAAATCAAATCATTGAAAAACATCAAAAACTTTACGTATTATTACACAATGCAATCAACGGTATCCATTGGAAAAGTTTGAAGAAAATGTGGGCCATTTTGAAAAAATGGCGTTTCAGCGTTACTGAAATGCAGAATTTCGAGCTCATTTTAACAGAAAATTGTTTAGTTTTCGAGAGACTTATACGACACTATTTAAAGCACAATTACTCATAAATATAATAATGTGAAGAAATTGCTTCTAATGTAAATATTACAGCCGTGAGAGACTAATAAAAAATTAAATTTTGTAATGTTTGAAAAAACAACAAAAAGAATAGAGCACTATGGCGTGTGTGTCATCGTGTAGGTTTGTTTGCACTAACCCAACTACAAATTAAAAGAAAATTTGGAGCCGTTTTTGAGAAAATTTTGAATTGTTTAGGGGTTCATGTAAAGAACCCCAAATTTTAAAAAGTTTTCAAAATTTCAAAGCTTTAACTACAGCCAGATGGACAGGGTTTCATCAATTTTGAAAATATCCTACGCATGGTTTAAGCGCTAGGAGTGTTCACAGAGTGGACAGATGTTTTGAAAAACAAAACAAAACACTTTTTCGTATCAGGGTCTCCGAAACGTGTATTTCTGCTGAAATCTGAAATCGATTTTCCGAGCATTATATAACTTTCTCTATACTATGTATATTACTCTTTATATACGTTTTGAACGAGAAGTAACAAGTGACGGAGGATAAGAAAGTCTTGAAGAAAAGATATATTAAGGCTTAGTATGGAAATGGAAAAATAGGGAAGATTAATTAAGATTAAAAGAAATAGGAAGGTTTAACATGCGGTATGTTCTCGTACTGGTACGCTAGTTGTGAATATTATAATTTGGAACAAACTCATACGCCCTAAACAAATCGTATAAGCAAGTCCTGAAATTAATAAATTCTATATGTTGATTTAAGTGAGATCCTTAAAACATTGTACGGTTCTGACTTCCGACGGTTCGACTCTTAAAATCGTAATTATGACCGGTGACCAAGATTATCAAAATAATCGATTCGATGCTTTATTACTAAAAAAAATTAAAGCAGTAACTTCGTTATTACTACTTGTTTAGTTTTAAATTGTTCTATTGGAATAAATATTTTATGAAGTAAAAGAAAAGTATTATGCAGATTTTGTGAGATTTTGAGAAGGATAATTTTTCAAAAGGAATTCTAATTCTAGAATTGTTCACGCGTCACATTAGATACATGTCATGGAATCTTGTAGATTTGAGTGTGAGATAACGTACCCTGCTTCGCCGCTCCTGTTTTCTCAGTTTCGTGCTGATCTTCCTCTTCTACTTTGAGTTGTCCATCTCGAGCTTGCATCAGGAGCTGCAGCATGTCGGGACGGAAAATGCCTTTCTTCTGCCTTTCTTGGATTGCCTCATGCACCAATGAATCCAAAAATTTAATCGATTCAGGATCAAATACTCGCATATCAAGTGCCTGAGGACATAAACAGAAACAGCTTTATGTTGCGTTTATTTTCCCATTCAAGACCATTGTGTCAAGACCATTCTTGTAGTAAACAGAAAAACTGAAAGATTTGACTCATCAGATTTTGAGAATGTATAAAAATACGCTGAAAATAAAATATTTTGAAAGTTTGATGACAACGATAATAATAATCGTAATAATAATAATAATAATAATAATAATAATAATAATAATAATATCACTACCTCACACCACCACTACCCCCAAATACTCCCACTACCACCACCATTACCACCACCCCTACCACCTCCACCACCACCACTTCTACCACTACTGCCACTACCACTACTACTACCCCCACTACTACCACTACTACTACTACCACTCTACACTGCCACCACCACTCATACTACGTGCCACCATGCCTACCGGCCTCCACTGACTACTGCCCTGCCTGCTGCTCGCTGCCACCAGCTGCTACTTCCGCTGCCTGCTCCTGCTGCTCCCTGCAACGACTGCTGCTATTCCTGCCTACTGCCTGCTGCCTACTCTGCTCTGCTGCCGCGCTACTGCTTACTGCACCGCCACCTACTGCCCTGCTGCTGTCGCTGCTCATGTCTGTCCATGTCGCCACTTGCCACGCACCTGTCATTCATGCTCATGTCCTGTCTGCCAGCGCCAGCAGCACGCGCAGCTGCCATGCATCCTGTCATAGTCTGTCTGTCATGTCATGTCATGTCATGACGTTGCGCTGGCTCACCCTCTGTCCACGCCTTGTCATGCACGCAGCTGCACTGCCTTGCACGCTGTCACTGCGCTGCTGCTGACAGCTCTGCTCCACTGCTGCTGCTATGCTGCGCAACGTGCTGCTGCTAAGCGCTGCTGCTGCCAATGCTCCTGTCTGCTGCTAGCTAGCAATGCGCGCTGCTGACAGCAGCTGCTGCTGCTAATGCTGCTGCGGCTAGCAGTGCTGCTGCTGCTGCCATGCTGCTGTTGCTAATGCCAACGCTTGCTGTTGCTGTTCTCTACTACTCTACTCTACTACTACTGCTACTACTACTACTGCTACTACTACTACTGCTACTACTACTACTACTAGCTTATATAATATTATAATATAATAATAATAATAATAATGGCATAGGAATCGCGACCCCATCGCCCGAAAAATTAGAATATCAGGTGAATCAGTGTCACGAAATTCCACTTCAGGATACAGACATCACTTCTTCCAGGAATACGCTAATGCACATCCAGAAATCGCCGAGCAGAATTTGGTGGATGAAAGAATATTATAATTAAGAATGGCTATCTGACACTAAAAACATGCGTCGAGAAGTGAGGGATGAATTCAGCAAAATCATCTGGACGAAACTAATGGAAGGCCCGATGATACTACATTGCGTTGGCGGTGGATGACGGTATCAAGCTTTCAAATGATACTAAACAACTCTATCTCTACAGAAGAACATAGCAAAACACAGGCATCAAAATTCCAAAGCCTTCTTGAATATTATCGCAATACAGAACCTTCAAATAGACCAAACGTCCTGTCCTAAACAACATTGAAAAGCTTCGCCAACACTGAAAAAGTAAATGAAGTTTTGGGTCAATACATAAATGACACTCATGACTTGACAAAAAGGCATCTATAATATACTGTACCAACATATTCTTCAGAAAATAAATCAGAAATAGAATTGGACCTTGAAGATGAGACTTGAGAAAAGCATTGATGAGCTACATCAAAAGTAGACCTCATTTGTCATAGAGCTTTAATAATATATATATATATATATATATATATATATATATATATATATATATATATATATATATTGTAATGATCTATCATTTCGAGACTAAAACCCCAGATGCAACTTTAAAATTGTGACAAAGAATAAACTTGTTATCGACGGAGCCGACAGAAAACATTTTACAAGTCAAAATTAAAATAAAGAATTAAAGCGCGTGAGATTTGTGAAAATTGTACATAATCGCCCGGTAGAACAGAAATTATGAAATTAAATAAAACAAACGGCATCAAATTCGGTGAACGCATTCAGAAGATATAAATTGAAATAGAATTGGAATTTTTAATGTAACATGAACAGAATATGGCCATTGTTGAGCTAGTAAAGAGAGATTGTAAACATGTTTTTTTTTAAGAACTGTAACAAAACGCACAAACCGATTTGGCTGAAACATTGGAAAACAATAGACTAAAACACGGGGAAGACGACAAAGTTAGTGTCAACCTTGTCGCATGTTCGGAAGCGAAATTATAATATAATATTTGGAAGTATAAACAAATGACGCCATGTTACGAAGAGAAGAAAGTCTTCGAATGAACTACAAATTAAAAGCAAGCGAGTGGCAACTATTCTGTTCCAGCTTTTGTAACAATGAAAGTTGCTGAAAAATTTCGATGTGGGAGACTTGTGTCGTGGGTACCGGATGAACGTTTCGTGTGGAAATTGGCGCGTAGTTAAGTTTCTTTCGAAAGTGTAGTAATCAAATAGAGAGTAAAGTTGTGATGTTTGTTGGAACTTTGAAGTGTTAGCAAAAAGGAACATAATTCGGGAGTAATTTTATTTTATTTTTTTTTTCAAGTAGAATGTTTTTTGTGATTACGGACAATCAGATATTATTTATTGTAAGAAAATTCAACGCTAAGGACATCTCGTTATAAGATATAAAAGAAGATGCTGAGATCAGAACAATTGGACGTTCATTTTGAATGTAAATGGATGTAAACGATAGTAATTTCGAGAAGTGACGTGTTTGAGGAAACGTGAAAATAATTGGTTTTGTTTTGTTTTGTCTTTCCGAACAGTACGCAACGAGTACATGAAATTTTTGTCAAACGGTGACGGACTAGCAACTAAATAATATCATTTATGCGGACAATAGCGGTTCGCGATAATTGGTTTCGAAGGCGACCGCGAGCAGGAGTGGACGGCGACCGCGCATCGAAGACACCGGACGGCGGCCACCGGACATCATCGCCAAGAGAGCTGAGCGCAAAACGGGGAAGTGACACGTGTGTGTGTGTGTGTGTGTGTATTTTCTTGCAGACACTTCGTCTGAAGACGCATTCGTAGCTGAAAAAATTGGTTGAAGACCGTTTTGTTTAATAAAATTAAATTAAGAAATGGTTAAAGGAAAATCAGAATGCGCATTCGATGGGGAATGAGGTTTCATATTGTTTTGTTATTATTGTGCGTGAATGAGTTTCTTTGTTGTGTTTTTGTTTCTTGGTATGTCTATGTCATGGATTACTGTGTATCAGTGTGGAGGGAAAGACGGTGAGTTGTTACCGTATATGATAAAAGGGAGGGAAAAGCCGAAAGCAGTAATAAACGAATGAACAAAATATTGTTCGTTTTACCAATTGAGAGCATGCATCACCTCGCTTGGTTTCCCTGTATAGGACCACCACCTTATCCACGGCTGCAGGTTATGAAAAGTTTTATAAAAACTAGCTATAACAAGGGGCAAACGATAGGTTCAATAAATACGAGTACAAAATATGGCACCCAACAGTCTGTAATATCATGATATAAGGGAGATTAGCCAGGTCAGTAGCAGAGAAGAGAGAAAAAGGGAGTTATTACATTGTCGAGTGAGAGGAAGGAAGCATTACATTTGGCTGCCCAACGTGGGCAAGGATAGCAGGGAGGAAGGAACCATAACAATATATATTGTGACGGACCGGCGATTCGGTAAATTTCTACAGTAAATTTGTAAAGGGGTCAGGTATTCTTTCTTGCGAATGGATCTGAGTGCATGCAACAATGAAACAATTACTTTTAATGTAAAACACAGAATGCTTTATTCCCAGGAAAGATAATAGATATTACAAAATATCGTTCCATTGGATGTGTAGAAGGTAAACAAAATAATGGTTAGTATTAATAACCTCACGATACTGACAAACATGAACAATTTTCTTACTAACTACGTAAATATTGCTAATGAACACTTTCTTTCTGCTTTAACTTTACACTTTATACTGTAAATGGGAGCTCCCTTGCATGTACTGATTCACAATTGCCGTTATTTCAATACTTAATCTATTTACAGACAATGTGTACCCTTCAAAACACCCTTCTATTCTCCACATCAAATTAGATTATTTATCATTACTGGAAATTCCTCATCTAATACCCCTCCACAATCGTCCACCCGTTTTCCAAATCACTGATTCTTTTACCGCCTAATAATGTTCCTTCTAGTAACAGTCTTACTGGTTTTGCTGCGTCTGGGATTCCTTCGGCTCACCAACTCCGGATGCGCCGGCGAAGTGACGAGCCGGCCGACTCGCCCGCCACGTATCCATGGCGCTTGCCCCGCCGCTTCTACCCGGCCGCCGATGCAAATCCCACGCCGCAGTCGTGGAGCAGGCATAGAGACGAATGCGCAGCGAGGAGTACGAGAAAACCCCGAGATCCCGAGCCGCCGACGCTCGAGGGGGTATTAAACGGTAAATATTTCCTGATCGATGTAAGATCGAAAGAACTAACAGTGATTCGGGTGAGGTAAAGAAAAGGATAAAGACCACTACAGATGCTTGTAATCAATAGTGATTTGTAGAATAATAAATAATACATGTTTATTTTGTTCACGAAACAGTGGTGTCTATTAATAACCCTGAGCCCATTCACGAAAGAACACCTGTCACTTGCAAATAAATTTACTGCGAACAAGCCGGGCTTACGTTCGTCTCAATATATATATATATATATAATATATATATATATATATATATATATATATATATTGAGACGAACTGTATATTATATCATATATTATATATTATATATTTTTATATATATATATATATATATATATATATATATATATATATACATATACCAGATTGTCACCAATATGAAATTCAGCGAATTTCATTAAAAATAACACTTTATTAGCAAAAAGACGCTGGTTTCCATGGTACCGGAGTGCAACATATAGACAATGCCCATTAGTTCAAAGCGGACGATAAGTACCATCCGTGGTTTCGCTATGAAGAAAGATAAACTTAAGAGATGCTTGTACAGAATGAAAAATTCCATTTTAATATACCGGAAGTTTTCATGGGAATATGAAAAACTGAGTTATTGGTCAAAAATAATTACGTAGATGACGCTGCAGGCAGATCGCATAATTTTGTTTTAAACAAGAGAGTAAAGATGAAGGAAGTTGACATGTAGAAGAAGGATAAAAAAATATTCATTTGAGCTTTCGACACGATAGCGATCGGATCAGGTGCTAGATACATAGCAGTTTATTTGAACATAGAAAATTTACACGAGTTCGGACGTAGTGATTTGTCGTTGTTAGTATTCAAAGATAGAACTCAAAATTGTTTTATACGAAGTAGACAGTTAATGCCAAAAGTGGGACTTTATTAAGCGGACACTGATAATCGAAATAAGACTCGATGGAACCCGGGTCCGAGGCTATATACTTTTCATGGACGTAAATTTAAAAACTTGGTGAACTTATATGCTAATATTTTAACAGCACTTACGATTTTGCTTAGGAATGAACAATAAGGAGTGTTAGAACTTGTAGAATTCAAGCAAGTGAATAGGATGGAAAGACAATGGATAAACAGTGTACATAGTGGTTTATGAGAAGAAACGAAAAGGGTACGGATTTGGTCGGTAGCAAGAAAGAAGATTGGACGAGGCCCATTGCTGAAGACTGCAGGGAGACATCCTTCATGAGGACAGCGCCCAAGATTCTCATGGATAACAGGTTCTGTAGCGCTATAGTAAAGGTCATGACCAAAAGAATGTTATACTTTATTTTAAAAGAAGTTACTAAAAAATTTAAACTCAAAGATACATTAAAGCAAAAATTTAAAGCTAAAGGAGCAAGACTCAGATGGTACAATGAACTAACCAAGAGAAAACAGCAAAACTTGGATTTCCCCAAAACACAAAGAAGTTCTTTAGGCAACTTGAACTGGGTACAGAGAGTGGGAAAAAGAGAGAATAACTCAGCGTAGAAGCCAATGAGGTCAGTTAAATTTGGAGTTGTGGACGAAACCAAAGGGCAGTACCAACAAGATGCTAAATGGACCAAGAAATTGAAACAAAGCAGGCAGAAATAATGCCAATGGAAATTAGATATATTGTTGAAGATATTGCAGGTGTAAGAAGGAGAATTTATCGGAACTGGGAAAATGCCAGGTCCGATAAAATCCCGAATCTTTGGCATAAACAACTAGTGTCTGTACATGGAGGTATGCGAGATGTTTCTCCGAAGCATTTATCCCCTTTCAAAAAGTCCATGTCTTTCTAATTGAAGGAACTTATATTTGCTGTACAAGAAGGGGGACTCTTCAGCCAAAAGCTATGAACCAGTAACGTGTTTATCTGTACTATACAAGTTTTCACTGCTGTAGAGTGAAGAAATCTACAAACACTGCGAAACGAACCGCATTTTGGCACAAGAACTGAAAGGGGTGTCCGTGGAACCCTTGGCTCCAAACAGATGGTAAGTTTACCATCGACGCTATGCTGAAGCAGGTGCAAACTGAGATGCGAAATCTACATAGATTACATCAAGGTATACGATTCTGTCCTCATGACTGGCTATTGAAAGTCCTTGAAATTTACAAGATCTCTCGGAATTATTAAATGCTTGAAAGCGATGATGATGACGTGGAGAACAAACTCTCATATTGAAAAAAGAAAAATTGCGTCCATTAACATTACAAGAGGAATATTCCAAGGAGATTTCTCTGCCAATGTGGTTTTGTTAAGCCATCAACCCATTATCTGAACTATTGCAAGAAAGAAATTTGGGTACAAAATAAAACATGATAAAAAAATCACTCTTCTTTATATAAATGATCTAAACCTCTACGCTGCAACCATGAAACAACTTCAACCTTGATAAACACTGCGGCTATCTTAGGTAAAGATATTAACATGTCATTTGGTGCAGACAAATGCACTATTCTCAATGTTCGAAAACAGATAACTGTACAACCCAACCAAAAGTTCCAAGATATTGAAGAATTGAACCGAGTGCATGTACATATCTTGAAATATGGCAGAACTCTACAATTGAGCACACCCAGCTGAAGAAGAACTTCACGGAAAAGTACCGGAACAGAATAACTAAGTACTCAACACAAAACTATTGTTACGTTTCTAGGTGGTGAATGAAAAGTCTGATTATTTTAACAAAAACGTTTATTTTTGTTTCTTAACACAATCACTGAAAACACTTGATCATTTATTTACACTACACTTCTCTTGATTATTTATTTATACTGTTCACTTCTCTTACACCTGCACAGCCCTAAGCACTGGCCACAGTTCACTGCACTAACCACAGTTCGATGCACTAAAAACGGTTCACGTCACTGATACAGTACGATGCACTGATCACGGGTCACGTCACAGCACTGCTATTCACCGCGACGCATACACTTCACAGTTCAGCTTCCACTGGACTTAAGACTGACTCGCGGTCGCCGGCCGCCGCGTATTTATACTCGGCGATTGCCGTCGAGAACTTTCCGGACCCGCGAACGTTGTGGAATAATCTACTCCAGGAACCGCCGGCAGATGACGCAACCCGCGCACACAGGCAGCTCGTGGTGGCGCCGGCAGATGACGCAATATTCGTTACTCTATCAAGTAAAAACATTATAACAGCCATCAATACCTGGGCCGTACCAACGTTAACCTACTCCTTTGGAATAATTAATGGTCGGACTCTGATTTAAATTTGTTAGACCGAATAACACGACTATTACACACTAAATTCCGATGTCTGCATCCCAACTCTTCACAGACTCTATCTATCCCGAAAATTCGAGGAAGAGGCACTGAATATACACCGTTATGTAGAAAACTTCAAACTTCTACCTCGCAGAAATTCCAAACTTGTACCTCGAGGGCTTTATTGCTGAGAGAGAGAATCGCACAAAGGTCCTACGTATGGGGTTTCCTGTATTTACTTTAGAAATAATATTGATTCTATCACCTTGGGGAATTAAGTGTATTCCGTTGAAAATGTTTTCGAAATTTCTGTTGTACATCTTACTTCGCAAAAGTGATATTACTTTGCATCTACAGACCTCCAACAGAGCTGCAGATTATATTTTGTTCGTAGAAAACTGGGGATAACACTTAACAAAGTCAGCAATCGCTGTTTTCAATCCATTGTTGTTTTGCGGAGATTTTAAATTGATTTTCTAGTCGAATTTTGCAGAGAGATAAGTTCTCAGTTTAACTAATTCCCTTTAATTTAGACATTACAATTGATGTTCTTACACGGATCACACTAAATTCGATGAAGGCAATTGTTCAAATTATATTTAACAAAACTACTACTCCATATGAAGTTGAAACAAAAGATTTAGGATACAGTGACCACGATGCACAAATTCTTACCATTATAAGAAATGCGAATTCTGACACAATAAATAATACACTTATGACTAGATTGTTTACAAAAAGTAAAATAAAATTCATTTTTTCAACACTTTCATTACATTTTAACACTTGCTTTTCTCTTCAAAAAAGAGAATTAAATATTTCACGAAAAAGCAATTCTTGGATAACACAAGGGATTAGAACATCTTGTAAAAACATGCGAATTCTTTCTTTCATTTCTAAACATTATAACGTATCTCAAAAGTTCCTTATGTACTTTAAAAAATATAAATCATTGTTACGAAAAGTCATAAGGCAGGCTAAAATCATGAAACACGATCAGGGTATTTTGAACTCAAATAACAAAACGAAAGCAATGTGGAATATAATAAAAAATACGACCAAATCAACTAGAAACCCGTAGAGAATGTTGTTTTAAAATATAATTCGAAAATAAATGTGAATGATTCGGCAGCAGTGGCCAGTCTCTTAATCCCATACTTTTCGAGAATTGCTGCCGAACTCACTAGGGGTCTTCAGACACAAAATTCAATATCAGGCATTTACCCGAAAATTTTAGACACGACGTTCGTTTCCAAAACTTCTTCCTTTGAAATTCTCAAAATAATCGGTAAACTAAAATATAAATATTCAAGTTTATATGAATTATCGGATTTCTTTGTTATAGACCTGTGCGTTTGCCATTACACACCCGTTAACTCACATATTTAATGCATCCTTATCCACCGGAACGTTTCCAGATATTTTCAAAACAGCTAAAATTAAGTCGCTCTTCAAAAAAAAAAAAAAAAGGGCAACAAAAATGAAATTCAAAATTATCGGCCCATTTCTCTTCTATCAGTTTTCTTAAATATTTCAGAGACGTACGAATGGAAATCATTCTCAGTACACACGACGCGCTTTCAGATTGCCAACATGGATTTAGAAAATCAAAATCAACGGAAACAAACATATTTTCTTTTCTTAAAGATGTCGCCTCATCATTGGATCCAAAAAGGAAACACATATTCGATTATTTTAGATCTCTCAAAAACTCTTTACAAAATTGATCATGACATTTTACTTTCAAAATCACCTTCATATGGAATCCGTGGTATTGCTCTAGATTGATTATGTTCATAACTTAAACAACGATCTCAGAGAGTGGAAATATCTTACTGGAATGATGGAACATTATATACGCACCTTTCCCACTCTTTGCCCATTGCACGTGGAGTTCCACAAGGATCGATTTTAGGCCCTGTTCGGTTCCCAATTTACGTAAACGATATGCCGTCGTCGATTCGAATTGGAAGAACAGTTCTATTTGCGGATGATACGAACATTCTTTGCAATAAAGACATTATCGGATGTTTCAAATTGGTTCGAAATAACAAATGAATAGTAAATGAAAAGAAAAAGGTTTTAATGCAGTTTCCATTTCAACTCAACAGTTCTGTGCTCCATTAAAAAAGAACGGTGTACCATTGACTGATGTTAAGGCAACAACATTTTTATAGGTCCCATATCACATTGAAAATAAATTTCTTCAGTTCTTTCGAAAATGAGATAAAAGAAATGAGCCACAATGGTATAAAGATGAGTTTATCTGTAAAATGCTCTCCTGAAAGCATTCGCCTTCACTTCCGCTTTCGTCGTCGTCTTCGTCATCGACTTGGTCTTCGATTTCGACTTCACCAGCGGCTTCGTTATCAACTTCGTCTTCAGCCTCATCCACCAACTCGTCCTTCAATTCGACTTCCGGCTTCGTCTTCGACTTCGTCTTCGACTTCCTTCGACTTCGACTTCAACCGTCTTCGACCGTCTTCGACTTCAACTTCGTCTTCGTCTTCGACTTCGTGTTCGACTTCGAAATTGCACGACCGACTCTCTTCGACTTCGACTTCGCCGCCTTCCCCGCCGCCCTTCGTCCTAGACATTGACCGAACCCTCCCTCGCCTGTGCACGCGCCCTCGCCCTAGCTCGTGCCTCGCCGACACTCTCGTCCACGTCTAGCTCCTGCCCGCGCACCTCCCTCGCGTACATATAGATCGCGTGGCAGCAGCCGCCTTATCACGTGGAAGTGGCACGCGCGATTTCGCGGAACTCCGCTATCACTATAGCCATCATCGTTGCCAACATTGCCATCGCGATCGGAGGGTCAATGTGCTGTGAGTAAAGTGTGGGTTTTTTCCAATGAGACCTACATCCAATTGCCTGAGAGCACGTTTGAAGTTAAAGAGACCCGACTTACGGAGTATTGTTCAAATTTGAGTTTACGAGTTCGTGTGCGAATAATATTTTATACCCTCCGGGAGTACACTCAATATTTGTTATGTGGTCTGTTATAGATTGGGCATCCCTCTGTTAACACATCATTTAATCTGAATTAGCAGATACACATTGTGTCCTGTGTCACTTGTTCTCACATTCAAGTCCACAGTGCTTGCCCCTATTGCAGTTCTTTTATGAAATACAGTCCAGGTACAGTAGAAGACCGAGAGCGTATCTAGACTGGTGCAACTGATACGCGGCTTTAGACCCCCTGAAAGGCCCGAATGAGGATCCACAATCTCAATAAAGATTTAATTTTTTAAAGCAGTATATGAACTAAAAAAGTTTTAACAAGTTGCATGTTAATAGAATATAAGATTTATTCCTTTTTATTGCTGCATATGGGGAGAAAATTGTGTAATAAGGAAAGAATATAACAAACTGCCAGGACAGTGGATTAGTGATAAAGAATTCGAAGAGCGTCTACATTGGTGTGTTACGCACTTGGCAGTTGCTGGTGACTCTTCACAATGAAGTATTTTTAAAATGAATTTATGGAAATGTTTGTTCGTAAACTACATTAATTATAACTAGCAACTTTATACAGCGAATAAATTAGTGTTTCACATGAATTCATTCTGCTTGGCTGCCAGATGTTCATTTCGAAGTTTGCGAACAGAAAATCCACTAATTCTTTTTTAAAAATAGGAGTTCAGTCCTGAGAGACTTGAGATAAAATGAAATAATTTCTTCGCCGTTTGTGCAAAATGTATTTACAAGGCACAAATCAACAGCGGACACAAGTACATTCTAAATTTCCATTGATATTTCAGATGACGTCCTCACACCCAAAGTCGAATTGAACGGTGGCCATGGAAGGCCCTGCAGGGGGGAACCGACGGCCGACGAGTCAGAGGTTCCTTGGTGAAAGCCGGAAACGCCCACCTGCACCCTAGAGTCTCGGCGATACTCACAGCCTAATCGCCAAGGAGGGCGTAGTGAGGAGGCGATGGACGGCGCAGTGTGGATGGCTCCTGGTTAATGGGCACATCCGATTACCCACAATAATGCCGTTGTAAGTCTGTGGAATGTACTTTGGAATGAAATCACTAAAGGGAGTATGATAACCACGGCGGGGTTTTTAGAGAAGCACTCTACCTCAGGCGGTGAAAGACGGTTTTAAAAAACGAAGGTGTGGAAGTAGGACATTAAAACGCAGTTCTCTGCGCCTTGAGTCCCTATCCGCGAGCGTGTGGGTTGGATCGGGTGCGGGACTTGCTCCCAAACCCACACATAAAAGTCCGACAGGGAGCATGAATTCCCCCGTCAGGTTGTCTAGATTCCGGCGGTACTCACGTCGGTAGCGTGAATGTAGAATGCGGTGAGGACGCATTGGGAGCCACGGACATCGGTCTGGGCGGCCCCCAGTTGGGCAGCTGGTTTCATCAGACAATGCCCGATACTCGCAGGCAATGGGTAGGGATTCGTCCGGCATGTGCTGACTGGTGCTTGGTGGACTCGGGTCTAACCCGGACTGTTAGTAGTTCTGATCTGGCAAAGGGGCACTACGCAGGCATAATTGGGGGACGCCCCGGTGGGTGTTGTGTTCCGTCGTAACCGGATGTCAGCGCGAAGGTGTACTAGTGCGCCGGAGTGGGATGCGGATAAAGGCCATAGAGCAGAATTTACCCTGGGCGGCAATCTCCTGGCAGCACACGCATCAGGATGGTAGCGACGCACTGTTGACTTCTCCGCGGCAAAATGCGGTAATGTTTGCAGAGCTGCGAAGCCGGTTGTACAAACCAAGCGCGGTTAAATAGTAGCGCATTGGTGAGGTTTTAAACGGGGCAGCCAGTCACGCAGTGGGCACGTGAGCGCAAAAATAAACTTGTGTGAGGGAAGACATGAGGGCAGGCGCCATGTCAAGGGTGATCAACGATTTACAAATAATGTGCAAAAATGTTTCACTTAATTGATTATTTGTTTCCCGTTGTTGCGTCAACTACAGTGGCAATTTGTCCCAGCGTGTGTTTTTTTTATCAGTGGTGGTAGTCGTGTTCTTTCCCATCTGCATGACGAGATCCAGCGTCGACCTACATGTTGGTTTGCGGGATTTTTCATATTCAGATATTGCCCACCAGTGGAGCACCGCCGTAGCCGGGACAAGCTCTCAGCTGGTCATCTGACATGTGTGGTCACCTGTGTGGTAACCACATGTAAGTGAATGTGTGTGTAAATAAGGATGATGATGGGGCAAGGACAAGTAAGTGGAGAGAAAGATCGCGCGCGGTGCGTGGTCTGTTTGTTACGACCTGCTCTGACATTCGCCTGGTGTTATTCGGAGAAACCGCGGAAAACTACCGATCAGAGTAACCGGCCGCTAGAATTCTCCTCCAGACAGCGATGGAATTCAACCTCGCTATCGGACTAGTCTCGAAAACTCTTGCACCTTCGGGACTCTAACTCTAGGGCCTCCTAATGAGAGGCACTGTAGTGACATCACTTGATGCCCCAAGTCACTTCAGCTACTTTTCAGATACCAGTTCAAATGATCCAAACAAAATGAACAACTTTTCTAATTTCTTCAGTTCACTATTGGGGTTAGAAGAAAGAGATATAGGTAGAACCTGCTTTGCTTAGGAAAAGGAAAAAAATGAATGGTTTAATGTAATTAATATATTCTCTTCAAAACCCATGTGGGTTAATAAGGAAAACAAATCTCAAATAGTAAGAGATGGTCAATGATGATGTTACTTGCCCTTTGATGGTGTTACAGCTGCCATGGCTTGTTTAGTGTGGGTAACGGCCGACTACATTTTTGGATGGAAAGAGAGAGAAAGGGTTGAGGAATACTGATAAAGATGGAATACTGAGTGTGTGTGTCTGTGTGTGTGTGTGTGTGTGTGTGAGAGAGAGAGAGAGAGAGAGAGAGAGACGGACAGACAGACAGAGATAATAGAGTGATATGATAGGGAGAGATGATAGATAAAGTGAGATAGATACACGAGTGAGAGATAGATGAATATATATATATATATATATATATATATTGTGACCGCTCTACCTTTTCACTACATTCACTCAAATGGTTTTATATTCCTAACTACACTACAGGAGTGGGTTCGTTTTTAACCTGCTTTTTTGTAATAAAAGAAACATAGGCAAGTTAATCTTTTAACTATGAACAGCGTTCTGGATATATTCTGTTAAATACTTGAATACAATTTTATCTATCATTTACATATTGCATTGAAAAATTCTATCACTTGCTCTACCTTTAGCAATAACGTGATTACCTAACAAGTGCAGTTGCGTTTTAACACTTGCATAAACACTTTACATAAAATTATATTACCCTTCACAAAAAAAAAACAATAAAATAACTGTACACAAGACTATAATACATGGAAACACAATATACTGAAAAAGAATCACATACCAAAATACCCTTTACATACTCCTTCAAAGACATTGTAACTTGAATAGTGAATGAAATATATACAAGACGTTGTTTCACTTCACAAAAATATCGTTATGCAATGAACGTACAATTAATAGTAACTCTTTTACTAATTATTGGTTTTGAACAATTTGAAAAGGATTAAACAATAAATTGAAAACTCACTCTAAAAGAACACATATTATCGTTAATAGAAAAATGAAAAATAGGTTTTACAATTGCTAAGGAATTAACTATCTGGCTTCCTTTTATGGCTACGTATTGTAAAAGATTACATTTAAATGTAAATAAAGTTTGTTAATTACTCGACTATCTACGTCTGTAAGTGTGGAGAATTCTTTCTCTGTAGAATAATTCTCGCTTCTTTAAGCAGTTCTTTTGAGTATTTCTAGTGAGTTTTCCCGACTTACGATGTCATCTCGAAAAGAAATATTTCCACAGCTTGGAGCGGTGACGGCGACCCAGATCCTTTCAATGTCGTGGCAACCCCTTCCTTCGGCGAACACGACCTCCGGTGAATCGCTACCACAGTCCTTCGAATTTTCGTATACAATACGAGTGCAATATCTCCGCGTAATGAATTTCTTATGTGGTAAGCCAAGACGAAGACAAAAAGTTGGAAATAGAAAGAAACATTACTATACTTTATGCTCTACTTCAGTATACGTTCTTAGGCGATTGGATATATTACTTTCCTCGTTGATGAAAAATAGTATATTTCTACGTAATGCGTTCACGTGAATTTATCAGAATATTCATAATTTAAAATTCTCAATTCTCTCATACATGGTATCGTTATTTTAACCTGATGAGACGAATGACCTTGTTTAAGCTTCTTATCGTCGAAATACGGCGAATTCTCCTCTCCGTCCAACACGAACAGTTTCGGTGCGTCCAGATCGGCGGTCGGCAGCAAAAGAGAGCTTTTCTTAGCGGTGCTTTGCGCTAGTGCTGATATTTTCAAGGGTGATTTTTGATTGGGTCTCGTTCTATTCTACGCAAGTGCATTCAGAAATCTTAATAAATTCTCGCAAAGGATACCATTTACTGCTGGCGCGATCTCTTGCAATTCGGTAACACTATAATTGCATCTTGTCGTGTCTTGACGTTCTCGGGTGCTTCTCAAAAATCAATGGAACCGACATATGGGTGGTTACAATATATATATATATATATATATATATATATATATATATATATATTCTGACGTCACGGGATTATACGAACCCGTAACGCCAGCATAAGCCACGAGAAAAGACCAGAGAACTGAGAAATAGGGTACGCGGCGGAGCGACGGTCCGAAAGCGACATCTACCTGCAGGTTTCACTCCGATGTCGAAGTTGCGGATAATATTTTCTTGAGAGGCGCGAGGAGGAGAAAATTCACCTCAGAAATTTCCCCAGGCGGAGACGCATAAATACCGCGGCGCACTTCGGAAGAGCTTTATTGCAACTTCGACAGCGACGTCGACTCAACTTAATTCTTCGGCGATAGTCATTGGTTAGTGCAGGAGTATAATTTTACTTGCTTAAGTAAAGCTGATTTAAGAAACGCGGTAATAAGTGATAGAATTCAGAAGTGAAGTGCATGTACAGTGTTAGCACTAACATTACGCGAGTAAGCAAGCGATGTGACTGCTTGAACCTGAAATAGTTTCATAATTGCAATAAATTCGCGCAGAAGGACTCTAAACGAAATCAGTATTTAATTTTGCGCCACGACCACGCACGCTCAAAGTATGTCGGCCAGATGCTAGAAATATTCAGTTCAAGTACGTTAGTTATTTAAAACTGGTGGCGCGAACATAACAGCGCAGCAGGCGGCGAAGGACGACTCCAGTGAGAACTCAAGCGTAGGCGAAGGACTTGGACCACATACGTGGTGGAGTGCAGGCCGAGGTCGAGAGAAAGGTTTGGAATTTGGACGTGTGGCGGCATCCTGAGATCGAGCGAAGGAAGTGGTGTAACCGCGGGACATCGAACCAGTCAAATGACGCGGCGAGGACTGCGAGCGACCGAACACACCAAGGTTAACTGACGGCAAGCGGGAAGAAATGTGGAGGTAAAGGGCAGCGCTTCTATGCGGCAATTTGTTGGGAAACCGTGCAGCTTTAAACACCAGGCGAAGCGTCTAAAATGAACAAGTTCCAAATAATTACTGAAAAAAATATTTCGAACGTATGAGCGGCAGTTTAGATTTCATTCGCTGTACGCGCAGTAAACTCGTTTGAATGCCCTTACCCTTGTACAACTTTTCTAAAGTAAATTATAATTTTTCATGTAATGTAAAAGTAATCTTATTTGAAAGTCATGTTTCCATTGTATAATGTTAGGGATAATCAGTTCCTATAATTTTGAAAAGGGTACGATTTAGTAACGTGTGTGTCACGTTTATTCTTGTGTTAGAGTTTACAACATTGTAATAAATGCGCAGCTCAAGGTTGACCTCTGTGAAGTCTATGATAAAATAATTGTAGAGAATCACTTAAAGGGCCGTGCACGGAGAAACCTTAAGATTAACAAAAGCTAAATGAGGTACACGAAATATGAGAAGAGGTAGAAGCAAAAGTATTGTGAATAGTGCTTATTAGTATTGAGGCAGTCAAGGTGACGCCCCTATACACTCTTGTGGTTGTGTTCTTCTGTTCTTTTGTTTCTGTTTTTCTTTGCAGTGACCATCTACATAAAAGTGCATACTTTATTATATTTGTACCACCGTGTAATTTATTTACTGAATATATGCTCATTTACCAGGGTACACCAATTCATTGTGTCAGGGTTCAAACCTTTCTCATGCGAAAGATCCTGCTTCCTGAGAATTCAAAGCTCGCTTCACGAGCATAGTTTCACCTTCATCGCCACGGCTGGAAGGTGAAGTAGTGGGCGTGTTATAATATATATGCTCTTTAGGGATGGGTCTCCGATACTTTTTCCAATACTCGGTACCTCATTGCCGGGGTGGTATCATTGGTGATCGATACATTCGGAAAATGACTCGATACTTTTTCGATACTTTCAATTATTTATGATATTCCACATATCTTCTGATTTTACGGAAGAATTATCTTCTTTACATTCCTTTCTCTATTTTACTTCTGTTGCAGCTCAAAGGAAGTATCCGTCCTGTTTGGATTCAAATTTACAGTTATTGAGTAACAATACAACGTGCGAGCACCGTGCTCCTCACCACCTCCTAGAGTTATAAAGCCTGCTCACTGTTCGTGACGTCACCGTAGGTAGTCATGAGCGTCAGTCATTCCTCGCTTACCATTTCCACGGCATTTCAACGCCGGGAAACACGTTTCCTCTTGTATAAAAAATTATCAATTCATGATAAAAGTTCTTTTATTACATTTTTAATAGACATTGGTTTTACAATACAGTATAACCTGCTTCATTTATTAAAGAATACAACGGTAATTTAGTGGAAAATATTCCATCTTCTGCAATTTGTTTGATAATCTATAGTTTTGTTTGACAAAACTTAAATGCTGCCAGCGTAAATGTTTATTAAATCATTTTACTGAATAGCCATTACACAAGCATCATGAACGAATTCTCTCTCAGATATTTTAAGATAGTGGGACATTAAACATTTCTTTCGTTGGTGACTTTTGAAGCATTTCTTATTACAAGGAGTCATTGGGAGCAGTCACCCATTCTCATCTTACATTTTTTTCAGTGCATATTCCAGGAAACTAAATTTTGTTCCCTTTTTTAATACAATAGTATATCAAAGCATGATTAAAAACTTTGTTCTGAGCATGGTTTTTATTAAGCATATTCCATATAATACAATACATTAAACTAATTATTTTCAATATAACACACATCTTATAATACATCACTGAATTTATTGCAAAGTATGTAGTTTTTTTCTCTGTAATTTCCATTTTCAGTCTTTCTCCGCTTTTTCTGGGTCTTCCCGTCTGGAAAACTCCTTTATAAGGTGAGCTGGACAGTTAGGAACACCATTAGTGTATCACTACATAACTTCGGTATATTCAGTCATGATGACAGTTTCTCTGCTTGTTCATTTGCCAGTATTACCACAAAATAGTAACCATTTTGATGGAAATGAAGGTGGCATACCTGAAACAAGAAAAAATAATATATTTTAATATGTATAATAATAATAATAATAATAATAATAATAATAATGAGGTTGCATGAGTGGCAAACTAAAATTGTGCAGTGGTTAGTCTATAAGATTAAATATGTAGTACATAGAATTTAAGTTTCAGTTTCAACCCAATTTTACCAAAGAACAAAAAAAAATTAATTTGAAATTAATTCATACACCACTGAGACTTTTGCGTTCATACTTCCCTAAGGTAATTCCTTTGACATAAATTATTGTTTTGTTTTAGTAACTCAAACCGGCAGTATAATACAAGTATGAACTGCACTGAACACACGGACAACACCAGACGAATTCAACTGAAAACAACATGCCTGCGTCCAGGCCACCCATGCCCTCCCCCGCTGACTACGCCGCCATCTTAGTGACGTAACGTTCTGGTGAGCAGGCTTTATAACTCTGGGAGGTGGTGGCTCCGCTCTTTATCCCACTCGCGCTTGTCCCCATCTCTTGAGAAAGCACGTATTTCGCGAACAAGTTAGCTTTGTGACTCTTCCTTGTGAGCTCCTGGCAATCTAGTGGCGGCAGGCACGATAATCAATGCTCGATGACGGCGTTTTTTCGCGGATCTCTCCTCAGCCTGCCGGAGGCACTCAGTGGAGCTTTTGAGTTTAATACTGCATTTTAAAGTGGAATATGCCCTTAACATTCAACTATTATTTCTTAACGTTAACGTTTCCTGCTGTTACGCGGAAATAAAAGTTATTCGTTTATGTATTCATTAACATTATAGTTGAAATGCATAGAACTGCATTATTACTGGGCCCTAATTTGAACTACTACAAGCTTTTGTAGCAACCATTTTGCTCAAATAACAGCTTTACTACTGGCTAATCAATCATGATTTTGCCAGTGTTCAAATTATAGATTAATTAATACATAATTCCAATTATTACACACCATGTGCCACAATATTGTTATATTTGTGTTATACACTACAACTGGATGTCTGTCCTTTAAATTAAGTCCGTCCAATATATTGCTTATTTTCTGTATTGCTGTATATGGATAAACTAATATTACCATGTCCAATAAAATAAAATGAGTTATGGTCAAATAGCTATATATTATATCCATAGTGTCGATATTAACACTTTAGCTATAGTTGATAAGCTTTATTTCTCATTGTGTATGGCATAATCACTTCACTATGCACAAGTCATATTTGAAAGAATATTTGCAATCTGAACCCGAATCACTTTCATTTCAGTAATATTCTATATACTATACACACTCTACACATTTTATGAATTACTATTCATCCTTGGCAGTTCATCCAGTCTCGTTCATACCAGCTGCTTCTCTGTCCAGACATGTTAGGGAAAGTAGTGCAAGGAAGCGCCGTAAGGTAGCTGCACAAGCTTTACGGTGCTACCAACGTTATTCGTTTTGCGTGGTTTAACTCTTATCAGTCGCTACAACAGCTACGAGTATAACTCTTAGCAGTCGGCCATGTTAGGTTGCTGGTCATGGATCTGTTATTTTTCAACTGTTCAGCTGCGAGCCAGCTGTTTTGTGATAGCAATATTGAGAAAAGCATTAAGCCTATCTCTATTTAAAGTGATCGAAAGACCACCAGATTAGTGCATTCCATGAACAAAAAGAGTGGGAGTGGAATTATTTTGAAGAGGACTCGAAGGATGACAATCGTGCTAATTGTAGAATATTTAAAAAAGATTGTCTAGTGGTAAATCACACAATACTACTAAAAACAGTTAACATCAATACACCGGGTAGTACTCAGCTCCACCGAACTCAAGAGAGCCAAGCCAACTAATGTTGCACCGGACGTTAGCATCGTCGCAGATCGTACAAGTGAAGTGGTAGAAGCTATAGCTGAACCGCTCGCAAAAAAACCATCATGGCGGACGTACCTTTGGTAAAGCCTCGGAAGCTGCCCCCACCCTGCGGCATGTCGAGTTCCTCTCGGCGGTAAAGGGAAGCGCAGGCGGAGAAAGGAGGCGACTGCAAGACGCAGAGATCGCGCTGACCGTCCTCGTCATCACTGCCCGCTATCCAAAGGAACTCCTTTTCCAGAGTGTCAAAGAAATAGATACCATCGTTTGTTGGTCCATCACATTATCTGAATTATTATATCGCCTCTATTCTCTACACAAGCTGTAGGATTTCTTCCATTGTTCAGCACTATATTGTGCAAACACTTCTCTACCAACGTTTTCCTTTTCTAACAGGATCTGGTGTTTCTGCTGCCTCGCGCCCTTTTAAAAATCCCCAAACAAGTGCTATTGGATTTAGATCTGGATGGTACGGTTGAAGACGGAGAGGAATGTGGCCATGTTCAATGACTATTTGATCAATGACTATTGACCTATCGTTTTTCAGTGGATATACTTTGAATTATTTGTAATAATTGGGTTTTTGTGAATAACAACAGCTACTGTGTAAAGCATACTGTCACTACTCACTAGCCACGGTCAAACAGGGACTAGAGACCCAAACTCTTCTTCAAGACACGGCTTATTTTGTGTTGATCGTTTGGACAAACCCTATTGTAGAAACACGTAAGCTGCCTTCCGTCTGATCCTTCTCACTCATCAGTTTGTTATCACCAAACTCGCAGTGTTGAATTACCGCGCGACCCACCAGAAAGACATTATGTTGTGACAAGAGCGCAGGCAGGCAGGGAAATATTGGAGCTTTGGAGGGAGAGGGGCACGTTCAGGGGCATGCGCAGTGGAAGGTTTTTGAGTGGTAGAGCAATAATAATGACCATGGCTGGTCCTGTCAAAATCATCAAGTTCCAACATTATTCAACCAACGCTCATTGATTTTTTTGACACGAGAACAAATTTAAATCAGGGAACAATCAATCAAAAGCAATAACAGAACATTTGCTTATATTGAGAAGAGAGAGAAAGAAAAATTTGAGAAAAGGAAGAAAAGTTGAAGAAAACATCGATCATTGTGTGGGACAATAGATTCAAGAAATCAGTTAAACATCTTGAACCTAGATACACTATGCTCACGAGAAAATAACAACCCCTTAATCACAATTTCGATTCCCCTATATTTCAGTAGTTAAAACAAATTAAATCACTGTGTATGATTCCGAATTACTCATTTTCTTTATCTACATTAAAAATTCAAATCAGACAAGCATTTATTGTTCAAATTTATAATTCATTTAATTTATTTTATAGGCATCCTCAACTACTGAACCCCCGAAAATGCATTGACATGTGGTCTCTTAACAGGAAAAGTCTGAAGAGTGACCACGAAATATTATGATATGTCATCATGATACGAAAGCACAGCACAAGAAGAATTAAATGTGCGGTCTTTCTGCCTCCTGATGCAAATGAACTATCTAACTGAAAAACAAAGTGACTCTCCCCAATTTAAGAAAAAGTGCTGTTCGATACCTGTGCATTCCATCAGCTACAGTGTTTTCGGAGAGACTTTCCAGTACAGCTGGATTGATATGTGACAACAAAAAGAAATAGAATGGACTCAGAAAGAGTTAGAATGTTAGTTTTCCTTAATAAGAATCTTTAAAAACTTTAAAAAACGTATGTTCATCTCAATAGTTTTTAAATATTAAAATAGTACATGTATGCATGTGTGAAAAACAAAATATATCCTTCCAGTTCTCATTGAACCACTTTTGCTGCTGAGTCTTTAAAATAGTATGGTATCGAGTATCGAGAAATTCAGGTATCGACCCATCACTAATATATATATATATATATATATATATATATATATATATATATATATATATATATATTCATATTCATTTCGTCGTCCCGACCCTGAGGTTGGCCGCTCCTTTCGATCCCTCGTGGCGGCAACCCGCACGGAATCGATCGCGAGGGCGCGGTGGGCGACCGTTGGGGAGCACGTGAGGGCCATCGATCGGATGTGCTCATTTAGGGGCACAGTGGCCAAGGTGGGCCATCACACCTTTTCAGGTGATTTTGTCATCTATTCTCCTACGTTAATGGCTACGTCAAATACAGGTCGAGTTTCTTCCGCTCAGTGTACGATGGCCGTAATTATTAAAAGTATTGACTGATTTATTAGGCACTTGAATGTTTTTTTTTAAATGAAAATGACATATTTTAATAAAACTTTCCTCACATCAGATTGAAAGAGTGAGGTGGTATATCCCTTTTGATCCAGATCACGATTGCAATATTAATGATGTGTAGTTAATTGCGCTGATTTCAAGTTGAGAAAACTAATAAAAGATAATATTATGCAAATGCCCAAAGAATGTTCAACATAACAATCGTTATTCTTCGAAAATATTTGATGATTTCGTATTGATTGCTGGCAGCGTACAGCGATTGTAGCGCCAACCGCACGAGGCGAGTAATTACCGTAGCTGAAGGGAATTCCCAAGTCCAAACACTCGCACAAACAGGAAACACGGACCCTGCCAGAAGCGCGACCTTGCTTCGATAAAACGTTATAAAAAGACTCTCTATCATATCGGAGGCATCATTACTACAATTTCCTTGAAATGAACGTTTTTGATGTGGCTGATGACATTTGTTTCATATCAGACAGAACTCAAAGGTACGAGGATTAATGCGAATCTACGTGGTGTTGTAACTTCACAGATCGCAAATTATTTGTATAATTCTATTATAAAGAATTATAGAAAAATATATAAATTATTATAATGTAATTGATACAATTCTTACAAGTATTGATAATAATTCAGTTTTTTTAAGTGAGTGTCATTTCTACGTTTATAAGTACGAAGAATATCAAAATTGCTTCCATTAAAATCGCTTCCATTAGAATAAAGAAGCATCTTCATCTAATTGTGTTTTAACATTGATATTAGGGTTCTTTTGAGAATTATTAAGGAGACATTCTTTTTTTGTCCTTCCTTTTTAAACCTTTTGGTACATTCCGGGAAGCAAAAGCAACCTAATCCATCCAACCTATCCTTTCGCCATACCTACCATATCCATGGTATAACTCTCCAAAGAACCTGATAATTCTTTTAGCACTTTGTGGCAATCGTGACCTTGGTGCCTTGTGAAGAATATTATGAACTTTATTCCTTTATTTGATCTTGACCTTTACAACAAAATAATGTTTCTTAATGACGTAACCAGCAGCATCTGATGACTTAACCGGTGCAATGCTTAATAATCCTACCATTTTGTTTATCGCAACAAACTCATATTCTGAATTAATATTTCAGATTACTTCTAAATCATCACTATCCTTCACGAGAATACGATTATGTTGATGGGTCTCCTTAAGTAAACGTTTTAATAAACAAAATAGCTCTCGTTTATTAATCAAACGTCGAGTTTTTAAATTGTCTGAAGCAATGATTTTAACCCTTGCTAAGCTAATTGTACATATTCAACAGTCTTGTGTATCGTTGGAGCCAAATATAAATCAACTGATATGGTCAATCAAAGATCTTCTCCCCATATGTCACAGACAGTTTTTACTATTTTCACTAAATAAATAAATTAACTGAGCGAATGCTCTCGTGTAGTACATCACAGGCATTGAGCCCACATTGATTTACAATGTAAGAAACTTGTTTATCACTGATTTTATTCCATTTTATGGTGTATGCTGGTGATAGTCCAATTGATAAACTTCTTTTATCCGGACCAATATTTAACTACTAGCTTATCAGTTAATAAATAAAAAGATCATTGCTTGGTCAACCGAATTTGTTTTCATTTATTTCTTTTCTGTTCGACTTTGACGTGTGTTTTGAATCCTATGAATATAGCGTATATGATAATTCAAACGATTGATCCTTTGTGTGATACTGATACCGTTATTTACATCCGTATCAGTGGTATAAACGTTGAACTAGTCTCTGTAACAAATGACTCTGGCTTTTGGATGTACAATAAACTTCAGTTTGACCATCAGGTGCTAGTTAAATTGTAGGACTGCATACTGGCATTTACGTTTCCTTTATCCTTTACGCAAAAATTTCCTGTATCAAGAAAAGTAACATATCTCAATTCGCAGATTTTGTATGTTTTTTTTTATTATTACGTCATATATTCATTTTGTCAGACTCTGATTTTCCGACAAAATTGAACTTGTCGAAAATATATGTTTCAGGTGTTACGTCGCGACGTAAGGAAGTTCTCCCATCCTTCTCAGTTTCAGGATAATGCTGTTTAGATGTCTAAAAGGTAGATAGATTTTCTATTTCTGCCTCCTGGTTCTTTCCGTTATTTCTAAAGTTCCTTGTCTTAGAGCATAGACTAAAGAGGTCATCTCTACTCTATGCTTAGAGATTGTCTACAATCTTCACATGAAATTACTTCTCAAATTCTTTTTACAATACACGATAGTACTAAACTAAGAATACCACGTCACTGCACGGTTAAATATGGGTTTTCTCAGTTACTTGTTTCCAGGGCCATCTTTAGGCACAGGCAGACGAGGCTCGTGCCTCAGGGCCCCCATGATCAAAGGGCCCCCACAGATAAAAAATATATAACAAAACCGAAAAATTGTAATATTTACTACATATATATTGATTAACTTAAATATATTGAGTGGAACCAAAATAGACTGCATCAGAATTAATTTATGTTCACGATTAAAGTAATATTATATATTTCTAACATCAATGGTACAAATGTCGAGAAATTAATAAAATATGTCACTTATAATTTGATCAGTTCGGTTTGAAGTCTGTCCTTAAGTCAAACAGCTGTCTACAAAAGAATCGTTATTTCTAAAAATGCATGTTTAACAACAATGCACTCTTCATAGAAATTTACCAGACTTATCAAACGACCTTCGTATTGCTTGGCAGCAATCGGAGTCAAATCGAATGAAGAGCAAGTGCAATACAGTGTTAAGTGTTATAAGTATAATATAAAATACAACATCTTTACGTGATTAACATCTGAAGGTTTATCGTATCATTTGAACCCGACAGACACCCTAAAAAATATAAGTTTAGATACATTTAGTACATTTTAATGTATAATTTTATGTAAACCACAATGTTTATTTATTTTAATAAAATTATATTTTTATAACTAATAAATAACAATACTATAACACTATAATTAATGAATTTAAAAATAGAGCAACAAACAAATAAAAATTGATTAAAGGATATTAAAAAGTGTATAATTTTAATATGTAATTTATAATTTATTTAATATATAATATATAATTTTAATGTTATAATTTGTATAATAAAGTTTCATGGTTGAAAATTAAGAGTATTTGGGGTATATATTAACGAATCAATCATTTAGACAAAATATTATTTTAAATATAAATATGATAACATATAACAAGTGTAAATGAACAAAAAAAATCAAAATGATTAAGAAATATCAATCCAATTTTTAACATGCAAAGTGACATTATAAAAAATTGAAAGCACCGAAAATGCTCGCTTTTGTGAACTGTGAATTTGACATGCAGAAAGTGGCACAATAAATAAACTAATGTGTATAATAGTATATTGTATTTTCTTCTAGAGTTCATTGGTATTTCATTTTACTGGTACCATGTCGAAACGCACATATCCAAGCAGTCCATCTAAGAAAAAAAAAGCGATTGAGAAACGAAAGTTAAATTCACCCAAACTAACATCTTTCTATACAAAATCAGTGGAAATCCATGTATATCTTCAAAATGACACACCGAATGAAATTAATAGATCAGAAAACAAGAAAATGGAGCCAGAATCAGGTACCTCCGAAGGTAATTCTCATCTGGAAGATGTTTCATTGCATGAGAAATGTTTCTCATCTGAAAATATAGGTGATGCTCTGACTTCTTCAAAAGTATCCAGGTGCACATCAAACGATTCCGGCGAATGAAATAAGATCGATGTTTTTGGATTGAAAAAGGACCTATGTTTTTTCAAAATAAAGATTGTGATTTTTCAAAAACAGCGAGAAAGTACGAAGATGCAAATGGGAAAATTGTAATTAGACATCTTACTAAATCTGTGTTTACACGTAAATTGCAAAACAGTGAAACTGTCTGTAGATCATGGCTTCTATTTTCGCCATCTAAAAATGCGTTATACTGTTTCGCATGCCGTCTTTTTGCATCTTCGATTCGGCGTTGAATTCTCCGGACGGGTTTCACGACTGGAAAAGGTTGAACCGTGCAATTACTGAACAGTTTGCGGCATAGATATGCAACTATGGACTATATCGTTCGAAGTAAGAAAGTGGGTACTGTAAATGAATCAATACTTGTCCAATTCAATGAAGAAGTCAGTTATTGGAAAAGTGTTTTGATTAGAATTGTTGAAACAATCAAATTTCTTGCTGGCCGCGGACTGCCACACCGTGGTGACAATGAAATAATTGGTTCTCAGCAGAATGGAAATGATTTGGGTTGTTTAGAACTAATTAGCAAATTTGATCCATTTCTTAGAGAGCATTTGAACAAATATGGTAATCCAGGAAAAGGATTCGTGTCGTATTTATCAGCGAACATTTGCAATGAGTTTATTGAGATTATGGGTAAACAAGTAAAACTACAGTCGTAGTTCGACAGCGTTAGAGGCAACAACTACTGCTGCGCTCTATCAGCTTACCGATACACTGTATCTCCGAACCAAAACACTTCAGTATTAATATTACCTAACAGTGTTATTTAAAGTGCTATCAGTGTTCCAAGCAGTGTACAGCGTTTCTCTGGCCGGCCTGCCGGCTGGCTCAACGTATCCACATGAATAAAGCAGTACCAGCCAAAATCAAGATGAATCCGTCACTTAACCTCCAAGAGCAACCCACGAGAGTCATGCGCCGGGCTAAATACTGTGAGTTTTCCATCAAAGAACAATCTATACTGGACCGCATGCGAAAATCAACTGTCAAAGACTATATAAGTAAACTAACTAATTGACCCCAGTGCCATTATATTTCATATCAAGAATATCCAATAACAGAATATGTATGTTTCTGAACTCGAGGAGTCAATGCTGATCTTATAACTAACAAAATACCTATACAATCATTAAAATACTACTGTTAATGTGAGACCCCAATTAACAAACTCAAGAGAATCATAATATCAAATGTAAACCCTTTTATTCCCAGAGCAGGAAATCACAAATATTTCAGAATCACTGACATCAAAACTACCTCCAGTATATCTTTCATCAGAGCTGGTCTGTCTGACCCTAACTTCAGTCACATTATGAGCTTCAGAAGGCAAACATTTATCCAACCTGAGGAACTTCACAAACTCCCTCAGTCATCCCAGTGATTGTGCATGGTACACCATATAGAATCTTTTTCTCTGCTGAAACATTACTTGTTTCAGTGCAAAATGGAAGGCCATACTGCTAGTAACTGCCACAAATATCTGAGAATTGCCTGAAAGAGTACAAATATACCAACGCTATCCCTTCTAATAATATGGAGTACAGCCTACCATAACCCCCCCAAACTCTCCCTGCCCCCTCCACCAGTGACCCTATGAGACACCTCCCTTCTTAAAGCCTCCCCAATGAACCTCTTCCCTATCTGGAAGCAACAAATAATGTTAAAGATAATGACTCAAGATAATAATGTTAAAACTAAAAAAGAAACAGAAAAGAATTCTTCAAACATGAAGAACTGGACCAAGATAGCAATCCTAATAAAACACTTGAAGACATACTTAAGCCCAACTAAAAGATCTGATTGAAAAGAGACAAACTCCTTCCCTCTGTCAGCAGATCAATTACACTTACTACTAGAAAATACTCTGAAACCTGCTGATCCTCTAACCATAGTAAAGGACTATTCCAATGATATTCCAGCTGTTATAAAAATGCTCACTGACATTTACCCTGTATTAAAGGATAGAATTATCAAAGGCAGAGTTACCAGAATAAGAAACAAACTGCAGAAACACCTACTGGAATCAGACACAGCTGACTCTGAATCCAGTATGGAATCTATCTGACACTAAATCTTTTAATTCAGGTCTCTTAAAGAAACACCATTTATGCTAAATAAATTTCAAGCAAACAAATGAAAGATACTCAATGGAATATTAATGGATACTATTGTCATCTTGGTATCTGCAACTATTACCCAGATATAATTTGTATGCAAGAATCCAATTCCAAGGCTAATCACTCAGCTAATATTAAAAATTATCAATGTTTCTTTAAAAATAGAACCAGTGATCATGCTTCTGGTGGAGTAGCCATATTTTTAAAAGCTGCAATTTTGGCTGATAACATATGATAAAAATCTAATCACATCCTCTAGAAATGTTCCCCAATTTAATTCTGCAGGACCTGAATTCTTTGATAAGAAAAGATTTAGCACCATTTTAAGGGATAATTCTTACCCAAGTAATGTTTTAAAATTTTGTAATGAAATAGGTATTTCAGTAAATATTTAACTGTATTAGAATAATGTAATTTTCCATTCCTTTTTGTAGTAATTAACAGTTATGTAATTTTGTTTAAGTTTTATGTTTTATATCCATATCATCTCTGTACTGTAACACTCAGTATAACCTCAATATTGTAAAACTAAAAATTGACAATGTAAAATATAATGAATTCATTTAGTCGCTAATGACCTAGCCGTTGATGCGACTTAAAATAAATTAAATTAAAAAAAAAAGTAAAACTAAAAATACTTTCTGAGTTGAAACAGGGCAAGTATTATTCAATTAGTATTGATTCTACTCTACATTGTAGTCATGTTGATCGGTTAACATTTACGTTTCGATATGTAAAAGATAACACACCGATTGAACGGTTTTTAGAGTTCATACCTATTCAAGAACATGGTTCAGGAAGATATTTAACAAATACGGTTTTTAGCTTTTTCTCGAAAATAATCCAGATATCAATTAATGATTGCCGCGGTCAAACTTACGACAATACCGCGAATATGTCGGAAGGTGCGTACTCGGGACAACAAGCAAGATTGCGTCAATTATGTGAATACGCTATTTCATTTCCTTGTGCTGGACATTCGCTGAATTTAGTCGGGGCCTAAAGCTGCTGGTTGCGTGATGACAACAACGGTTGCTCAACTTGTACAAAAATTGTACAATTTCTTTTCGGGTTCAACACATTGTTGGGATATATTAAAAAAAATCTTGGGAAAATATCAAGTAGTAAAAATGTCTGATATATCAAGTAGTAAGGAAAATATCAAGTAGTAAAAATGTTTATCTGATACTAAGTGGTCTGCTAGATACGATGCAGTCTCAGCTTTAAAATATGGTTATTCTCAGATTATATTAGCTTTGGCATTAATTGAAAATAATAAAGAAAACCCAGCAGAAACGCGAAATGAAGCCTACAGTATAGCTAAGAAAATGAAAAAATAGAATATTATTTTAACCGAAGTCTGGAGTGCTGTGCTTTTAAAAGTCAATGAAACCAGACAAACGTTGCAAAAAATAAAATCTTTCATTGGATGTTGCTTCAAAAGCTGATATCATCATTGATCAATTGTTTGCATGTCATGAGAAATGAATTTGTGCTGAAACAATCGCCAAAGAAAAGTTTCTCGATTCAGAATATCAAAATTCATGATGTAACAAACAGAAGTTCTCGTGTAACTTATTTGCGGCTCAAACAGACGAAGTCGTGCACCTGCCAAAGAAAATTTAAATTACAAACTTATATTCCTATTATCGACACGTGTAAGTGAATTGGATAGAAGGCAGAATCATACAGTATTATAAGTAAACGATTTCAATTTTATCAGAATTAGAAACTTATTGATGAGAAAGAATTGTCTAATGAATGTAAACAATTTGTTGAGTTTTATAATAGATATCAATGAACAACACCTCATATCGGAGTGTTTTCAATTTCAACATTATCTTCGCATTGAAAATCCAACAAACAGCACCGTATCTTTGGCAGAAATGTATAAATTGTTAAAAAAAAGAACTTGAAGAGACATTTCCTAACAATGAAATAGCGTTAAGAATTTTCTTAACGTTAATGATCACTAATTATACGGGTGAACGCTCTTTTTCAAAGCTGAAGTATATAAAAAATGAATTAAGTAATATAGTTTAGAACTGACTTTCCTCGTTGGCTTTATTAAACATTGGTGATGTTTTGAACGAATTGATCTTCGACGATGTAATTGACGACTTCGTGCGTGCGAAACGTAAAGTACCATTGACAAATCTTAGTTTGTTTTTACTTAGATCTTATTAATAAATATTGCTTAATATTGTTTTTTAATCATATTTTATTATGTTACTATTATTAGAGTTATTGAAATATTACTATAGAAAATACAAAAGATTAAAAAGATACTATTTAATTCCGTTTATCTGTGTTTTAATCCTTCTTACCTTAAAGAGGAATCAAAATGCTTATTAACTGTGTAATATTCAATTTTTAATAACATGATCGCCAGAACGTAATTTGTTGAACTAGATTAGGGGCCCAAATCTCAAAGTGCCTCAGGTACCTCAAACAAAGAACTTGACCCTGCATGTTTCTTAAGGTAACTTTGCCTGAGTAGTTTCAAACAGGGATTTTCATTATTTCATGTTGAGTTGTTGGTATTCATTTGCAATAATTGTTAGTTCATTTATTTTTACTTTCTCGTATACATACCACTCACGCAACTTTTCTTGAACGATAACCTTGCTTCCCCCTCCCATAAGCAATAAACAGTTGATGGTAAAAGCTCGCAGCAAGCACTGATGACAACATTCAAACTTCATTAGCGCGAAACAGAAGGTAGTCAAAGCTAGTTGCCTTCATAATCAGGCTTGCCTTCAGTTTGTACCATTATCTAAAGAAATGGATGAGGCAGGTCAGGTCTGCAGAAGTGAGGATTCTAAAACTCTATCTAGTGTCCCTGCTGTTGTTGCCTACCTAAAGATGACCTGGCCACACACATGGCGTTGTAGCTTTGATTTTCCTGGTTGGCGTGCTGTAAAATACTCTAGTGCCTGACTTTGCAGCTAATACCCCACTCCCCACCCGCATTTCTTCAATCCATCGTTCAGGAAAAGTTGCGCGAATAGTACGTATACTGTGACGTCGTGGGAATACACAATAACACAGACACGAGCTTCAATGATAAATATGTACAGGTTTATTCACAATATGTACAATAAATACTATATTTAAGTTACTCTTAGCTCTTGGTAGACGTTTACTCCCCTGATCGCAGGAGCGATTCTTAAAAATGTAATCTGACTCACGTGGCCGCGCCACACCTCAGCGAACATGCACGGCGTGGTTCCACCGACAGGTCACTCGTGGACATATCCACCGGCGTCCCCAACACATGGGTTACCGTACGAGCCTCGCTCGACTCCGCACCGCCCTGGTACCAAGTTTTGTGCGTTCGCACGAGATTCCACTCCAGCTCGACAAACCCCACCCACGCGCTCCTGCGTTCTGCTCTGCTATAGCTCCACCCACGTGACCTGAAACGTCACTGGGTTTTTCACCGCGCCCGCGCTAGTCATGTTGCCGAACATTTTGGGCATCCATTGCCCTGGATTCATTTTGCACGCGGCACGCTAAAATACCGCTGTCCCCTCATTTGGGCATCCCTTTCCCAGCTCTCAGAATTCTCCCAATACCCATTGTTCTCACATCCTGCCTGGCTGGCGTCCCTAATCCCTTAACGGCGACATTGTGAGTGGAGCGTACAATACGTTCTAATACTTAGGTTTTCGTAATGTGGCGGATGACGTTACGTCATTTTTACACCTCCTGCCTTATAAAATGAATCTTTATAACAGTGATAAGAACATGTTTGTGGCCATAAGCCCCGTTGAGAAGGACGTTGGCGAATTAATTAAAAATATTAATTTTATAAGGCGTATCGTATGTGAACAAATCTAGTGCCTAAACCACACGTTCGATCTTTTCCAAATTGAAGAAACCCCTGTACATCACCCCCGTGAAATTGGCTGAAAAAAGTTAAAATTTACAAATTTTCATATGCGCCGCGTGTGTCGATCGTTTGACCGTTTGCTCACCCCCTTCTAAAATTATTACTAGCCTCGTTAAAAAATTAGAGCAAAACAATTTTCCGGAGCCAACCAACACTTCTTACAAGCTTTTGCCTACAATATCAAAAATACAAAATTCTGAGGTGCGTTTTCGTTTGTCCATCGTTTGACCATCTTCGATCACGAATTAGATTATTTTTACGTTTCCTTTAGCAGATATTGGCGAAAACCGTATTTCACGGCAGTCGGAAAGCGTGAAGCTGGCGCGAATCAAATTAAAAAATGCAATTTTTTTGTGTATTCGTTTGTCCATTGTTTGCCCACCCTTTAGAAAATTTTTACCAGACCGGTTCTAAAATGATTGACAAATAATATTTTTTTAAAGACGGTATTGAAAGTGGGTATTTCTAGGGTATTCACAGCATGCTAAAAGCTCTAACTCTTGGACAACAAAAAAGTGACAATTTCCTATGTAGTAATTTTTTGTTCATCTTTGAAACTTATGGTTTCCTTGTAATCGTTGCTTTTCTTGATATGAATTTGGCGAAATTTCGCGTTTCCGGTATTAGTTTAAGAGCAACAAAATTTAATTTTTGGGAACTCTTGAGCACGGAAAAAGCGACAAATTCTCATATAATTATTTTATTTATCTCTGTAATTTTTTGTTTTCTTGTCATTGCGGTGCTAACTTGATGTCAAATTAGCCGAATCTTTAATAGCAGGGTCAAATGAAGAGCGAAAAATTTAATTGTTGCGTAACAAATTAGCAACAAAAAAGCTACATTTTGAGCCTAATTTCAATATGGTCTTAAAACTATGCTATCCTAACTTTACAGACCTGGAAACCCCTACTGCAGAGAGTCGGACACACCTTTCTTACAATTTATGGTATTTCCGAACCAATCTGTTGGCTGCAGGGAAAAGTTATCGACTTGATTATGGTTTCCCGATAGATATTTTTCATTCTCTTTACTTATTTCATTTCTTTTATTACTATTAGATTATAGTATTCTTAAAAATATTATTACTGCTATTTTATTGTTAAAATACATAGCTAGTTAAATAAAAGACAATTAAAGTTTTGATAACGTTTTTTCTGAAACAAAATAAACTTCTGGCACCTTGTCTAAACACTATTACATTTACATTTTAACAACCTTCAAAATTGTATCCCAATTGCACAGAAATAAATTTCAACTAATTGTGCTAAAACATCACGTACTTTCCCGCTTGTATTTTCACGCAAAATTACATGAAAATTTCTCAAATTTTCGAAAATTGTACATAACTATTTCAAAATATATCTTTTAAGAACAGATTTCTTTAACGGAAAAATTTCTATCTTTAATATTTTACTTGTAGGAAGAGTCGAAAAAGTTTTGAACGAAATTTTCGAAAAATCAGAGTTTTAAACGAACATGAGATTAGCAACAAAAATATTGATAAAAAACGATGTAGCCTTTTTTTTAAATTTGGAAAATGTCCCAGGGGCTTATGTAAAGAAATCCCTACATTAAAATATAGGTTTGAAAATCAAGGAGATGCGACATCAGCCTGATCGGTTGGGAAATATCAATTTTGGAGAAAAATGGCTAAACGGTTTAGCCGACAGCTAAATCGGTATCAAATCGTTATATCTCACTATGTAACGTCTTACAGGAAGTTATTTACTACGTATTAGAATAGGATTTGTCCACGTTCTACGTATGAGGGCCACACAATACGAGTTATTGTGCAGGAAATACCCGTTTTTTGCCGCATCATTACATGACTTTCTCTATACTACGCATTTTACTGTGTATGGTTTAATTGTACGTACGTACTTTCCGTGTAGTACGTACCCGGGAAAATAATATACGGTAAAAGTATTAGATTTCCAATCATATTATCCCTGTTTCATCATTGTAGAGAAAGTAATGTTTCAAATTAACAAAATTTCATTTAAATAAGAGTTTTTCTACCGAAAATTCGCCGTTTTCCGACACAGGATTACGCAATTTTCTCTACTTACGAGGAACTTCGTAAGGCGAGAAAGTAAAACAAACGAATGAATCCTCCATCACAAGCCAGAATCTTAAAGCTTTCTGGAAATCTCAAAGTGTTTGTAATGTTTCTAACGGCAATATGTATTTGCAATTATCGGACATTTTAGACCAAAAACTGAACATCATTTATCATAAATAATTTTAGTTATTCCCAAATCATTGCCGAATTAGCTGCGAGCATCATTCCATTCGCAAAGCTTTAGTGATACCTGTCCTAGGCAAAAATAGCCAGTAGATTTAACTAGTGGGTGGATTGGAAGCTTCGGAAAAAACAAGAGAAAGCTACAGCCGGAAAGACACTCTACGGAGAGGCGGTCTACTCTCCATATTGTATTCACTCTACTCTCCATATAGTATTTTATCATGACCATACATTTTTTTAATTCTTAAAATTCAATGTTTGTTTATTTATTTAACGTCAATAACAGATAAAAACCATAGTGATAAATACTTTATGGAAAGTGAACTCTGAGCACGTTTTCAAAATTCTCTGATCCTTACTCTAAGCCATACACTACTTGAATTTTGAATACAGAAATAAAATGAGCGTTTTTTGCAAGGCTTAACAAAAGTATTTGCTCCGATGTAATAAAATCTATTTTCGAGAGTAAATCAGCAATAAATTGGGGCTCTTATTCGTCATCATGACCTTCATCGAGAACGATACTTCCTACTTCGATATCATGAAGAACGATAATTTGTATAACTACATTTCCCACTGAATTGTAGACGACGTGCACAGATAATGAAGTTACATTTACGTACAGAAGAACAACAATGGGCCATCTCAGCATTTGCTCAAAGGGTTAGGGAAACTGGACAAAAAACCTGATCGAGATGGGAGTCACTGACCCAAAAGCTGCGGTACACTACTTGTTACAGGTTGTTTAGAAATATACAGTCCAAATGGCAAATAATACATTAATATTAATTTTAAAAGTAATGTTACTTTCCTTTTGATGCTCGGTATAGTCTCTAATTGCGGTCATAAAAACCGTTACACAGCAAAAACGATTTTACTTGAGATTTAAACTTTTCTGTCAAATTTAATCGTTTAATGTCATCTGGCAAAGTGTTGTAAAATGATGTACATGTATTGTATGTGATTATTTTGTACTGTTGTCTGTTTTTTGTACTTTTGAATGTTGATAATATCACCTGCTGAATATGATTACTTCGTCAAATGTTACATTTATACATATCGGAGTTTTCTGAAAATATATTTCCACCCTAAAGCAAGTCATTTTTGACAAAAACCACTGATTTGTATATCAACAGAGGTAAAATTTGGTAAATTGTAAAAACATTTTTTGTCAATCATTTTTGAACGGGAATGGTAAACATTTTCTAAAGGGTAGGCAAACGTGAGCAAACTATGAACAAACGAATCCACCCCAAATAATTGCATTTTTGAATTTGATTCGGGCCACGTTCACGGTTTATGAGTGCCATGAAATACGTTTTTCGCCAATATCTGCTAAAGGAAACGTGGGAAAAATAATCTAGTTCGTGACTAACAGTGGTCAAACGATGGACAAACGATAGCGCACCTCAGAGTTTGGTATTTTTAACATATGAGGCAAAATTTTGAAATTTCGAATTAATTTTCCTTTCATTTGTGAAAGCAGGCTGGTAAAAATTTTCTCAGGGGTGGGCAAATGTGGTGAAACAATAGACAAAAGATTGCTGATGAAAATTGGAAATTTTAAGTTTTTTCGGGCTAACTTCACGGGGATCTGCACATCTGGCTCTAGTTGAAGATTTGAAATTTTGAATAACATTCTTTAAAATTTGTGGGCACTTTACATGAAGTACCCACATTTTCAAAATTTTCTGAAAGTCTCCGAACATTTCTTGAAATTTCAATAAGAATAGAGTAAAATACACTTATAAACGTGGCGTAAGTCGCATTTCAACGGTTAACTATGAATTTTAGAAAATTGCGAAAGTTTGAATATTTGGCGAGTCTTCCTACAACTATAAAATTGAAGACACGGAATAAAGATTCTCGAAAACTCAACAGTTTTCTGTAGAGGCTGCGTCTGAATGAGCAAAATTTTCCAAAACGTTCAAACATATTTTAAAAATGTCTCCAAGCTTTTTCTTCAGAATTTCTCCAATGGTTAGTGCTAGTGCACTGTTGAATTTATTGTACAGTTAATTTCATGTATTCTGTTTTTCAATTACACAAATGTATTTTTAAATATCTCATGCCATTAATATGCATATTTCCATCGATTAAACAAGTTTTAAATGATGTTTTCAAAAATCAATAGATGCCTGTGCAAAGAACTTCAATTTCATTTACAGTAAACTTAATCGCTATTTCTTAAAAGCAGCTGAAGTTTTCAATGAAAATTTTTTTGGATGAAATTATACTCTTCTTTAATATTCATTAGTAATATTTCAATTATATACTATTAAGTTACTGAAAAGTTAAGAAAACGTCTAGAAAATTTTCTTTCGGTGACGATAGATGGAGGCTGGCCAGAGAACGGAGGAAGACCTTCAACACAGTCCACGCCAATGAAACTTAAAAAAATTGCTACGAGAAAGTCTTTGTCAGTCTGTAGGGTTTGGTTCTTTATTGTGCGAATTCGTGTTCTTCTAATTCTAATCGTTGGGCAGGTTGTCTTTCTAATGCATTTTCTTTTGTCAACGTACGGGTATATTCATATGTTTGTTACTTATTTTGTGATTTTATTTGTTCTTGCAATTTACGATGGTGTGCAAAATCAGTGTTCTCATTGCGGCTTGTCTTTTGTAAATTTGTGAATGTAAGTTAATAATAAAGATCTTTGTAAAGTTGAAGTACTTTAAGTACGTAATAAAAATCTGATGTATGTTACGTGTTTTCTGACGTCTCTTACGGTTTAGGTAAAGCGAATGAATAGAGCTCTAGCCGACACGCCGCGTCGTTCTGGTTGTAAAGCGGGTGACGCGGGGGAATCTTGGCGCGAGGAATCTGTACACACAGGTGACGTCACTGAATGCCCTCTAAACAACATCGACTTTTCAGCTTTTTCGACAGGCGTCCTTGGCACAAAATATTTAAATTCACATACCATAAATCCCGGTATACTCGGTACAGTTTTCCTGCAGATTTTCATACAGTTTCTGTACAGAATCTTTAAGATCCCAAACTAGAAGAATAAAAGCCAATGCTTTTTGAATGAAAAGTTATGAACATGCTCAAATGTGTTCATGCAGTCTGGACTGCACATTCTCTGTACGTCCAAAAGGCACGCAAAAGTACCAAGTATACCGGCCTTAAAAGAAAGCACACAGAAATATCATTGTACAATTACTAAGGCTAAGGGCACAGTGCAGCTGAAATGTCACTCGCTCGCTATCGAACGAGTGCAAGCGAAATCGTATAACTCATTCCATCCGAAAAGCACCCGAATGCTGCCCCAGAAATTGAACACACATCCTCATAATTCCGCAGCTCTTGTTTGAAGCGCCGCTCAAGATCATCTGCATGTAGTGGAGGTAGTCTTAGTATTCCAGATGACCTTGACTCTCCTGCTGTATTCGGTCGAATGTAACCGAAAAAATTAAACGAAACAGATCTTCGTGCGACAGCCGATGTTTTCGGACGCCTGCACTGTCGAAAAAGGTCGTTCGGGTTCAATATGCTCCTTTCCATTTATTAGCACGTGTGTGCAACAAAACGGGCATATCGAACGTTAACGTTCGACGTCGACTGATCGAAATTTCGATCAAAATCGGCTCTACCGGTACCACAGCCTAACGCTGTCAAAGAAAATTTATGGGCGATTACAACCTCTCGTTTGCAGTAGGTTGCCCGATGTTTTCTGAAAAGCTATCGTATGCGTGATGATTCTACTACGCATTCGTACTTATCTCCGCTCCGTGTGTCTCTCTCGCGCTTTAACGGTCGTCGAGTATACACTTATCTTTCCCGAACTCTAACCGCGCAAGTGTTCTTGATACGAGTTCCTTAGTCCTTGCAGCACTGAATATGCCGTTGAAAACTTAGATCCGACTCGGAACGGCACCTACCGGTACAATACTGCCAACATCCACCTTGTACCTTCACAATAATTGTATTCCTCGTGCCATGCTTTGGTGCAATAAGCTCATACCAATAGTTGGTACGCTCTTCGAAGTTGTGACGTAGCAAAGACCTCGCATCTCTGAATCCGTCGCTGGGGTTTATCAAGAAAATGTGCGCGAATAGTACTTCTCCCTCAGACGTCGTGGCCAGTATCGATCTCTATGTCGATGTCCAATTAACCGCTTATGTATTATAACATTACCTCTTTGATTTCGACATGTTTTGAATACGCCGCATTTGGAACTTTGTTAGACTGCCCCTAATTTCATTCGTGGAATAGTCCTATTAAATTCCACTTGTGCTTTGAAACTTTTCAAATTTTTCCGAACCATTTATTGCATGAAATAACAGATTATTTCGCATGCATGATTGCAGACTTCCCAGCTAATTACCCTTTGCATCTGCCGAGTATCCAGGCGATCTACATTGCACTAGGAGGCCGTGCGAAAGCCGTTGATGGCCCTGGATACAACCCATTCTTGTCTCATTTCTCCCCTTTCTCTTGTATCAACGTCGTTGGCGCAGATTCGCGGAGCGAATGTGCGAAGTGACGCAACCGCGTGGGGGCGCGTGGGAAGCGCAGTGCGTGTGCGCGCGCGTTGCGTGGGCGTGTGTGGCGCATGCGCAGTTGCGTTGCTGCCCGTCGTTGCGCGAAGGGGAGCGCGACCGGGCTGGCAAGGGCGTCGTCGAGGCGGTGCCTTCAGGGCGGCTCGTGAGCGTTCATTAAGCAGTGCCTGCGTTATACTTGGTGTTTTCTAACGTGGCATCTGTGGGTATTATCTCCAAGATGGAATTCGGCACGCCTTTTTGCGTCATTTTCAGTCCTGCCGCTAGAGTCGCTTGATTGCGAGCACTGCTTGATTTGGTCGCGATCATGCGACATCTTGCGGCAGGACCCAGAAAGACGCAAAAAGTCGTGCCGAATTACCTTGAGAATACACATAGCTGCCACATTAAAAAATCCCATATATAGGCTTGTGCAGACCGGGCGATCGCCCGGGGCACGTCAAGGGGGCTCGTTGATGGAATGGATGGGAAAAAATAATGAAAAATTGAAAAATAAATTAGAACTCGAGAAAATCGTTATCGTACGAGAAATTCTGTAAGTCGCAAACGTTTCTGAGTATGACGTTCCTCTATTCCCTCCCTCTGAGAAATCGCCACTGCGAGAAAATACACAACTTTCGGAAATTATCGTTTATTATCAAAAAATTACCTGAATCAGCAAAAATTGCTCAACTATTGAGCGAAATTTTAAAATTCTCTGATACAAAAATTTATCTCCCAGGAGATGGCGACTCCTGGTACGTTTCTCGTAAGAATGTGGCAATGCGACTCGATGTAACCACGTATTGAATCGCACAATCGTGAATAAGTTGTGACTTTTGAATTCAGGGTAATCTACAAAATATGCCAGGCCGCTGATTGAAGGTGATCTCTTAAAATAGGGAATGTTTACGGATGTATTTGTAAAAATGAATCTCTTCCAAGGAAAGAGTCCGTTAATGTAGGTGGCCATATCGCAGGAAGATTAATTTCCGTTTAAATAAGATAATGAATTATTATCACGGATGCTCTTAAATTGATTCAGGATGTGAATTGCAGCTTTATTCGTTTAGTTATAGTACGGAATATTTATGTACTAAATAATGAACAAAGGAAACAGCGTTATCAAGCAATTGAGAAGTAAACGATTTAAGATATTGCTTTTGTGTGTGTATCGGTATTTTCGACCCTAAAACCAAATTTTCCATAGAATTTCTTATTTGTAATAAAATTTTCTGTTGATGATAATAGTTCCAAGTTGACGTTTCGCACCTTGTATGTGTGATGGTTTTTACAATTCCATCTCTATACTGGAATTATCTTCGCGCCTACACAATCCATTGTGTATCGTTCTTTGGTGAATCATATCTACTGACAAAAGTGACAGTACAAAGGAGACTTCTCTAGCTTTTTAGGAGAGATAATACGCAACATTGAGATATTATCGCCCTTTCATATGAATTGATATTAGACATGCCTTTAAATTTTTAAATGTGTGCGATATCTCTTGTTACTACTGGTATTTAAAAACAAGGAAAACCGTGTCTTACCAATTCTCCAATATTCTCATAGGCCCGCATAATAGAATTTGTGTATGATATATTGATCGTTCTCAATTGTGAAGAGCATAGATGCTGATGAACTATCAAGTGCCTCAGTGAATAGCGTTCTTCTGAAGAGACTCTGGGAGAGAAATTATATAAAAGTTATGGGGATGCTTTATTAATAACCGGTTCCTGGGCAGGCAATTCGTTGCCTGAATCGTTTCCTTTTGAACACTCCTGAGATCATACGCTTGTCTCCAGTTATTGAGCACGAAATGTATATCTCCAAACAGCACGCGATGGACATTGAACAGACTCCTAGCTAACCATTAACTACTGCGTATTCACAACCATTTGATTGAAATCGTTCATTAAACAGTTTATCTTCTGCTTGTTACAATCCAGCAACGTAAACACAAGTAAAAAGAAGACGATTGTGAGATAGGTCAGTGTCTTGTGCTTTTCCCCTACTCATATTCTTAAGCTGAATAAAGTATGACCTATTTTCATTCTTTGTCTCAACTTTCCTGCGTTCCCACATTTCTTCCTAACGGCGATCGCCTGGCGGAGAATGTTTCCATCATTGCATCTTTTACATTATGCGTTTTTAGTTACTAATACTTAGAATGCGTGTGAAAAAAATGTCGATAGATAAAAATGTGAATGAATGTATTGCTAGTTTGATCAACGAAAATTATTCAAATACAATAAGAAAAATTATAGGAAAATGAAGAATAAAAAATAATGAGAAAATTCAAAATTGCAAGAACCAACAACACCCGGCAATGACAGGATGTCTTCTTTGTTATATTCACATTTTCAGAATAAAATCTTATAAAATTCAGAAAAAGATTTTATTCTGAAATGTGAATATAACGAAGAAGACATCCTGTCATTGCGGTGTTGTGTTCTGCATTTTGAATTTTCTCTATTATTTATTCTTCATTTTCCTATAATTTCTCATTGCATTTGAATTTTTTTGTTAAGAGGATATATTTTTTTTTTTTATTTAATAGGTAATTTTACAGCCAAATTAGAAACTTGATCCAATGTGGCTAGGCCGAAGGCCTTTAAGCCATTACAATACCTACATTCTACCGAGTTCTAACCTTTCGCCTTCTGGTATTCACCCCAATGGTCTTCCATCGCCTCAAAGCCGCGGAACGAGACCATAAGGTACAGGCTGAGGAAAACCCTGAAGGGGAAAAACCTGCCGTCAGAAGCCGAGTACATGCTACTCTATCCGGTTTTAGACTATTTATTTATTTGGCGCGGGCGTCAGGCATTCTCCTTCCAGTGTTTGGCCTCCCCCTGCACCTGAAAACAAACAGCACCACAGAAAATCGTCCGCACCAACGCCTCTGCCCTAACATTTCCGATTCCCACTTCCTTCGCCCTAATGTGCTTTATTTTAGCCGTTTCCTTTATTTTATTTTAATTTAATTTATTTTTAATTTATTTAACTTATTTTAATTAATTTAATTTTAATTTATTTAACTTATTTTAATTAATTTAATTTTAATTTATTTAACTTATTTTAATTTATTTAACTTGTTTTAAATTAATTTAATTTTAATTTATTTAACTTATTTTACTTATTTTAAGTTAATATATATATATATATATATATATATATATATATATATTATTGACTTATTTATCTACTTATACTAACAATTGACTACAATTTATAACTTTTATTTTATTTTTTTATTTATTTTTTTTGTACTGTTTACTAACCTAACCTAACTTACTGACTAACTTAATTATTGGTTTATTGATTTATTACATATTTCTCTCCAGTCTAGGCTCTGCTCGTACTAACCACTGCTGTTTCCCTCCTTAATTTCCGTTTCTCTAGTGGTCCGAACCTTTCGAGAAATGTTCCTAATTCTTTCATGAAGTTAGCTCTTTTATCCCCTAGAATGTTTTGGGCGAGCGTTACGTTCCTATGTTGGAAGTAGTAATTTCATTCCATCCATTTTCCTCCCCAAGTTTCGGTCGACTGCAAATTAAAGGATATGGATCCAGTCTTCCTATCACCGCAAAGCACACAGATGCCATTACCATTTCAGGTCCTTTAATCTACGTTGCATCCACCCCGACCCTGAACCAAGCGTATCCCCTCTTGCGTCCTTTTGCAGTGTGTTTACGTAACGTTCGCAACCCATAACGGACTCGCGTGAATTTGCGCAACTAGCGAACGTTTTTCAGCCGTTGCTGCCAGGATCTTTGCCTTTTAATATCCGAAGTCTATCCGAAATTAACGTTCTATGTCACGTGTTCCCCTATCTCCCACCATTTCCGGAGAAACGTCTCCCAGACCTGAACGTTCCAGTAGCAGTTTAATTTTATACGACCAGTAGCGTTGGTTGCTTCCTGTAACTGCACCGAAAACATCTATTTATAAGTGAGTCGTCTGTTCACCTGCTAATTTAATCCAAAGTTTAATGGGTTTCTTTTTAAAATCTTTCCAATTCCTACACTACCGACCTCTCTAGGACTCCGGCATTTGCTGCGAATCTAGAGACTCCGAGAATTAATTTGAAATAATCTGTTTGACGCTTTCTAGTCGATCTATCCTATCCACTCCCAAATTTCTGCCCCATAATTCATTGCTGGGAGAACTAGCGATTTAAACATCGTCTCGACACCTTTAAAGGCAATTCCGGAACCCTGCGCACTGCGCAAACGATTTCTTTGAGCGCAATTCTTCCTTTACTGTCGCCGCCACTATGTGATTACTCCATCCACCATTCATGGAAAATTTTGCCCCAAGATATGTAAATGTTTTACCCGGTCAATCTCCTCCTGAGCGTAAACCATTTCTCCTTATTACCCCAGATAAATCCATTCTTGAAGACAACTACTTTGGTTTTGAATATTTACTTTTAATCCCCATGTTTCACTATACGTTTCTAGGATATTTAAACTTTTTTGTAAGCCGTCAATAGTCTCCGAACATAAAACTAAATCATCAGCATATAGTAGTCCGGGAATGTTCAGGCCCTCAATTTCCGGCGCAGATGTATCCGCATCCTGTAACCACGTCAATAAATCGTTTATAAACAAGATAAACAATAGCGGTGAGAGAGGACAGCCTGTCTTACTCCTACTGTCGATTTTATTTTTCGCGTTGTACTACCATCACCGCACCTGACACAGAAATTTACGTCTTCGTATATGCTCTGCAACACTTTTAAAACTTTACGTGAGACGCCTAGCTCATTAAGTTTTTGCCATAAAGCTTTCCTATTGATAGAGTCAAAAGCCATTTCGAAATCTACAAAACTGCAATATAAGTGGCCCCGCTTACGCGCAAGCGCCTGCTTTACTAGGTATCTAACACAAAGATATTGTCGGTAGTCACGAAGCCTCTCCTAAAGCCTGCTTGCAATTCTGATATTTTACTGTGCTTTTCCGCCCATTCAATCAGTCGCCCGTTGAGTATTTTACAAAATAGCTTGCTCAGAGCTGGTAAAGACTAATTCCGCGATAATTTTGTGGGCAATTCGTAATACCTTTATTCTTAAAGACTGGTTGGAGGATCGCTGTACTCCACGTTTCTGGATACGATCCCGAATCAACTATTGCATTAAATAAATTTAGAATACTCTCTGGGTCTATGTCACAATTCCGAAATAAATTGTGTCGGAATGCCGTCCGCGCCGCCTGCCTTCTTATTATTCATGGCTAGCATAGCCTATTCACTTCATTCCAGGTTATCGGTTCGTCTAGTTCAGGACATCCCGGTCCGTGATAATATATATCCCTGTTTCAATATTCGCTATTTCGAGCGCCCGTGAAAGTACTGCTCCCACGCGTCTGATGAAATTGCATTACTTACATTTCTTTTATTACGCAGTGATCTTATAACGTCCCAAATTGATTTATTATGATTGTTTCTTAAATTGCCTCTATTCTTGCTGTCTCACTCTCAGCCAAGATTTCTTCGATTTCTTAATTGTGCCCTCGTATTGCCTACGTAGTAACAAGTAACTATTTCCCGCTCCCGCAGTCCCACTGTTTCGAAACATTCTTAAGGCTACTATGGCTTCACCCCTGCTCACCGACACTCCTCGCTAAACCATCCTTGGGTCAGTACCCTTCCTCCTCTCCCCACATTGCATGCCCTCCTGCGCGAAAGAGTCTCCTTCTAAATTCTTTGCTTGCCTTTCCGGTGACCGCTCCCCTCGTGCCCACCCTACCGAGTTAAGAATAGCTCTGCAAATTCCTGTCGCTTTTCCTCTTTCCATATAAACCGTCGTCTTGCTATTGTGAAGTTTGTTGCTCCTGCCAGTGACTGCCTGTGGCAGTTCAGTAGCATTTACTGCTAAATGAACGCACACAGGCAAATGGTCAGATTCTGCCGTAATTCGATTCCAAAATCTAATAAATTGTTTATTCTTTCATGAGACAACAGAGCATAATCTATTACACTACCTCCATTCCACTAATAAAAGTTAGTTCCCCTTCAGTATCCTGTCCATAGTTGCCATTTAAGATTTCGAGATTAAATTCTGCATAATTCTAACAATTCCTGACCCCCATTATTGATGACTGAGTCTTTGCTTTTTCTAGAATTAGTCTCGCTTCTTGCCGATCGAACTCCGAAAATACTTCCTGCTCATGACCAATTCTAGCATTCATGTCACCTAAGACTAGTAAATCAGTATTCGGATACCTTTGCTTCAACGAGTCTAAGAAATTATTGATTTCACCAAAAGCTTCTGGAGAATAATAACGCGAGCCCTGTGGGTGACGGTATATAAATACAATTGCGAGGTCTGTATTTTGCATTACTAGTCTAATACAAAGAAAATTGTCGGAGTTTGTTGTAATTTCATAAATAAATTGCACTAACCTATCCTGAAATATGCACGCACACTCCCGGTACCTACCCCTTTCCCTCTACGTTTTTAGTTTTGCATATGGCTGTAAAACCAGACACATTTAAAGTCTCACCTCCTTCCACCAAGTTTCTACGAGACCGACAATATCAAATGTGTTTATGTACCCATGGAAGTCTTGATTTCGAGCTTAGAGCCTAGACCTTTGATGTTCCAACATCCTATTCTTAAAGCCTATTCCTGCCTATTTGGCGACCTGCTGGGTCCCGACTCACCGCAGAGCTTCCTGCTGCTGCCGTTTGCCGCAGCCATCGCCCTCGTAAGAGGTCCTCGCTCCAGGCTGTCAGCCGCAAAGCGTCCGGGACTCGCCGAGTGCCGTGGGCTCCGGCGGGAACGTGAACGCGACCGCCGACGCGAACGCGAACGAGACCGCCTCCGCCGCGATGCCGCGGGGTCAGAGGTCGTCCGCGCCGCCCAGCACGAGGCGCAGCCGCGGCGCGGCCGCGGCCACGGCCGAAGGCGCGGGCGGGGCGGCCGCGAAGAGGCGCCCGCTTGCCCGGAAGGGTTTCCGCCCTACTGGGGTTCTGCCCCTCGCCGAGTTCACGGGACCCGTCGCCCCGCCCCCCCACGCCCGCGGACGGGCCGCCAGCTCAGCCAACACGTAGCTGCGCCCTGAAAGACAAGCTTGTCGAAACGAATCGACGCCTGCTTTCCGCTCGCTTTCGCCTCCTGCAAATGCGGAATTAACGCCTTTCGCGTTTGCCGCACTGCCCAGCTGAAGTCCTCACGGACGCGCACCCTGCCATTCCGGAGAGATACTCCCGGGCTGCACGCAGCAGCTCCTCCGCTTCCTGAAAGAGGCCAGCTGGCCACAATCATACGTGGCTGTCCCTCGCGCCGCCGCCCGGTCCGGTGCGCGCGCTCGATATCCTGGAGCTCCAACCTGACCCCCAGCTGCTCCGCAAGATCCAGGATACACCTCTCCGAGTCCGCCCAAGACTCGTTCCGCTTCTCTGGGATGCCAGTAACAATGATATTGTTACGTCGCGACTGGTTCTCAAGGTAATCCACCTTGCGAACCAGCCGCTCGTTGGCTGTCTGCAGCGACTGCACTGAAGTCTCTGCCGACGTAACCCTGGCCTGCAACACATCGATTCTATCAATAGTTCCTTATGGTTCCTATTGATAGTCTCGATGATATCGACGTTAGTAGGGGGGCCGGGATTCAGCTCCACCCCACCGATCGCCAATAGCACCGCCATCACCGCCGCGCCCAACACGCTCGCAAGGAGCCCCAGCCCCTGCGCTGTCCCCCGGGCACCGCCACCGCGCGGCAGGTAGCCCCTCACCCATCGGCCGATAGCCGCGCGCCACTGCTCCGTCGACACCATCCTGCAGCAGGTAGAGCGCTTAGTAAAACACGTCCGCTCGGCTCTGCGACTGGCGAGAGACAGTCGCAAGAGGATATATACTAAGTTAACAAAACCATTTGTATCAGCACAAGTGTTATGCTAGTAATACGACAATTTGCTCGTAACGCTCGTATAATTTACACATAACTAAACATGGCTGTGAACGGTTAACATGAAATTTCAAATTTCTGGAAAGAGGAACTTAAAATTTCGATTTCATTGCCTCTGATCAATAAAAAGGAATTATTATTACATTCATAACCAGTAAAGATTAATTCTTTCAGTTGGCTCCAAACAAAGAATGTTCATGGCTTTTTTGGTAATCGCTACACACAGTTGTGGCTTTCAACGCTGATTCCAATGGGGCTTCATAAAATTATCTAAGATCTGCTTCCTTTTGTTTCATATCAGCTCCATTGTAATTCAATCTTTATCATTAATTTGTCATTCATAGGGTAATGCTAAGGATTCAATCATATCACTTCATCAAGCATGTTGTCATTTCTTTCTAAAAGTGTAAATAAAGGAGATTGGATAGTATTGCGGATGTCCTGATCAAGTGGGTCACTACACCACTCAGTCAAACCGATATTATTTCTCCTCAGGCTAAAGTCGAGATCACCAAGCAGAATTAGGGGCTCAATCTCTTGAAGATTTAATTTCTGTTCTGGGGCTAAACGTTCATTAATTGCCGGGTTTACCTATCCATTAATCCTTCTAGATATATTGGCTTTTAGAGTTTTCCATTTGCCGCACTGGTGCGTACCCAGTGCACAGTCAAGGCAGCTTTCGGGTTCCATTCGACCGCTAGGGCACACCAGTGCAAAGGAGCGCATGTTCCATTCGCACAATGGCACGGAACCAGGGCACACTCGGGGCACCCTAAACTGCACTGACGCGATCGTCAGTGCAGTCCAGTGCACCGGGTCATTGGGAGGTTGGGTACGGAAGTCATCCATGCTGACTTGGATTCGTGGTGAAATTATGAAGGCAATTGAGGATCTTCAGTTACGCAGGGATACTTCGAATAATGGAGTATATTATGGTTTGCAAGAAATGTCTTAAAATAATTTTTGGACTCGAAGTTCGGAAAATAAGTTTGTTTTCCTAAAATTTAATCTCGAACAACTTCATGTTAACAAATCCAGTGCTATTTAGAAACCAAAGTGTAGGTACGTCTCAATTTCGAAACGCTAATAAAGTGAAAATAAGAATAGTGACCCTTACAAAAATCATTCAAATATATGTGCCAAGATATATTTCTCGCACACCCATACATATACCAGCGGAAATGCTCATGTTAATATTTTTATGGTTTTCAATAACCAAACAATTCTGCTGAAGCCCTTTTCTGTTGAAAATCTTGTGTACTATATCGATCACGGGAAAATCTCGAAAGAGTAGTTTCGTAGTTTTTAAATAAAGAAATCACACGTTAATAATTTATGAGTTAAGAAGTAAGAATTACCAAAAGACTTCATACAAATTATAACAATGAGCATAATTCAAAATAATTGTTTTTCCAGAGTTCCATCAGTGTGACAGACCAAGAACAGCTGTCTATAATCTCACTGCGTAGCGCATACGCACTGACTTAGTTCCGGAATCCGTTTCATTCGTAGCTGCCCTTCACGCGTGTGGGGCAGCACTGTTGCGGAGCAATGAGGTTTTTGCCCTGCAATGTGCTAAACTAAGTTTAGGTTATAAACATTTTCAATTTCATAGAGAAGCACCGGACTAGGGTGGTTTCAGTGCAACGAATGGAAAACGCTATTTGTCTATACGCTTAACAGCACAGACGCTAATGACTCATGTGCTAAACTAAGTTTAGGTTATAAACATTTTCAATTTCATAGAGAAGCACCGGACTATTAGAGATTTATTTTACATTACTATGCATTGAGTGAACACTTTATTTCACGTCGCAAGACCTTTCAAGTGCTTCTAGCATAAATGCAAAAACCACTCAAGGCGAAAGCTGTCTATTAAAGGTATTGGAAAACCGCAATCTCTGCGCACAGACATTACGTTAATAGAACCCGATCGTTTGAACAAAGTCGCAATGACTGCTAATTAGCTGCTTATGGCTGCGGGAGTACCGTTCGTAGGCCTGACCTCACGGCGCGGCGGGGACGTAGTTACTCGTCGCGGTCTCAGCTACGCCTCCCGGCCTTTGACGGCCCCAGAGCCCGCGACAGAGAGCCATCGGGGTGAAATTTGCCAGGGGGACCCAACAATAGTTATTTATGCCCCAACGGTTATCAGGGGTTCTAATGATACAGCGGCGACAAATGCCCGATGGACTTTGGCCCGACGGCTTTTTGTCGCCCGAGATCATTAGAACCAGTTAACGCCCGTGGTACGTACATAAATTAATTTTTTACCTAATTTTATTAATTCATATTTACTCATTTACTAATTAACTAGATGTTAACTTGACTCGGTTTGTCTTTTCATATTTTCCTCCCATATTTCCTTTCATAATTCCTCTCATAATTCTCCATAAGAGAACATGTAGTATCTTTGAACTGCTTTTATATTCCCTAGTAACCACAATCATTTCGATCCAGATAAGTTATGCATTGTATATCGAGCTCCGAATCGAACGCAATAACAAGCTCTAATGTATCAGTAAAAAATTAAGGTAACTTTGTTCAGAAATTAATTTCCCTATCTACTTGCCATTAAACTCTACCGGCACAGTGGTTTTTTCATTCACTTGGGTTTTCGCCTGGACAGAATAAATACATCATAAACAAGGCATACGTAGAAATGTACTCAAGAATTATGTTGATCCCTCCACTTAAACATCACATCGATCAATAGAATTTAAGCAATCTATATTTGTAATGACGTAAATATTCTGCTTTGTATCTTTTCAAGCTAGTAGCGAGACGAATCCTAAATCATTTAGAATCCTGATTCGAACAAGAATCGTACTGATTCTGGAATTTTTCTAATCCTTATTACAAAAATTTATAATATTACGTTTTTGGAAGCGAATATGCTATGCTATGCTACATGATAACACTAGGACCGGCTATTATACGGAGATATATTGTGAACGAATATTTAAATAATAGAAATGTTGAACATCGGAAATCTTTGAGTTTTTGGAGAGATTTGAAAGTCTGAAAACCCGTAGAATTCGAACGAAAATAGCTTAAATTCGAGCGTTCATTCCGAATCTCCCATTTTGACGTAAAATTTGGTAAGGTACACAGAATCCTCCGTTTTCAGACAAAATTTGTGTTTAACACTCCCGGGTTACGCGATTCCAGATTTCTTTTCCATGTAGAGATGCGCCTACTCTGACTGCTCAAGGACTTCCGCGTGGAGGCGGTGCAGCTGGTTATTGATCGCTCGTGGAGCGGTCAGTGACAGTGTGCCTTGCGACCCCACCGTCAAGGCGATTTATGAACACGTTGATGAAAGGGGGATGGACTGGCAAACGACAAAACCTCTGCGATGGAGTGGGATTGCAACCTGACAAGTGAACCAACTGACCAGTGCCGGGTTTTTGTTGTACCCGTTAATCCCCCCGGGGTAAATATGACTGGACCTCAGTAGATAACATGTAGCGTGGTCATAAATAGCCGATACGCATAAAATAATATAATAATAATAATAATGATAATAATAATAATGATAATAATAATAATAATAATAATAATAATAATAATAATAATAATAATAATAATAATAATAATAATAATAGCTGATACTTGTTTCCCTTTTTATGAGATATTTCAGGGTTGAAATGGTTCCTATATTGAAAAAAAGATCTATTAATCGTTTTCTAAAACCAAAAATTAAAAATTACATTGGCTCTCAGTTTTGGGACTGCTAGTCTGTGAAAAAAATCAGATAAAACAGTGCATCCTCCTGAATAAAGAATAGAAGTGTCTCCTGATCTCTCTTTCTGTCGCGTTTTCGAAACCTGTAAACTGCGATTATTTATCTATCAGTGTACCATTCTCAGGTTTTCTCTACCAATAACACACCATAAGAATGGATAATTGTGTTATTTTGAGTATTATTGATTTACAGATTATCATTTTTGTTTGTAGAAGATTAACCATTGAGATAATTCCTCTACTAATCGTGATTTATATAAATGATATAAGGGAAAGTCGAAGCTTAGATTCATCCTCATATTAAGTGGTAAACTTATAAATGTTCAGTTGAATTGTCAATCTACACAAGGAGTGTTTTTGGCTTTAACAATCCTTTGATAGGAATATTTTGTCATAAATAGAGCGTTTTACGTCAAGAGAAAGGATTGTTACTTCATTTTACGGAAAAAACTGAAGATTGAATAGTTTATGGCATTATGTTTGATAATTCAAAGTGTTCACAGAATTACCTCTCCAAAAATGGTGACAGGGAGTTGGCAATCGAATATTATGTATAAGATGTATATTATTATGCTCAAAGAGCATGCATTCATTTGACGCTTTCGAAAAGTAATTATTCTTTCCGATAATCGATAATAGTGTCTTTTTCGTATTTTAGGGAAAAATAGAATTATTGCATCATTGGGCTCTGCTCTTTGTTATGAGATGAGACTTCACATTAATGAGGACTTAACTCACTAAACAAGACCAAGCATCTATTTAGAATTCTCCATGACTACCTGTTATTAAAAATTCTCAGTGAGGTGGTCATTTCCGGCAGCTATTTCTAAAATGCTTACATCTCAGGCTCCTGAAATGATATCCTTGTAATTGCTCAAACGACGACCTCTGACGTCAGATGTTATGGATACTCGGTAGTTTGCTATTGTTGCGGTTTTCTGTAGGAAATTTGATACGCGGATGTGAAGTATTATGTGCCGGAGAACACCAGGATAATTAATTTTCTAAACTTCGTTTTCTCGATACTTGTCAGTACTTCCTGTTAGCTATAAATCAAGTGGCATGAACGTAAAACCAAATGAATGACTATGATTAATAATAATAATAGTAATAATAATAAAATAATATATATATATATATATATATATATATATATATATATATATATATATATATATTTGGGGGCTAGGATGGTGTGAAAATCTCTACCAGACACCTAGGGAGCCGAGTGGCCATTTCTCGGTAGAGTGAGACTCGGACCCGCTCAAAAACACAAACCCGTTTCTTCTTGGCCTTGTCCACCTGGTATCGCTTCTTCAGCATTTCATCAGAGTGGGGCCGTGTTCTCTTCTTTGCTTTTGGAAGGCTTCTCTTCTGTCTTTTTGTAATTTGTCAAGCGTATTTTGTCTTGTGTCGTCGCGCATGGTTGTGTTTGCTATGTCTTTGTAGGTTTGTGATAGTCCATTTTATCCTTCATCATTATTATCATTGCACCTGATCTCCCAGGGCTAACAACCTTGGGTGAAAAACGGATTCAGCATGAAAATGCTGATCCCCATAAAATTAACGTGCATCTACCCAGATAAGTATAAATGAGCTTCCGTGGGTTGCACGTTCGCGTGGTTCCAAGATGGCGAATTTGCGACAAAAAAATTAATAATAATAATAATAATAATAATAATAATAATAATAATAATAATATACTAATAATGTAATATAAGATAATAATAATATTTCTCTCTACTTTCCTGCTAGTGGTTTCGCATACCGCATGGGTACACTTTTCAATCTACTTAGAATATCACTCAATTATACTTAAGCACCCTGTCATTTATGCTGCGCGACCTCACTTGTCGGGAGGTTGGAGCTGGTGCCGGTTGTGGCGATACCCTGCTGAAGGGAGATACCTGGAGGGGATTTCCCCCGCAGACCGTCGAGTGGGAGAATGCTAGACTGATTGTCCAGCGGGAAGTCCAGGCACTTCAGGATTGAAAACATTTACTGGAGCAACGGGACTAATGACCTTAGAAGTTGACGTGCCTAACCTAATAAATATTTACCTCAGTCCGAATTGTCTCACGTCTTGTATTAAATGCGCACTGCTTTCTCTTAAGACATCACGAGAAAGAAAACTTCATTAAGGATTACCTTCCATGTAGCTCGTCATGATAGCAATGTAAGCAGAAATTTCTTGTACTACTAGGGAAAGTTGCCGGATGCCAAAATACAGATTTCTTTGTGTTTAAATAAAACAAAAAACAGAAAAATAATTTACGTAAAACCACTATCATTCACTGCGATTGAAATTCCTTCGTACCTTTCCATTAACAATTTTTTTACTCGAGGTTTAACGTGTTTAGTGTATACATACCCAAAATAATGTTGATGAATGTCATAAATTAGTTGATTCCCCCATAACGGTGACCATAGGAACTTGGATGCCACAAACATCGGTTAATCAAAGCAACAATGAAAAATGAATAAAAACGCCAATTAATAAGTACATGCATGCAATAATAGAGTAATATTTATATTGATTATACATAGTATATATCGTATAAATGTCAATATACATAGTACACAATACCTTTTTTTTTACTTCTAAAACTATGTGGAAGGGTCTCCATCGAGTAGAAGTGGAGAGTTGCAAGGAGGAGGAGGAAAGAAGGTCGGATGGAGTCGGAACTTCCGAGGCCGCATGCGAGGGTTCTACTGCATTTGCATCTGAGGAGGCGCACGCGTTTATCCTCCTCTTGCCTGGGCAAGTGATGACAGTAGTGGTTTACCATTGCCCTGTCCTGTACGAAAGTAGTAGGTTGATCTTGAGAGATCAATCGTTCATAGATATGGATGAGGTGATGTTCAGTTGTGATTCGTGATATGGAATAGCAACCTCGTCACAACCAAATGGTGTTAAACACCATTTAACTTCGCGATGCGCGACTGTCAGCCTTGGTCTCCTCGCACGTGGAAGGCGCTCCAGGCCCCAGTTATACACACGTGTCTCGGAATAAATGTTACAAACTTCTATGGCGTTGAGGGGTCGAATATGATCAGTCACTTTTTAACAAACAACAAGTAGTGAGAAATTAATTACAATAGCATTACATTTGTAGCAAGAAACCACGTTAGACATACCTTACACAAAAATGTTCGAGCTCCTTGGTTGCGATAGCACGTGACCTGCTGAACATTTGTCCATAAGGAGTTGCCTGTAAAGAAGAGACATATACTATTTGTGTAACTCCGTTACATGAAGTTTCCCACACCCATTGGTAAACAGTGATCATGTTCGACCTCTGTATGTTCTAGACATTTCCTAACATTTATAGTGAGATATCTGTATAGAAACACGTATGTACGTGAGGTATCCAGTTCATTCATAGATCTTGCGGAAGAAATTAGGTCGTAGTTCTCTCTTGGGCCAAGATTCCTTTAACTCCGGCCAAAGAAGCCTATGTTTGCTGACGCTCTGCAGTACGCTCTGAGGAAGGCCACAATATGTTGGCCGAAACGTCAGCTACGAGCAAATCGACGCGGCTTGTCCCGGACAGCCAAGAGACAGCCTATGTATTTGTTCGGATAGCGGCGAACGATGTTCGTTATTACCATCGAGGTAACGCCCAGACAATGTTCTATACATCAGCGCAAGTCCCTCCCAGTAGAGCCGACCTCCAGTGCGTCACGAGCACGCACCAGGCGGACACGCGCCGCCACCCCGCCCCCCCTCCACCCACTCCCCTCTTTACCCCTCACCCCTCAAGCCCACCATCCCGAACCTCCTCCACCGCCAACAACTGGCATAAGTGACTCAGGGCATCAATTGAAGGCATTGCATGCCTATGATCGTGGGGTTCCAGTCCCGACGGTGGCAGGATTTTCGACACTAGCCAGAAAGTTAGGAGACGGAGCATTCTAGAGGACGCCTGCTCTGATCGGTAGTTTTCCGAACTTTCTCCGATCAACATTAGGAGAAATCTTGAGCAGCACTGTAAACAGCGCGCGATCTTTCCTTTCTCTTCCTTGTCCTATCCTCAACCCTTACTTATACTTTCATGCCCTACACTGCCACACTTCTCGGGAGACCAGTCGGGAACTTTGAGCTTGTCTTGGTTGGGGCCGTGCCCTGCCAATAGGAGACACCTAGTTGTGTAAGGGTAGGTCGACGCCGAATCTCGCCATCCATCTGGGAAGATCACCACCAGAGCCCGCGATAAGAAACACATGCACTACAGATGACCCTCACAGTAGACGTGCCGGGAATCACTAATTAATCAATCAATCCACCATTTTGGTGACGGTTAGCAAGGTCGCTCGGCCCAGAGAGGAGCGAAGACTCCCGAACACGGGCAGACTTCCACGAAACTCGAGCTGCAGCGGAAGAAACGCGACTGACTGCTTACAAATTTCGCCACAGATTAAACGCTGCCAATCCGTTGCCGACGCTCGCCTGCCGCGTAGGTCTCAACGCGCTCAAAGCAACACGTGACGCGAACTTCCGCTGCGGTCAATCCGCGTTGGCTGCCGACCTTCCGTGACGGTCTCTGGGAGCCCTAAACTCGGCGCCGTGGTGAAAAAGTGATGTGTGTAAATAGTGCTGTGTAAATAGTGAAGTGATGTGTGGTATGAATGTGTTTGTACATATAGGTAAAGAATGAATGTGAGAGCGAATGGAAAACTTAAAATAGAAGAAAAATAACAATCAAATTTACTGTTTATTTCACCTTATTTTCACTAACATATTGTATATAGCTAAAGAGCCCCATGTATATAGTTATAAGCTAGTTTTTAAGTGATTACTTTTAAGATAGGCCCGCAGCAAGCTGCAAAAGTCACAAAGGCTGCAGCAATCTTGTACCTCTAATATTGAATAAATTCCCGCCTCTCCGGAGTAACTGGAGAGGGGCAAATTGAAAAACGTCCTCGCGCCCGCCATCACCGCCACTTCAGTCGCAGCCACGTGGATTTCCACCGCCATCGCCCTCGCGCCGCCCTCCATCGCCGCCAGCCCATTCAGCGCCGCCGTCGCGTCGTCGCGTGCTGGGGGGGCGGGGGGGGGCACGTCGCGAAGGGCGAGGGCACGCCACGGAATTCGATTGGCGCCGCGACGCCCAGTGGGCCCAATGCATGGAAGTCGCTTTGGCTTTTCTAAGGCAATCGATGAACAGCAGGAAATAAGCATGTGTGATCTGTAGGAGATAAACGTTCGTACAGATTCGTACAGAATGAATCCAGTCTTCAGCAGTGTCTAATGTCGTGGAACCGAAGGCTGCTGGTTTCTCGCGGGTTTCTGTCGTGAGTGTTTCAGGGTGTGGATGGAGCGTGGTTAGCTTGGCTCCTTTCATCATCATGTATTGCATCTGTGGCATCGTTCCATTCTAATTTTGACTTTTCGTTATCATTCTTTCCTCATGATAACTCTAACTTGAGACACTGGAAGGCTGGATCGATGGCACGGCAGATTTGTTTAAACGTTTTTCAAATTATATCTCTTATTTTCACCTTTGTAATATAGTGAGATGGGATATAAAAAATTGCAAATTTACCAAAACAACCAACCAATAGAACATACGTTGTTCATTTTCACTTATCATTTATAACCACTCAATCAATAGTTGACAAATTTCCTTTTGAATCAGAGCTATGAAATAATTTTAACGAAACGCAGGTCCTTTCATTGAATATCTTCACACTTTTCCTGACCATTGAACGTTCACCCACATTCACTACTAATCAGCTTCAATCACACAGAATACACAAAATAGTTTTACAATTATAGTCGCAAAATAATTAATAATTATAGATAGCGGAAAAGTAATGAGTGTTTCATGTTGGTGAAGGGCGTACAACTGGATCCCATGAAAACTAACCAACACGTTTGTTTGGCCATTCCTACCTCTCGGCAGAAGCGGCTCCAGAGCCCCCATCCTTTCCCGAAAATCCATATATGAATTGCATAAAGAAGAATTGCAAAGCAACTTAAAAGTGCACTCACACATACTGGGAGAATCTGTATTAGTGCAAGGTTTGCCCTATGCGCTGTTGTACATCTCCATCTTATACACAGGGTTATTTCAAAATATGTATTTAAATACATATTCAAAATACATTGGTTTGGAATTATAAATACATACTGCATTTAAAATACTACAAATACTCAAAATACAGTAGATATACTAATTTTGTATTATTTCTTTATTGCAATAATTCATTGCAATTGTCAATTACAATAAACTACTAATAGACAATCAAAAATTTCTGCATAATAACGCTCAATAAGCGGAATTCCCTTATAAAGCGACCAGTTTCTCAAACAAATCATCAAACAATAAATCTATTTCGGGAAGATGTAAAACCAACAAAGAAAAACGGTCGTTCAACTGGCGCGGAGCAACGTAAACTAGTGTTATAAGTAGAGCCTGACATGAAAACACGAAAAATGTCGGGAAAATAGGTAGGTAACAGGTACATAAAACTTACAAAGAGGCAGGAATGGGCATTATATTTGAATAATATTAAAATACGTAATAACTACTGCATAAATGATGAACACATTTTTTCTCAAAACATATCGATTTTCTTCGATTGTCAAAACATATGCCGAGTTAGATAATATTCCCTAAGAATTGACTCGTGTGGAATTTTATATTTTGTTGGTTAAACTGGTTAAATGTTGGATTCCCAATTTTTGAAACTGGAATGTTTGCGGTATAGCACAGGACAGTGGTGAAATTATTTCTTGATTTCATCTTTTGACATTTGCTGAAGATTTGAATAGTTTTTCTCACTCTTCTTTCGCATTTTTTCCACGAGTTGCAGTGTTTTTAAGAAATGTGCTATAAGAAATATTGCAGTGCTATAAGAAATATTTCGTAATAGCTTTACCACCCTTTCATAACACTGTAAAATATATTTCCTGTCCACCAGGAATATCTCCATAACCATGTTTTAGCAATCACTTCGTGAAACTTTCTTTGGCATTGTAGGAAGTGAGTGCTTTATAGAACAGCAATCATGAACTGGTATGCACCAAACTTCTGAAATCAATACAAAATTATAGAAGAAAACTGAGGCCATCTTGTGTAACCTACCTTTTAAAAGGAAAGAGGCTGGGAGCGGTATTTTCTTTGAGGAGCAATCCGTGTTTTTGGTAAGGAACAGATAGCGCACTGTAATCATTGCGAAGATCGGAAAGACAAGAGCAATTTCCTGTTCTCTGGAGCGCCCTGACGGGCTTCGGCGAAGTAGATAAGGTAACCCGCACTGGGTCAAATTCTCGTATGTCTCTAAGCGGTGTCCGTGCTCGACGCATTACAGGCAAGAACACACAGGGCATATAGCTTCTCGATCGGAGGACGCCCTGGCACATTTTACGCGGTTGCTACATGATGGGTTAAATATTACCTTATTCGTGATTTCGGGGAATGATTGTAAAAACAAAACATGGTGAAATACAAAATATTAAAATGCGGAAAATTCATTATAGGCCTCATAGACTCTTAATGCTTAGATTAGACAATTATTCTAAAATAGGTATTTCCAGGCATTTATAAACCCTGTAAAAGCAATTCCTGATGTAAACATTGATATTAGGGTAAGGTGCCTCTATAAAGACACATTCGAAGAAATAAAATAGGCGAAAAGGGCATTGTCGGCACTGGTTATAAGGAATAAACGCATTTTCAATCTCTGAGAAATGTCCAATTATTTTAATGATTTTGTTTTTTATAATTTAAAAGGAAAGATTTCAAATGAATTTTTGTAAATGAGCTGTTGATACTCGTCACCTGATGAATATGATTTCTAATGTCGAGTGTTATAGTAATAGACTTAGGCATTTTCTGAAAATATATTCCTGCCTTTACAAGTCATTTTTTTGACAAAACTACTGATTTGTAAATAAACAGACAAGGTAAAGGTAAAATTTAGATTAATGAAGAGATTACATGAATCAAGGGGGTGGGATTTGGTGATTATTCGTAATCTGCTTTGTAATCTAAAAGTCTGGGAGCTATAAGATATATTTATCCAGAATATTATGCCATATCTCAGGCGGGAATGAACATTCGCGAAATATACACAACGAGCAGTATGAAGGCTGATTGAATTTGCAAGAATTCTGAACGCGTAGCATAATGAACTTAATTTTGTGTTCAATTCATTTAAATGGACGTTCCATTTAAGGTTTGACTGAATTGAGAGACCTAAAAGTTTTGTTGCATTAACATCAGTCAATGGTACACCGTTCATTTTCAATGGGGCAATAGAATTGTTTATTTGAAATGGAAACCGCATTAAAACCGTTTTATTTTCGTTTATTGTTTCGTATTTGTTATATTTTCTGGAACTAATTTGAAACATCTGATATTGTACTCATTTACGCTTTTCATTGGCAAAAGAATGTTCGTATCGTCTGCAAAGAGAACTGTTCTCCGTTTCGAATCGTCGAGGGTACACGTTTGATGTAAAGTAGGAACAGAATAGCTTCCAAAATTGTTCTCGAGGAACTCCACGTGCAATGGGCAAAGAGTCAGAAAGGTGCGTACGTAATGTTTCATCATTCCAGTAAGGTATTTCCACTCTGAGATCGTTGTTTAAGGTACGAACATAACCAATCTAGAGCAATACCACGGATTCCATATGAAGGTAATTTTGAAAGTAAAATTTCATGATCAATGACGTCAAAAGCTTTTGAGAGATCTAAAAATAATCCAATAGGTGCCTTGTTTTGATCCAATGATGAGGCGACATCTTAAGAAAAGAAAATATAGCTGTTTCCGTTGATTTTCTAAATCCATGTTGGCAATCTGAAAGCGCGTCGTGTTTACTGAGAAAGATTTCCATTCGTACGTAAAAAAGTCACTCTAATATTTTTGAAAAAACTGATAGAAGAGAAATGGGCCGATAATTTTGAATTTCATTTTTGTTGCCTTTTGAAGAGCAGCTTAATTTGAGCTTGTTCTGAAAATATCTGGAAACGTTTCGCATAATGATGAATTATAAATACGTGAGTTAACGAGTGTATAATGACATACGCATATCTTTATCAAAGAATCCGGAATTCATCTAAAAACTAGACAAATATTTATTTTTTTAGTTTACGGAGTATTTTGAGAAATTCATAGGAGGAAGTTTCGGAAACGAACATCGTGTCTAAAAGTTTGGGTGAAGTGTCTGTTTTTTGAATTTTGTCGCTGAAGACCCTTAGTGAGATCGGCAGCTATTCTCAAAAAGTATTGGTTAAAGAGACTAGCCACTGTTGCCGAATCGTTCGCATTTATATCGTTATATTTTAAAACAACATTCTCTACAGTGTTTCTAGTTGATTTAGTCGTATTTTTTATTATATTCTACATTGCTTTTGTTTTGTTATTTGAGTTCAAAATATCCTGATCAGTTTTTATGATTTGCGCCTTATAAACTTCGTAACATTGATTTGCATTTTTTAAAGTAGATAAGGAAATCTTGAGCTACGCCATGATTGTTTAAAATGAAAGAAGGAATTGGTTTTTACAAGATGTCTTAATCCTTAGGCATCCAAGAATTGCTTTTCCAGAAATATTTATTTTTCTTTTTTGAAGAGGAAAGCAAGTGTTAAAATGTAATGAAAGAGTTGAAAACAATTATATTTGTCCTTTGTATCAACAGTATTATAAACTGCTGCCTAAGACTCTGCATCAATTAATCAATGAATAATTTAATTCTTACTTTTGTAAACAGTCTAGTCATACGTGAATTATTTATTGTGTCTGTGATCGCATTTTAATAGTGTAGAATTTGTGCATCAGGTCACTGTATCCTAAATTTTTTGGCGGCACATTGAAATTTGTTCATGTTGTTCAGGTGCATAAAGTTACCGCCCATGTTAATGCCATTCTGCCTCCTATGATAAATGACTGTGTCCTGATTGGTCATGTTCGTGTGGGTGTCTGAACCTGCAGTCACATCTGCAACCTCCCCTGTTAGGGTTTAAAATAGATGAGACTGAGAAATTGGAGGGTAACTTCCACTGAGAATGAGGAAAGATGGGGGCTATGACTGTCAAAGCAAAATAAGTACCTGTGTTTTAGGCTCAGTGGGAATGTTTGCTTTCAAGTGAGCTAGGATCGCAGCTTTACGTGTTTTGGTTTTGGAGCATGCTACCCATGCGTTGGTTTGTGCCTGTACTTGTCGACATGGTAGAGAAGGGTGGTGAGGACTGTGGCTATGAGGAAAATTGTTTCATAATCTAAAATACTAAATTTGTTTCTTGAGTTGTGACGGGATGCGGTGCTCGTGTCTTTGTACAGTCACGGTGTACGTGGTTGGTATTATTCGCTGTGTTGCTGACTTGTACCAACCGTCTAGAGAACGATCTCTTCCAAATCCTTCGGATATGTTGATCTAAATTATTGTTTACGTAAAGGTGAAGGCTTTCTTGTGAAGGTCGGTCGGAGTGTAGAGAGTTAAAAGTATAGACTGAGCAGTAGCCATGTCACGAATGCGTTTTAATGTACATGATAAAAATAGGAATAAATACAAGAAAACCCAGATAAGAGCAATAAGAACCTAGCTTTATATGTGTAAAAATTGATGTGTATTCAGTAAATTAAAAAGTAAGATTCAATATAAAAACGAGAAGGTATGCTACTCACAAAATCTATTGAAGCTAGTACTTATGGAATTTGGCAATGTGGCTACGTAGAATTTCGTCCACTTAAACTGCAACTGTTTAATACTATCAGTAGATTATACTTTACCGTAATTAGATAGTAGATATTATCTGAACGTTTGTCTTCGATATATAGAATAAGATTTGAAACACAAGTTCAAACTATTTGATACACCGTCCTCGTAAAGTTCAAAACAGCGGAATCGTCACTTGTCACAGAAAATACAATAAATCTTTCAGAAAATTAATTCGCACGGTGATTTAATATTGAAAAATAAACTGAGCTGTAAATATGTTTTGACACTTATCAGCACCTCGTAAATCTGAAGTTCGTTAGGGTTTGAATGTCCGTTTAAAATCCGTAATGTTTTTTTGTCTTGGTTATAGCAAAAATCGGTTGGAATTATATTTTCAGCTAACCTGCAATAAGTAAATGAATACACTTAAAAAACACACTAGGCACAGACAAATACTCAAAATGGTAGATAATCACAAATAGCAGAGTACGGACCAAGATGCGTCAGTTCTGTAAGATGGCACAATCTATAAGAAAAATATTAATAGACTTATTTTATTTAGCAACTTATTTTATGTATTTAAATACATATCTAAAATTCATGTCCCCAATACTCAAAAATGCAGTTATTTAAATAGAAAATGTATTTAAATATGTGTTTATAAATGCAAGATTTGAATACTGTCGAACCTACTCATATACATACATGTACACTCTCTGAGATAAGACATTTATGGTAAGAGTGTGGTATATTATGAACAGAAGGAAGAATTGAAGAAACATATTGTCATTCCTACTTATCTCACAGTTAAAAATTTGTAATGAGATAATCTAGTATTGTATTTGACAAAGTGAGAGAACTGAAGTAATGGTAAAGTTGTAATGTTCACTGTTTTAATAAAATGCATTTAGAATTGTAGGTGTTCCTTCTTTGATGTTGCCACCCAACTGAAACTACTACTGAGTAATCTTATTCTGTGTGTCGTTATCCTGCAATGAAACTACGTCTACGTAACAAAAGTAAGATTTTTTAATGGCATCGCCAGGTTATCTCCTTGAGAAACGAGTGTTTTAAATAATATGACAATTTGTCCAGCAAGGAAGGTATTACAGACGTCCTAGTGGCTCAGTTTTCTTACATTTTTAAATTATTTTCGTACTACCCATGCTTTTTTTCGCAGAACTCTATTAGACCTAATTATTCTCAGGTAGAACGATTCAGAGAAAAGGCAACAAGCTGGAAACTGGTGAGGAAATTATTAAATCATGAGTTACGGACTTTTTTTGTATATATATATAGTATATATATATATATTAACACATATGTATATATGTGTGTATATATATATACACATATATATATATATATACACACACACACACATATATATATATATATATATACACATATGTATATATGTATATATATACACACATATATATATATATATATATATATATATATATATATATATATATATAATGGTCTTAATAGAACAAAACGCTCTCCGTTTCTATTAAATTATTTCTGCAACTGGTTTCCGAATTCTCCGCAAACACATCTAAAGGGAAATAATTATCCTACTAGCTCTGCCGGTTGGGTTCTTACGAAAATAATCGTCGCCGGTACTTACTTTCTTCCTAGCAAACGATCATTCGATCCACTCTCCATACGGAAGAAGCGAGGAATCTGAAATTTGTTTCTGGAGAGAAATTATTGAACTATGGATTGCACAAGATGCTAAAGCATATAATCAGCTTCTCTTTTCGCATCAGAGAACGTTGAAGTTTATTCATCGATTAATTCTTTGTAACATAAAATGTCACCTTGGTCGCGATTGATTGTAAAAATTGTCTATAGCGCTTTTTTCAATTTTCTTCACCAGTATCCCTGGTGAGGCGGGAATTTATTCAAAGATTGGGATACATATATATAACTCCAGCATTTCTGCTTTTGGAGTTTCGGGGAGGGCACTAACTTAAACAAACTAACTTATTCTAAGAACTAAAACTATGTACAAGCCTCTTTGGCGATTGAAGTTTTGAAATAAATTAATGATGGATTTTGTCCAGTTCATTTAGGAGATGGTCTGTTTCTTCTGTTTTTATTTTATTTCATTCACTCACTCATTTATTCTCTAGACTATATATATAAACATTATCCACTCACGCATCTATACCACGACATAACACTCTACTCATAATTATGTACACTTTATTTGCGCCACGGCGCCGACTTTACCCAGGCGGCGTTCGTGGCGCCGCGGACGTCTTCGCCCTGGCGGATCAGTCCTGGTTGGCGCGGTTCCGCGCTCCCACGCTGGTTCCGGCGTTGGTGAGCGGCGACCGCCTCCTCCACGCACATCTGCTCCCGCGTCGCACAGCTCGGAGAGGCTGTGCGGGGGAAGTGCGCGGAGTAGAAGGCGACGTGCTTGGGGCCCTTTCTTTCTCTGTGAAAGGCCTGTGCATCGCCGCCGTTCGCCGCTACGCCGGTTTCGCGCAGGATGCGCGGAGCAGATTTACCCAGCGCCCCATGAGCGCCGTTTCGCCCCGCTTCCAGCCCGTGGGAACTGATTTCGCATACGCCCAGCCTGAAACACGTCAGCATTTTGCGGTGGTCTTGGCGGAGGCGAGCAGGTGCGGGCGCGTTGTTTATTCTCCGCGACCCGAATGGGACGGTAGAGTTGAAGGAGGAGCAGCGGCGAAACTTTGCACGCGTACGCCCACAAGGGGCGCACGCACGCGGTGAATAGTCGCCGCCTTTAAGGGAACAGAGTTCGGAAGAGCGGAGAAGAGGTTTGTGAAGAAGAGGTGGTGTTGAATTTCTTGGTCGCGAGATATCGAGCGTGCGTACGCCAGCGCGGAGACCGCTGTCACATCACGCCCAGATATCCGCCTGCCTCGCCATGCGCGCCCGCCAAGCTCACCGTCACGGGCTTGCCTTCATTATGTAGTTGACGGCGACGCACTTATCAAGGTTCAGAGCGAGTCGTTTCCGACTGAGCCATTCAGGAAGGGCGGCGAGACAGTCACTTAAATATTTAACTGACTGCCTGACGTTCGCCGATTTCGCGTAGTACGCGAAATCATCCGCAAACATCAGGAGCCCGCAGCGTTGAACCCCAGTTTTGGTTTCAGCAGGTGGCGGCGCATCATTTACGTATAAGCCGAAGCAGAGTAGGAGAGAACGTTCCTCAGGCACGCTCGCCTTGGCTCGTCTGGAGGGACGAATATACGCTGCTGACGCGCACTTGAACCGCCCGTCGGAGAAAACTCGCGATCAATCTGACGCAGCAATCGTCATCCCCGAATCCGCGAGGCACGCGAGTAAACCCGCGTGCCACATGCTACAGAGTCGAAGGCCGATCGTGTATGCCCAGAAAGACTGGCAAAGTTCTGCTGTCTCCTCGAGGGCGAGGCTGATCTCCGTGCAAAGCCGCGTTATTGCTACAAGGAGCTGTGACCAGCTCTAATCCAAATTGCTCATCTCTGAGAAGAGTGAGACGACGTATTTCCTGTTGCAACGCGACAGAATCAGTCTCTCAAACGCCCTCTCCTAGGATGGAGAGGAGACTGATTGGTCTATAACAGCTTGGGATTAATTTATTTTTGCCAGGTTTTGTATTAGGCGATGGTCGCAACTCTACGCCTTTGGGAAACAGCCGCGCCATAGGCACGCATTCAGGAGCTCGAGTAGAACCGACTCCGCGCCTGCCCAGAGCACGCAGCTGCGCCCCGTTCAATCCATCCGCTCCGCTGCTCGCCCCACACTGATGTTAATGAAGAGCTTTGCGGAGCTCCGCTCCCGTAACTTTCGGCGCGCCGAGGAGAGGGAACAGCGGGACCAATGGCGTTGGAGCGCTGGCCACCCGCGCCATCGGCGCACCACCGGTGACTGTGGCGGCCGTAGGTTCTATGGCGGCGCCTGGTTTCCAAACGCGCGGAACTGCAACTCGAGCGAATTCGCGAAGATTTCGCTTCGTCGCGTCGTGCCCTGCCCTGGCGTTGCTCTGAATCGGGCCGTTTACTCCCGGCTCAGGCCCAGCGCACGAGAAAGATCCCAAAATGTGCCTCTCGTGAGGTTGCATTTGAAATTGTTTCAGACCATTGAGCAGTTTTCTCCTCCTCGTAAGATAAGCGGAATTCTCTACTAAACTGCGCGCCTGCTCTCCATGTTACGGATCGCCATAGCGGCGATGAACTTTGACTGTTCTGCGCAGTTCGCGTAAAATCCTTCTCGCTCGTCTGAGAGCTCAGGGCGAGAATTCTCTTCTCGCGTGACTACATTGTTGCGCTTGAAAGCCGACCAACGCCGCTGGACGTACTTACCGGTTTCTGCCTGCTGAGAATTCAGCTGAGCCTAGAAACCTGCCCAGTTCGTGTCACGCGAAGTTCGAAACTTAACTTGGCATTTTGCGGCATGAGGACGCCACAACACATGTTATCGGATTATGATCGGAATCCAGTGCAGCACCGAGCGGGAACCACACCAACTCTTCTACGATCATAACAATAACACCTGGATTTCGTTACGAGCATCCGAACAGCAGGCTATTCGGTGCGCAGATTTCTGATGTTTCCGCCTCGTCGCTACAAGATTGGCAATTTTGTTGCTGTTTCTGTTCGCCCGAGGCCGCCCCAAGTTCTATGTCTGGCGCTAAAGCTCACCTTTACAAGAATGACTTGAACGAATGCGAGAAGCGCATCAATTTGTGCCGATCTAAGGTTTGGCCTGCAGTAGACTGATACGACTAAAAGTCGACCGTTTCATCGCAAACGTAAGCCCTGACTGCCTTCAGAGACGCCAGAGCAATAGCAGGATTTCAGGGCTTCGAGTTGCGGCAGTTCGCGGCGTAGTGCAAGCAAGCATGCCGCCACCTGGCCTGCCAATTCTGGTCTCGGCGATGAACAGCGAATAACTTCTGAGTTTGAATTCGTGTGCATCGCTGAGCCACGTTTCTGTAAAGCCAAGATATCACCAGCATCAGATATGAAATGATCTAATTGCTGGGCTTTAAAGATAGCACTTCGCGCGTTCCAAGACCCTACGCGGAGAGGTGCTGTACGTGAATCTACGGTAGGATTCCTAGACATTGTTAGGCAACGTGTTTAGGAGATGCGCGAGAAGCTCTAGGAACTGGTCCCTAGGAGATAGTCGGCTCCAGCAGCGCTGCGGGGTGCAGGGCTGCGGCCCGGCCGCCCCGGAGGGCGGTGCGTTGGCCGCTGAGGAACGCGCGGCTCCGAGGCGCCCCGCGACCTCGTTCCAGGCCGACCCGCCGCTAACTAAGGCGCAGAGTTTCCAATGAAATTGGAATTTCTCTGCGAGGATCCTCGGTCTTGCTGCACGCCCGTCTGAGGACGTGTGGGTATAAAATGGCCAAAAATCTCTGTGTAGGATGCAGCGTGCCTTAACTTGCAGCTGTAGCAAGTAGGTTTTGCGTTGAAGCGCACCGTAAAGGGCAACGCTCAGTGCGCCGCGCTTGTCGTGACCTGCAGGGTGATCCTCGCCCGTGCAGAGACAGCAGCGCACATCATGCTCGCAGTTGCGAGCGATGTGGCCCCAGCGGCAGCAGCGTGAGCAAAAACGTGGTCGCGCCCACTTTTCGCGTTCGACCACGATCGCGAAATGATTCCAGCCGCTTTTAATAGATATCTTCCGCGCCTCGGCCGTGTCACGAAGAGTGACCGTGAAAGTTCTGCAGGAATTTGCATCGGCACAGCTCTCGGCGCCTACTGCACTGCTTTGCCACCAGAATTACGGTTGCTGGCGACCTGTGATTCTTAAGCAGATTAATCTGTTTAATTGCGTGGGGAGCGTAGCCCAGCTCGCAGCTGCTTCCTCTACGTCCCCTGCGGTGCAGTTCTGCGGAAGCCCTCTTAGAAAACTTTCAAGAATTTCTCGAGTTTTGTATGGTGGTAAAAGAGGAAAAATCTTAGCGCTGCGAGCGTATCGCCTGGCCTCTGTACGCCACGGTCAAAGGTGTGGATTTTGCACATTAGCGCTATAGCGCCATTATCTACCCTTTAGTATATCCTTGACGATGAGGTTAGGAAGAATCCACCGCTCCGACCAATCTTCTCTCTGTATCTTTTGTTCTCTTTGGTCCGCTGTCGGATCACCGTCCTTCCTAATTGATTAATTGTTTTACTTACTACTCCCGGTGCCAGAAATTATTCTAAAGTTCCAAAGAGAATTACGCACACAAAATATAAGTACTCATTGCTCAGTTATTTCCCCGCAAAATTCACTGGCGCCGAATCTATCATTTACAATAACCTCTCAGTACGATGCACGGTACGCGGTCTAAAGCTCCTCTTTAATTACAAAAAGTTCAATCCTCAATAACTTTCATATTTTGTCTCTTGTTTTACAAAACAATCTCCAGTTTCCTTCTACGTCATACCCTATTACTAGTTTACCACCAGTCCTACATGCCCTTATATCACAATCTTGTGTCCGTTACTTGCCGCGCTGCGTTTGTCACTTCCGCTTCCCTTGGTTGCTAAAGAACGCCCTGCCTGCATGCCTATGCTCTCAAGCATTTACACTTTTACGGAGAATTTAATAAATTACTGTCCCCAATTCCCATCAATCTTGTGCGACAGTCTGCGCGTCACAGCTTCCTCCAGCGCGCCATTTTGTTTGCGACAATTTAACCAAACGGCAAGACCAATTTAATTCATTTCTTCTGTCTTCATCACACTGATATTCACTAACACTGTGCACTTTATAGCATATATATCGTGGTTTCTAGCAGCCTAAAACTACCAAATATAAACAAGACTTTCGGCCGTTCGGGCGTACATAGTGGTGGAGAACGTTCCCGCCTGTTTGGCGATAGGTAGGTTTGTCAGGAGTGGGGGAAGACCGTTAGCCCGGCCCCTCGACTCGCTCAGTGCCAAACGTCACGATGTCGGAGCAAGAGGTACACTCGTCGATTGCGCAACGTGTTGTAATCAAGTTTCTCGCTGCAGAAGGCGTAAAACCGGCAGAAATCTTGAGGAGATTGACTGCCCAGTTCGGGAAAGAGACACTGTCGCGAGCCAGAGTGCTCTGCATGGCATAACAGTTTGTGGGCAAGTGGTCGTCATCATGTTCAAAATGAGCCATAATCGCAGACCCTGCACCAGCATTACAGAGAACAACATCACCTGTGTTAGACGGCTGGCTGAAGATGACATGCGTCTTACCACTTCTGAAATTGCAAAGTAAGGTTGGAATAAGTTATGGGGAGCACTTTCATCTACACTACAGAGGAGCTTGGGTACCGGGCGTGTGCGCCAGGTGGGTTCTCGCCTCTCACAGCAGAAGTGAAATTGAATCGACTTGTGCGGGAGCCGTCTTCTGGCACGTGATTTCAAAGAAGGGGACCCATTTCTGACTCACATCATCACCTGTGATGAAACTTGGGTGCACCACTACACCCCTGAGTCCAAACAAGCGAGTATGGAGTGGAGAGAAAAAGGAGAACCAGGACCAGTGAAAGCCAAGTCACGACTATCGTATTGGCAAGGTTTTGGCATGGTTTTTTGTTGACCAGCGTGGTTTGCTGCACCTCGATTTTTTGCATGAGCGCAGGACAATCAATGCAGCCTACTACTGCGACATCTTGACTGAGGTCCGACTTGCATATCGCCGCAAAAGACGAGACCTACCGATGAGGAAAGTGGTTATTCTCCATGACAATGCTCGCCCCCACACAGCAGCTTTAACCAGGGAAAAATTGGAGAAACTGGGGTGGCAGACACTGGACCACCCTCCTTACAGTCCAGACCTGTCACCCTGTGACTTTCATGTGTTTGGTCCGCCTGGTGGGCTTTGGGAGGCCAAAACTAACAGTGATGCTGAGGTGGAAGCCTACGTGCGCAATTGGCTGCAGACACGACCTGCATCTTTCTACATGGAAGGAATTGGGAAGCTGCCTATCCGCTGGGAAAAATGTGTTTCTAAAGCAGGAGATTCATGTAGAAAATAAGATACGTACTTTTTTGCACTTAAAATAAAAATAATATTTTTTAAAAATAAAGTCTTGTTTATATTTGATTCACTTTGATGTATATACATTTTTTATATGCCAACATAGCATGTACCATTTCATTGATTATGCTTTGATTTTATTGTGCCTGCTATTTACTTCCATCCTATGTACAACATTTTAATTTAAAATTTCATCTCCTTATTCATCAAGCAAAAATACACATAACAAAAAAAAAAAAAGAAAAAGATTACACATCATTATAACACCTCACGAGCTTCAGTGGCCAGAAGTTGTAACACAGCCACAGGTGGTGCTCAGGGTTGACTCGACCTAGCTTATCGCCCGGTTTCAATTGAAGGTCTCAGCTTAATTACGCCCCCCCACCAAATAGCTGTCGGGAACATGCGGCGTGGCGTTGGCATGCAGAACACAATAAAAAGAGTGTGTCCATTGGAACTTAATTGATTTGACAGAATCGGCATTAAAACCTGGTGAAGCTGGATGGCATTTGGAAACAGACTTACTGGCTAACTACAGCCAAATTATATAGTAGAGGCGCCTCACCTGGTCATTCAGCCCATCTCGCCTCAGCAGTTGCCCGACGGGTCGGTCGTCGCGTGCCGGCGCTGGCGGGGTCACGAGCGGTCACCGGTCGGGACCCTTCAAGCGCAGACGGGGCGGCGGTTCTCCGGGTCGCGTCCGTAAACAGCGACGCTGACCGGGCAGGGCAGCGGGCGGTGGCGCACTCGGCGATGTCCAAGCGCGTAACGGAGCGCCGGAATGGCGGCCGCGTCGCTGGCGCTGTCTCACCTCCGAACTGGAGCGGGGAACTGGCTGAGTGGTTCGCGGTGCGTTGCGTGTGAACTTACACGTCGCGCCCTGGCCTCGCGGTAGCAGGTAGACGACGGCGCGTAAATTGCGCGCCGGGAATAGCGGCGGTCCCTTTCGCTGCCATTACGGGCCCGTAATTATCGTGACTCGGTCGGTACAGCCTACCACTCATCCGAGGCTAAGTCTTACTGCGCGTGAACTTGGACGTGGCCGAAGCCAAAAGTACTTATGCCTTCCGGGAGAGCGCCTCCACTCCACCGCGGTTCAGAATAGAAGAAACCAATTTTTCGTTCCGCGGGACTGAGCGGCTGAGACGGTGTCACGTGATTACGCCTACGCGATGCATGCGTCTATTGGCCCGCGACATCATGCGACACGGGGTGGCCAATGATGGCTCTGTCGACGTAGCGTCTACAACGGAAACTGCCTCCGTCACATTTTCGCCGAATTCGGCAGGCCGGGTCTGCGGCGCTGGAAATTTTGTTGACGTCACCGGCGCGCCCCTCGCCAGACCCTCACTAACAAAGACGGGCTGACGCCTCGCCGTTGGCGTCAGGTAAAATGGTCGCATTTAGCTTTCGCCCTGCGACGCGTATTTCCAACACGTATTTGGTAATATGTTGAAATGAATTTGAAATAAATAATTAGTCGTTGCTGTTGACGTGGGCGACTGTCCCATTACAATATATACAAAATTTTATTTACAATTATTTATTCATTGTCCAGAATATCTAGTCATGTGTATCGTCCCTTTGTACGGCTTTGGTATATTCCATAGTTATATGTCCCCATTTGTTGACCAGTTTCAATTCTTTAAGATTACAGCATTTTAGTTAAATCTCAGCCAGTGACAGTCTGGTAAGTCACAATAGTGAAACTTCCTCAGCCCTACGCGCAGCTCATCTCCAGGTTATTTTTATTCTTCAACTTTGAATGTTGGCAATAATAAGCCAATTGTTTCATTAGCAAGGCATTAATACCGCTGAGAACTTGTGTGCTTGCTTGGGGTCTGATATATCGCTTAATTCAAGAAACACGTTTGGCGGTAATAACACCACAATTTTAGAATAGAGAATGAGTGTAACACGCTATACAAAGATCATCGATGATATCTTGTATGGCGTGTTACTTACTTTCTGTAGCTTATTACCGTCAATAGAATGCTTGTTTTACGAGTAAATTTTACGGTTAAGTTTGCAGCATTACGTTACGTCGGGTTTGTACTGTGAATGAGGCCTAAGGGTCACTGCGGTTTTCCTTGTGTGGAAGCTTATTCTTAGCCTCAAAGAGCGCGCAATGAGTCTTTACTCTTCGTTCCGCAGGATGTTCGTGGAACGTCCAGCTGCGCGGGACGGCGACGGCAAAGGCAGCGGCCATCGCGCAGCCACTGCAGCTACGCCACCAACATCGCCTCTCATTTGACCAGGCACCTGCACGTGCACACGGGCGAGAGGCCTTACAAGTGCACGCTCTGCGCCTATGCTACATCGCAGCTCTTCAACTTGAATATTCACATGCGAAAACACACCGGGGAGAAGCCGTATAAATGCGCGCTCTGTTCTTTCTCTGCGGCTAGGTCAGAGTCCCTAAAGAGACATTGTATGGTTATACACATGGGTGAGAAGCCCTATAAATGCACCATCTGCCAACATGTTGCATCGAGCGTCGCGCTTGAAAGACATATGCGGGGTACTCACTGGGCGGGTAGAAGGCGGATTAGTGCACGTTTCCACCGCTTTTCTGCGTCAGATGCAAGTAGTTTGGCTAGCACGCGTACCACACCGGAGTGAAGCCGCATAAGGCACATCCGGCGATTATTGGACGGAGGTTCTTCCACTTAAAACAGAAACATGCGTACATGGGGGGGGTATGTATCTGTGCGGTAAAAATCATAATAGCTAATTGAAGTTTGACGAGCAATTCTTCAGTGAGTTGTGTCTATTATAAACATGCTGCTAATTCAGTGTACCTGTAAAATAGGTAGTTTTAAGCCGAGGTAGTCGTATATTGTGTTTTCAAAAATGATTTAAAGTGAAGAATTCCTAATGTATGAATATTTTTCGATGATGTGTCCTTTGATATATTTGCTGATGATGTGTCCTTTGCAACCAAATTCGCGATTATATGAGGAAGTAGACTTTAAGATACCACAAATACAATGGAAAACCAAGAAACGTAATGGAATTGCATTAAACCCAAGCAAATGCTGGCAATCTTATTTCGCTGCTATGAAGAGAAAGAATTATCCTTATTCCAGTTATAACTGGAATACCACTATTTCGGAAGAATGGAGTAACATCTTGGAGTCATCTTCGACGATAATCTATTGCGATGATCATAGTGCAAGAATGTAGCAAAAGGATAGGTTTATTCATTGCAAGACTAGCTGTCATTATTCGTGCAGCACCAATGACCAATAAAACGAAATCAATACTGAATAAAGCTTGCATACGAAGCGCTGGCACCTACCTTTACTGCATCACCATGGCAACCGCGTCTAAAAGTAATTTACCTCATTCAACTAAAGCAGAGAATAGATTTATTAAACTTATCTGCCTCAAATTAGGTAGTGAGCTTTGTGTAATAATTGTAAGGTTACAATTACCTAAGAAAGCTTGACATCCAAACTATAATTATATACAAGATAACCAAAAATCAGATAATCAACTCTCATTGGAAGCCTAAACCTAAAAATATTCTTATCAATATGTACAGTATTTCAGCAAAAATATATACATGGTGGGCTGTCCTACAGATGGACACTATGTACATCCTTCGTAAATAAAACAAATAGCTTATTATAGCTTACAAACTAACTAGCAATTTGTTCCACAGCAAAGCCGCATGCTGTTTGACCTGACCCTAAACTACACTTCCAAGATTCCTCTACTTTCAACATCATTCTCTTCTTCTAGCATCGCGCTGTGCAGTTTTTCGTTGTCTTACGACACAAAGCAGCAATTCATATATAAAAGACTCTCCCTTTCTACGGCCTCCTGCCGTTTCCTTTTCATCAGCCTACGCCTTGGAGTACCATCTGCTGGGTTGTCTCCATCTTGTTTGTTATGCTCCGCCCGGGGGAGCGAGCGGTGCCGCTGCAGTATTTGTTGCGTCTACACCTTGACGCAACGCGTCTCCAAGCTCCTTAAGGGGCGTTAAGCGCTTTGCACTGGGGAGTAATCCTCCATTAATGTGCTTTTTATATTTATCTGGCGTAATCCTCCGTTAATTACTATATTTTGTCAAGTCTCGTCACGTCGCAGTCAGTCAGTGCCTTTTATCCCTTCGGCCACGGGCTCGACGGCGTTAGATCCCGGGGTTCCTAGCCGGTCACCCCACCACGAACCCGCGAGTCTCGAATTCGCTTAATCTTCGTGACTTCACGGAACGTAGTAAACGAATTCGGCTAGCGCCGCCGGCCACGGCTAGCGCCGCCAGTAAATATCACAGTGATCCTTGGCCGAGTTTTCATAGACCACAGTAATTCAATTTTTAAAATGAAAGTCCAACTTTTGCAATAAGTTATATTTTCATATAAATTTTCCAAAATACTCCCGATTTTCATAATTATTATCTTTTTTTACCTGATGAAATGCGTTGAGGCCTAAACCAGATTGTTAAACTACATTATTTCAATCACAACCGGGTGTACCATTTAACCTGACAAGTCGAAATAATTCGAAAATTACGCATTGATTTAAAAAAATCCAGACAAAAAATGAATGCCTCCAAGGGGAACATCTGCCTGACCGAAAATCAAACTGTCTCCCGCGTTTCCTGAGAGTGGGGGCGGAGGGGGCAATTTTGAATCTAATGGAACCTCCAATTTTGATCGTAGATTCAGATTTTATACTGCTAAAATACACGTTTTTCTGGAAACATTTTTTTATCAGGAGAGTATGGTTCATATTAAAAAGACTGCACATTTAAAAATTACACTCGATTGTGGTCAGCATAACACCTTTCACTAATTTTTAAAAAACGTACCGAATAACAGCCAAGCCCCCGACGTCACCCTCAGGGAGTGGGGTAGGAGGTAACTTTGAAATCTCAAACCGAACCCCATTTTTACTTAAAAAAATTAGATATAAGCTGTATGTTTTTTTCATTCATGATTAGTTAGCGTTTAATGTAAAATACTTGCACCCCTATAATGAGAGGCGAGTGGATTCACCCAAACAAGCACACCGATAGTGAGAGAACTCGCCTAAAACAAGTACCCCGAAGGGGACAGAAAACAACTACGTCCATGTCGTTGTTCCTGGGTAATGCGAAAAGAAGTTAGTTAAAAAATTCAACACTAACTAATCACGAATGAAAAAACTAACACGATATATATATATATATATATATATATATATATATATATATATATCTCAAATTGTTTAATGAAAAAATGAGGGTCCCGTTTGCAATTTGACAGGTACCATATACCCCACTTCCTTGGAGTGGCGAAGGAGGCTTAACTATAATCACTTGATAATTTTTTTTAATTATTGAAAGGTGTTTCGTTTTTTCAATTCGAAGTGTAAGTGCATGGAATTCTATTAACAATAAAAACAATATATATCTTTAAACTTTAATGTTTCTTTGCCAAAGATGACAGCAAACAGTAAGTTTAAACTATTTTCCTAGAAACATTAGGTGGCTTATTCGTAAAAGCAGTATGGCTTTCAACGTACACGCTTATGTTAGTTGATTTTATTTAGTTATTCTACAGACCTTTGTTGATATATTGTATTTTAATTACATTTTTAGTAGCAGGTTCTTCTATGTATTCACAATGAAGAGTGATTGTATTATTCCAGAATTTGTGAAGCCCTCATTTGATTAGACTTAAAGAGAAAATTGAACGACGTGAAACTGTGTTTGGGGTTTCTGTTTTCCGCACACTGAATATGTCAATCTTTTCTAGCTTTTCTAGAGCCGCAATATTCACGTGTCTAATATTCATCGAATATTTTTTTCTGTAAATTTTAAGATTGAGATTCGTAAATTTTTAAATGATACTATATCCTTACTGTCATTTAATTAGCGAAACTTACTGTAATATTCTGAATGAAATCTAATTGGAATACGCGGCATACCGTGATTTTTCCTCGTCTTAATTTTATTACTCAAAAATTACTCGGTTTAAGAGAATATTTACAGATCTGCAATTGCAGGGATAAATGCAGACCAAGCTACAAAAATCAATATGGTTGATGTCTTTCAAAGTTGGCATGTATCTTGATGTGCGGGCTTTTCCGTTCACTGTTGACGAAGTGAAAATCCAGATAAATTTTTACGCGCGCGGAAGGCTAAACCTAAACCTAGAATGTGCTCCATGAGTTTTTCTTCCGTCTCACTGCAAACGCAGCTAAGTATTATTGCGGTTTCCCTTGTGTGGAGGCTTATACCTAGCTCAAAGAGCGCGCAATGAGTCTTTACTCTTCGTTCCGCAGGGGATGTTCGTGGAACGTCTGCGCTGCGCGGGACGGCGACGGTGGCGCCGCGAGGCGGCCGCTTCCAGTGCAGCCACTGCAGCTACGCCACCAACATTTCCTCTCATTGGAGCAGGCACCAGCTTATGCACACGGGAGAGAAGCCTTACAAGTGCACGGTCTGCGCCTATGCTTCAGCCCAACTCTGCAACTTAAAAAAGCACATACGTAAACACACCGGGGAGAAGCCGTACAATTGCACGGTCTGCCCCTATGCTGCGACGCAGGCCTGGAATTTAAATGAGCACATGCGGATACACACCGGGGAGAAGCCGTACAAATGCACGCTCTGCTCATTTTCTGCGTCAAGGCTCGGGTCCTTAAAGAGACATAGAATGTTTAAACACACGGGCGAGAAGCCCTATAAATGCGCCATCTGCCAATACTCTACAGTGGCTTCTGGCGCCTTAAGGAAGCACATGCGCGCACACACACCGGGGATAACCCCTATAAATGCACCATCTTCCAATACCCTGCAACGCAGGTCTCCCGCTTAAAAGCGCATATGCGTACTCACCGCGGGTAGAAGGCGGACTAGTGCACGCTCTACCGCGTTTCTGCGTCAGAGTGCAGCAGCTTGAATAAGCACATGCGTACTCACACCGGAGGAAGTTGCATAAGTGCATGATCTGCGATTCTTGGACGGAGGGGCTCTGCCACTTAAACAGATCATGCGTACACATTGGGGGGGGGGAGGGGTAGGCATTTGCGCAGTAAAATCGTAATAGCCAATTGAAGTTTGACGAGCAATTTCATAGTAAGTTCTTGTTCATTATACAAATTCTGCCAATTCAGTGTAATTGAATACGTGTAATTTGTAATCAGATAGTCTTCTATTGTGTTTCCAGAAATGATGTAATGGTAAGTTTGTAGTGTTCTTTCAATGGTTTAATACAAGTATTTGGAATTGTGGATTTTCATTTTTTATTTTGCAATACAACTTTATCTACCGAGTATGTGAGCGTGTAAGTGCTTGGCTGTCCGGAGACGCTGCGTCCTAAGCACAAATGTCAAAGTTTCCGTCGTGATTATCACACCAACGAAAAAAATGGATGCTCCGTTTTCTTTCGTTCATTCCGTGTAATTTTGTGTAGTTTCTGTTGTATTTGCAGGATGCAAGGTAAGTTAAACAGTCAATGTTTAATAACCATTTACTTTCACCAATAACCAATACACAGAACAACGTAACAAATACTGTACTGTAACGAATATTGCGTCATCCCCCGGCGCCACTTCGAGGTGGCGGGTTACGTCATCTGCCGGCGACCACGAGCCGCCGGTGAGCACGAGTTGCATCACCTGCCGGCGGATTCGTCCAGAAGATCGCGGTGTCCGGATGGTTCTGGATTGTCCCTGACGAGTATAATACGCAGGCCGGCGGCCGCGAGTCAGTCTTGAGTCCGCAGCGGAAGCCAACCTGTGAAGTGTGTGCATCGCGTGTGGATAGCCGTGCAGTGAGTGTGCTCAGTGAAGTGAACTGCTGTCAGTGCATCGTACTGTGTCGGTGACGTGAACTGACCAGTGCATCGAACTGTGATCAGTGCAGTGGAACTGTGGCCAGTGTCAGGACTGTGCGGAGTGCAGAGGAGTGTAGGCCAACCAAGAGGCTATGTAAATAAAGCAAAGAGTAGTGCAGTGGGCCAACTGAAGAGAAGTGTGAGGTAAATAAATAATCAAGTGTTTTCAGTGATTGTGCGTTGGCAACAAAACAAACGTTTTTGTTAAAATAATACGAGATTTTTAATTCACCACCTAGAAACGTAAATACAATTCGTGTCAGTGGGGTATAACGAGTGGTGAATTAAAACTTTATTCAAGATGAGTTTCACAAAAGTTTTACGTGATCTAAAAGTGACGGAGTTGAAGAAGGAGTTAGAAGAGAGGGAACAAGACACTTCCGGAACGAAAGCAATATTACAAGAACGTCTTGCTAACGCAATGAAGGCAGCAGGCGAAGATCCAGAGAGAATCTTCTTCGAGACAACGGGAACTTTTCTGACCTATCCAAAATATTGGAAGTGAAAGTTAACTGAAAAATTCCAAGAATTTAGAAGAAAGTTGGAATGAAAATTCAAGAATACTAGAAGAAAAACTGGCAGAAAATTCCAGAATTTTAAAAAGGAGAATTGACAGGAGAATTGACGGAAAATTCCCGAATTTTAGAAGGAAAGTTAACAGAAAATTTGAATCTAGAAGAACTGACTGAAAACTCCAAAGCTTTAGAAGAAAAAATTGATCGAAAATTCCAGGATTTCAAGAAAAGCTGAACAGAAGATAATGCAGAATAATAAATTGATGCGAGAAGAAATGGAAGAAAAAATTGAGAAGATAGATGAGAAAATATTGAAGAATGAGGAAAAGTTACTAAATCTGTTAGAAGAGAAGCTAAGATTTGCATTCTCAATAGACAACTGAATATAAACATCGTACAGGAACCACTAGGAGTCGCGCCAGTAACCACCGTACGGGGAGCCACTGGGAAAAGTAATGAGTAAACCACTACCTTTGATGGCACTTCTTCGTGGTCGAATTATTTTGAAGTAATTCAAGGTTGCTGCGGATTTGTAAATGGTCATCCGCAACAGATTGTGCTACGGCCCGATTTTGGCTTCTATGGTAACGCCGTCGATATTCCGAGACAATACCGACCGATGAACAGTCCAGCTTCGAGAAAATTGTCAAGAGACTCGAAACACGGTACGGGCAAGCGCACCTGGAAGACATGTATTTTACCCAGCTAAGGAATCGTGTTCAGAGGCCTGGAGAGAGTCTTCAAGAACTGGAAGCTGATATTTCGTTCATGCGCCTTTCGGACCCTGATGCCTCGGAGAGTTCCCCTGCAACGCACAGCCGTCCGGCGCTTTATTGAAGCGCCATGATGGTGAAACACAAATGCTTACTGGTGACTGGCAAGATCGAAAACCCAGTAGCTGACGCATTAAGTCAAGCACTAGACTTCCAGGTTGCAAAAAGAGCATCGAAACGGATGGACAAGTACGAGAATTGCAAACTGGCGTCGATACTTGCGACGAAAAATATTTGAGGTAATGGAGAGATTGGTACGCAATTCTAGTGGAAAAAGGCGAGCAAATCTCCTGATGTTGGAATTGTAAAATTAGGCACGTGAAAAGTCGATGACCGTCCAATTGAAGCAACAGGCGAGAGCAGCAGTCTGCTTGGTAAACCTAGCAGCCAGCAGGAAAATCTGCAAGCATTGTTATCATGTGGAAGAGAAGATGTCCTACCTAAGGGTCACTGTCAGTAATGACCAATGGCAACCCAGAGAACTTCAGAAAGATCAGAGAGGACACGGAATTGAAACATGTTTGGAAATGGAAAAATAGCAGGACGTGAGACCAAGTTGCATTCCATTCATCGGGAATGATCATCGCCATCTCTCCAGGAAAGCATATGAACTACACTTACGGAAATAATGACCTTAGCAGTTGACGCGGCCGGAATCACTGAACAATCAATCAAAAGAGAGCAGTTGTCACCTCAGCGACCTGCGATATTCCGGAAAACGCTACAAATATAATTAGAATGTGCTCAAAGAAATGTACTACGTAATTCTTAATTAATTCAAATTTAACAAAATGGTACTTGCGTTCTTATTTATTGGTTAACTAGCAAAATATTCGACGTTGCTCGGGCTATCTTTACATAAACCACCGTGTCTCAAATTATTACTTTTAATGTAACAGCTTCAAATTTCACCCTTCACAATTTAATGTAACACCTTCAAGCAGAAAAATGAGTGAAATTCAAAACACCCAAATGAGTTTGAATATTACGAAAATTGTGAGTTAATACATCCAAAAAGCTTCGTTGATTTTCCGGGTCTCTGTTACACAATATAAAACGAAATGTGAGTGCAGGAATGCGTAGGATTTTGTCATTTCCTGTGGGGCCGTATGGCACGTCATTCCGAGAAGTCTCCCTGGCGAGGCCGCATTCCTCGCCAAGCGCTTCACCCCGCCCTGCCCTCTCCCCCCCGCCCCTCCCCCCGACCCTCTTCCTCGACCTCCGGAACAACTCGAGCACTCCTTCATGCTCCCACGCAGCAGGAAAGAATTCGCAAAATCTCTGACCACAAACCAACGACGACCTTCAAGCAATTCTCGCCCTTAAAATAAACGAAATATTTAACTTTCTGTAAAGATCAACCAGCTTTTTCATGATTTTTATGAAATTGGTTATGGAGACAGAAACACTCTCTTCAGTGGTTTATCCATTATCCGTAAAGATCCATCCGTAAACATCCACGGATGTAATCACAATATCAGAATTAATATTGAGTAAGGTAGCTCCGACTGACACTTCTGCAAATGGCGTTTGTATTGTGCAACTTTCGTTTATTGTGTTTGCTATAAATGAAGAAGATAAGCTGATGTAATTTATAAATTATTTGTGGCATTTAAGTAAACATGCATTGAAACCAACATTTGAAATGTTTAATTTTAGGCAAAGTACATTAAATAATTTCTCTCGTGACAAATAATTAAATTGTAATCAAAAGAAACCACAAAACTATTCTAATCCATAGGTCTCCAAAATTTCCGGTATTTAAAATGCAAATGACTTTAAAATAAAAAGCGTAAGTAAGCAAATTGGAAGACCTTTCCTCCTTTTCCGGTAGAGTGAAAGAAATTATTTTCCATCAATTATAAGCTAGAAAACAAGCAGCTGGAATGGGATTAATTTACAAATACATGCGGTACTATCTGATTTAAAATCTGTAGAAAAGAACTAAAAGTATAATTGAGGGATACAATGATGGAGAAAAAAATAATAAAAAATACAAGTATGAATTTGGGTAGGCATTCCTTGCCTATCCTTGCCCACAAGGAAGGTTGATTGATAATTTTTAAAACGTCAATTGTTAGGTCCTGTTATTCCTGAAAGTGTTGCTCGTTTTTTCTTATCACGGGAGATGGCGGTGATCCTTCCCTGATGGAAGACGAGATTCGGCGCCGTCTATATGTTGGCTAGCGGGATTTGCTCCAACACCTCCTACCAGCGGGGCACCGTCCCAGCCGTGACAATCCCAAAGCTCCCCGCGTGTGCGGTGGGGTAGTGGTTATAAGTGTTTATGAAAGTAAAGAGTGAGGACTAGGAGGAGGAAGAGGAGATAGCGCGCGGTCCGTGGCCCATTTGTTAGGTGCTGCTCCGGAATTCGCCTTGGGTCGATCGGAGAAATCCAGGAAAACTGCCGATCAGAGCAACTCATCGTAAAAATTCTCCTCCACTCAGGGGTTATATTCAACCTATAGAGCTAGTGTCGTAAATTCTGTCCATCAAGAAACGGAAGAAAGGAAGAAGGACAGGAAAACGGATAGGAAAGAAGGAAAGGAAAATAACTAGAAGAACTAGTGACGGTACAAGAGCACAACCTTTCTCGCATTATTTTTAAATTTGATATTTTCGAAAATTCAGACAGTTCAATGAAAATGTGACATGCATCATTCCTTTAAGTATTCTTTGTTCTATCTGTGGAAAACATTTGAAGAAAATATTTGGGGTGGTTTTGAAAGACATCCTTCTTTGATAAATTTCATTAGTTTCATGCACAAATTATGCAAAACTACTCGTTTCTTCAAAACATTTTACATGACCTTTTTTAATGACGTAATTGTTTAGAACCGACTTACTCTAAAGAAGGAAGCTCTATCTTTAATTTCGTAGTTGTAAATGTCGACGAATTTTGAAAATAAAGTGAGTTCACTGAAAATGAGATTAGCACTATACTATTTACCGTCTTTTGATAGATACAAGGAGAAAGTTAAAAAAAATTGAGCCGTTTTTAGAAAAAATATCGTATAAAGATTTAAAACTCCTGTATTTCACGCAAAATTACGCGCAAAGTATTAATATTTTTGAAAATGTGTACCAGATCTTATTTTAAAGAACAGGTTTGTAAAGAACAGGTTTCATTAGAGAACAAATCTCTATCTTTAATATTTAGTAGTTATAACATTGTAGTAGAAAGACGCCGAAAAACAGTAAACTTTTGCAATTTCGAAAAATCAGGGATTTCAACGAAAATGAGACATGCACCATTATCTTAAAAGTCCTTTACGCTACACGAGGATAAATTTAAATTTAAAAAATGGAGCCATTTTTTAAGAAAAATTTAAAATGTTGTGACTTCATGTAAAGTACCTTCCGATTCAGAGGGCATCGAGTAAATTTAGAGCGATCGGCGAATATCAATTTTGGAAAATCGGCTGAACGGAGTAGATGGTAACATTGGGCACGGGCAGACAGACGTTTGGTGTTTCGTGCTGAAAATTCGCCGTTTTCCGCGGCACGATTATAATACTTTCTCTTCTTTCGAAGTCAGGGCCAGAACTAAAGAGAAGGAAAGGAAAATGATGAGGAATAGAGAGTGGAAATAAAGCGAAAAGAGCGCGCCTGAGATCGGGACTGACAGTCGGTTTCCCTGGTCAGGTTCGAGGCAAACCGCAACCATAGAGTAAAGAATTACCTCTTTGCCGCAAACCGCGTCAGCCGTTGGAGAGTGGGAGGGAAGCGTGGGAGAACAAGTGAAACATCGGAAAGCCGCCTCATCGCAGCCTTCCTGGAAGCGACCGGGACAGCATTCTGCGAGTGACCAATTCACGCTGCGAGCGGAATACGAGCAACGCAGGGACCTAAATCAGTCTGCAATGGAATTATCATAATTGAGGGCGCAGCACTGGAACAAATCAGCTACATGTCTTGGCTTTTGGATTCGCCGAAATGAGAGTCGCGATAGAACATGTTTTGCAATTAAAAGCACTTTAGGAAAGATTACAACACGGTTTTCATGTTTCTTACGTGCGTGCATGACGGTTATTCAAAAATGAATTTTCTCAAACGCCTTCATCACGAGAATGCCAATAGAATTAATTATTTCATCCAGTTCTTTTAAACCGTTAGGGGATTATTAATATTGGAAAAATCTGATCAACGGTTTAGGCGCTAGCTTTGACCGCGGACTGACGGACAGAAACAAACGGATAGGCATTTTGCCGCCAAACGAATTTTCGCCATTAAAATCCACAAATAATGGATTCTGACATGATGACGTATTAGAGTAAGTAATTTATTATATAATGGAACAAGATTTATCCACTTTTTCGGCCCCATGGCCCAGCAATAAGCGTTTTTCTGTCGAAAATTCGCGCACCGCCAGTGGTCGCCGAATCGATGAGCTTCTGCTTTCTGAAACGACGTGAAAACTAGATCCGGCTAGGGCGACCGCCCAATTCTTGGCGACGTCAAATCGTGAGAACTGAGCGATAAGAGTGGCGGTCGCCCATCAAGAGATATAGCACGCAGCAATTAGCGTGAGTTACTCTTCCGAGGACTGTAGTTCTAGTGGCGCCCAGAACACGGTACAGTGCTGGGTAAATTGTGCTCACAGTATTTCTTAGAAGAAAAAAATCTGTGTTATGATCAATCTTTTACAGGAACATTTTACATATTCTTGTTCATCATTAGATCAGTGTCGGAACCAGACGGGAGGCCCCAAAACGCCTAGACTTTTCGTTTGATACCTTTTTATTTGGAAAAATTGATTGAAATGTATATTTATATTAGAATTATGTAATTATTTTAAAAAACAATAATATACCATATACACTACAAAAATTATTTGCAATAAAATAACAAATGTTTATCGTCTAACAAAAACTTATGCAGCCGGCCCGGTGGCCGAGATCGCTAAGGTAGTAGTGTCGTAGTGATCTCGGACCGAAGGGTCGCAGGTTCGAGTCCCGCCTCGGGCATGGTTGTATTTGTGTTCGTCCTTTCACCCCTTATCATCAATCACCATATCGTTTCATCCACATAGTTATCATACCGTTAACAACAATAGTGGTCGCTAATGACCTTAGATGTTGAAGCGACCTTAAATAAACCAATTAAAAAAAACAACTTATGCTGGTCCCCTCCAAGAGTACAGTGCTTGTCTTGGTGGGATAAGTGTGGACACACGAATGTCCTGATCTCGCCGGGTGCGAACCATTCGCAGAGGCGCTCGGGGCGCGCTAGGGCGTCGCCGCGTTCTCCGCTCTGGGGAACAGGATCCGACCCGCGCTGGACCGGGCGAGAGGCGGGCGCGCGTCGGGGTTTCTTCGTTTCCACGAACGGGGCGCACCGTGGGTGGCTGCGACCCGCGAGGGCGGCGTCTCTTCAAGGAACCGATTTCTACAGCGCCCGCAATTTAAGTGTTGTTCAAGTACTAAATTTTACAAGTTTATCTCTGCATTAAGAAATTCGAATGAATCATTTGCGGATGTGACCGCCATAAATATTTAAGCTATAAAACTTGTGTCCAAAATTTCCCAGAGTTAATTTCAATAATTCAACTTCAGTCTGCATTTCCAGGTAAGATTTGGATCGCAATAATCTAAGAAAAAATATTTAGTGCTATTCATTATTTTACAAAACTCATATTAATTATATATATATATATATATATATATATATATATATATATATATAATGAATGTTCCACTATTCACACTAATCAGACTATTTAATCCATCATTCAGTCGAATGTATATCAGATCACACCCTTCAGGGTTGTATAGCGTGCCAGGAAAGTCTCTCCCCAGTGGCACCTTAGTGCTTGCAACAAAAATTATGTTGGCTGCATGTAAGAAAAGAAAACGTAAATACCACACTCAACACAGATGCCGGAAATGTTTTCCCCTTCAATTGTTTCCCAGCGATCTGTTTGCAACCAACATCATTGGCATTTTTAATAGGCCCTGACTCGGCCCAGTGTGGAGATATTTGCCTGGTGCACTGTATTATTTCTTGTATTTGAAAATGCGAGACTTTGCCAAATAAAATTTGACAGAAATGTTCTAAAATAAAACATATGATTTCCTTGCCAAGAGAAAGTACAAATGTGACTGGTAGGGCCATGTAGCTGAGGGGATATGGTTCTCTGAGGGGTGTCTTCTCACCGACAGTGTAAGGTTGCTTTTCAGTTGATGACTTGGGGCAATAACAAAGTAAGCTAAATAAGACACAGCAAGCCTCAGGATGTTCGAAAATATTAATATCTCGATTTATGGTCACAATGTGACCTGTTACATGTCCTCTATAAATACTAGCAAAATTGATAGGGGCACCATAATCCACACTTTTACTAAAATTAAAATATTGATATTTATGAATTGTGAGAGACTTGTGGCTGGTACGGCTTATAATGTTACTGTTGTAAAGCCTTCATTTTTAAAATAAAGTACCAAAATGAACTTGCTAACATACGTCTTAAACATGTAAATAATTGTAGAGAATATTCGATTTTGTTTTCACAAGATCATGCAAAATGCAGTAAACAGATTGCTCTGGTTAGGTAGATAGTATTTTCTGCAAAATCACAAAAATCTTAATTACATTTGTCCTGTTTACAGAAAATATGTTAGAGAAAAGAAAAATGGCTAGCTTCGAATATTTTACATTTTAATTTTAGTTTTACACTGTAATAAACTATGTATTATGCTGGAAGTTTGTGGACGTGGCATGCTATTCTCCTCCGAAAGGGGAATATGTACAGCATATGTTGTTTTGTGCGATTGATTGATTGATCGGTATTTCCTGGCGCATCAACGGCTAAGGTCGTTAGTACCGTAAGCATAGCACATGTTTTATCGCAGTAGGTGGTAGTGAACTTCCCCCGCAGAATGGTGAGATCCGGCGCCGAGCTAAACGTGGATAAAGTAGGGTTTTCCCCAACCAGGTACCTCCCACCAGCAGGCAACCGCCCCAACTGGGACAAACTCTAATCTCCCGACTGGTTTCCGTCGTGTGTGGTAGTGCAGTCAATGTAAGTGTCGGTAAGGGGTAAGGATAGGACAAGGGAGATGAAGCAAAGATGGCGCGCTGTCCGTGACTCATTTGTTAGGATACTGATCCGACATTCGCCCGGTGTAGATCGGAGACACCACGAAAAACTACCGATCAGAGTAGCCGGCCGCTAGAATTCTCCTCCACTCAGCGGGTGAATCAACCTAACTATCTTGCTAGATGGTGAAATAAGTGAAGTCATCTTAAAGTTCACTAACTAGTTAGACCCAAAAATCCTACCACTGTCGGGAATTGAATTCTAGGATGTTCTGGTCAGTGGCACTGCGTATTGTGAAGGAGATGAGAAGGCCAATGCGCGTGGCTGGCGTCGCGTGGCGACCGCTGGCGAAATGGTCTCAGGTGCCGTCGCCTCCAACGCAGTGGTCTGGTAATAAAAGCTCCACCGCGCACGGGACGCTCTGGACGCGTTCATTTACATTAATTTTTGCAACTTCAAACCCACTAGATATAGTTGAATGATATTATTAAATTTAAATTCGAATAAAAATTTGATGTTATTTTCTTAATATAAAAATTATATTTTTGATTTACTATTTAGTGATTTCAATTTGTTAGAATTGAATATATATATTACTTTCCGAACAATATTTATTCGCGAATATGGATATATATATATATATATATATATATATATATATAATATACTTGTTAACTATATGTCTAGACCGAATGCATTTAAGCCATTACAATACCTACATCCTACCACGTTCCGACCTTCCAAATTCTGGGATACACCCCAAATGGTCTCTCTATCGCATCAAAGCCGCAGAAATGTGATTATAAGGTACAACTAAGGAAAAAACCCTGAAAGGGAAAAAACCTGCAGTCAGAAGACGAATACATGTTAATCTACTAAACTTGTTGTAAACTATTTATTTACTTTCCTGGCGTGGACGTTAGTCCTCTCTTTCTAGTCTTTGGCTTCCTCAGCACCTGAAATCAAACCGCAACACAAAAGATCGCCCGAACCATTGATCGCCTCAGCATTTTCTTCTCGGACAGAATACCTAATATTCTCATTTAATTATTTTATGGTTTACTGCTTTGTTTATTGATTTTCTTATTTAATACATTGTGATATTAATAATAAATTTGATAATAAATATAGTGATGTTATTACACCGCACATTAATATATTTTTTCTAATTTTTTCCTGCGTCTGTGGGCCATCGGACCAGTGTACACCACTCACGTCGCCCTCAATCGCAGCTCTGTCCGCGCCGCCGCCGCCATGTGCCGGCAATTTGGTGCGTTTACCCGGATCGCTTTCCCGCATAACGACGCGCTTATGCTCACCGCGTATCGCTGCGCGTGTTTGCATTCGAAAGAGCTCCGCGCGTGTTTTTCGAGGAGGAGGAGGCGGCGGAGGCGCCTCAAAACGTGTGTTTGTGGTTATCGCTGCTCTAGCTAAGAACCGTCAACCATATGCCTTCGTTTTCGTGCCGGGAGTAGGACTGACGGTCTGAAATGGCGACCGGAGGTGGAGTGGTTGTCCTTTTTTTTCCTATTGTGGGGTCTTATACGTTAGGTTCAAATTGTGAAATGGACGATTTATGCCGAATTGGTAGTAAACGAATCGAGTTCACGGCAGGTTTTTTTTCGAAGGTTCTAACGTTTCCCCTGCTTTTCATCCCAAATACTGTCATCATTTAAAACACATCATCTTCGCAGTCCATTAAAACCATTCACCTTACGTATGGCTAAAAAGGCTAAGGAGAGAGGATTATAATAAAGAGTGGCATCGTGAAATGATATTGCTCCGCTCCATTTCAAAGCTATGCAATCATCATTAATCTCGGCTGTAAACCTGTTCCATAAAGATCTGACGATTTCCATGTAAGCCATTACCTTTATTTTGTGACGCATTCATTGAAGTATGAATACTGAGGCAGAACATACCTGAGACCACAGTGCAGACTGGTCAGGAAATAATGGACTTCTTTGAGCAGAAAAAACCTATTCAAATGGGCACATTGACGCCTTCTTGGCTAAATATTGTTTACAAGTTGCAAATATTTGAAAAGCTTTCCCTTTCTTTCCAACATAAGGCAAATGAATAACGATTTTCTGCACTGAAAAATCCTCCGCCACACGGATGCTAATCTTCGTTTTTCTACAGTTTTAGCGATTATTTAAAAAAATAATTTATTTATTTATTTATGGGGGTTTAGAGGTCCTTCAACTGCTGACGTCATGGAGGTTCAGGAGTGCAGATGAGCTGGGTAGATGATAATGGTTGTGGCGATAATTGAGGCATGAGACGAGAGCGATAATGAGTTGATGGCAATAATGATGAGGTTAATGATTATGCAGCAATGGAAGAATGAAAGGCAGGAGAAAGTCACTTTGTCCACCATACATTTCACATGAATTGGCCGGGTATCGAATCTGTGGAGCAAGTCATATCCGCTACCCACAACCTCCGGGAACCCCGCCCCCTCCCGTCCTTGAAAAGAATTAGCATGACGAAGGCTGTTGAGACTCCTAGAGACGCAGACATGGATTCTGTGCCCTCGCATTGAAGTAAAACGCGCTCTAGTGTGGACTCCTCTACTACTCTGCTTGCGTCAGTGGCCCCGCTCTGCCTTCACTCGCACTGCCTGAAATCAGTTGCGGCCGCTGCGGGGCTCCCGCGATCAGGGGGTACCCGCAAACTCCGGAAAAATGCGAAGACTTCCATAAAAGAAACGAGGAAAAGAAGGGGAATGCAGTATAAATGGTCAAATACCGCATATCTTTCTCCTAAAAATTTCTTGAATTGAGAACGCTCTGGAAAAGAGGTAACTGGGTACTTTACTGCAAGCAAGACGAGTTGCTAGTGAACTACAATGAAGCAAGAACGGTTTTACAAACATAAAGCGATTTCTTTCAATATAAAATGATCAGTAAACATAGTTATTTATGAACCAAAGGCGTTGTGATGATGGTCCGAGATCATTAGAACCAGTTAACGTCCGTAATACATATATGTTTTTATCTAATTTTAATTATTCATATTTACTTATTACTAATTAACTAGTTAACTTGATCGCATAATTCCCTTACATAATTCCCTCCGTAAGAGAACAGTAGCAATTTAATTGTTTTCATATTTTCCTCGTGACCAGGATCCTCTCGATGCAGGTAAGTTATGCAGTGAATATCGACTCCGTATTGATGGTAATAACAAGCAATAACGTATCAGTAAAAAATAAAATTCATTTTTAAATCTTTTGCCCAGATACCTTCATTGAATGAATCTTCTTCTTCCTTTGCCAAACACTGATTAGCGCGTAGGCTAATCTCCAGAAGCCCCTAGCGCCTTGTTGTGAGACATCCTGAGCAAGTATAGCTAAGGTAGTTTGCCATTGCTTTCCCTATGGACGCTAGTGCGTCAATTTTGACTTGAATACCAGATAGCGCAGGTCAAGATACAATATTCACAATGTTATCCAGTTATTTAAATCGAAACTCTGATTGGTGAAAAGATGCTAAAGGATTTAATTTTGCCAGAATGAGCCAAATGCCTTTCCTGGGATCTGTTTTACATACCGACAAGCTCCGCCTGAAGGCCATTGATTTTTGACTCCTCAAAAATCACCCGACTTTGAACGGGTTTGAATCCGCGAACTTGGGATCAGTAGCTCGACATGATAACAATTATAAATTTACCATCAAAGCCGGTAAATTGTGGTGAATGCGTTCAGGAATGTTCAAATGGAATGATGTTTCATTTTGTACTTATGGTTTTCAACATTCTAGTAGGAGACTACCATGGATTTCATAGTGAGTTAAATTGGGGACTGGACGTCCTTTACATGGGGAAGAAATTCTACTTGGGATGTGTTAAATACCTAGCGAATAGACCTATCATTTCATTGTTATTTAATTTCTCCATTTTACCGAGTATCCATAAGGTAGTTCACCTAAGATTTGGTGCCTATTTCATATCGGACAGGAAATAGATATTTCATACAACTACAGATTTTCAAGGCAACTAGAAGAATATTTTTAGTATCGGTGGCGATTAGTACGTTGCACTTCCAAATGTTTTATGCTTTCACAACACAACGCGTAAAACTGTAATTTTAAAGTGTTGAAGCATTACGCATTTTTAATACTTTATCGACCTTTGGAAAGCAAACGTTTCAAACTGAATGATATATGATAATACGAATGTGACCAATAGCTAATGTGTAAGAAAAGCTGTTATCGAAGAAAGAAATATTTCTTATAAAAGTACGCACGTCCCAGGCCGTGCTAAAATCCTAATAAACCCCTAGAAACCCTAGGAAGAATAAATTTATTGTCAGGTCGTTTCTGGATCCTTCGTTTGGGGCAGGGAGGGCGGGGATAATCTGGGGAACACTGGTCGACTATGGGGGCGTGGAGGTGGAAGTGGATGGGCAAACGGAGGAGGAGGTGGAGGTGGCGAAGCTAGAGTTGGAGAATTCAGGTTCGGAGAAGAGGCGGGATGGCGATGTAGGGATAGCGTTGGCGGGGTTGGTGGAGAGAGGCGAGGCGAGTCGGGGCGGATTCGGATTGAGAGTCGGAGGCGCGGGCGGGAGCCGCTGACGTGTCTCTGGGCCGATGACTCAGCGCGCCCGCACAATGGGCCTCGATAGTGTCGTCGCCCGTCGCCCGTCGCCCTGACCGCGCCCACAGCACATCCGGCTCCCGGGGGCGATGGGCACCGGGAGCCTGGAAAAATTAAAATCACAATTAATCATTTATTATATAATTAAATATAATTAATTTATTTTAAATATAATTAAATAATTTATTATATAATTAAATATAATTAAATAATTTATTATATAATTAAATAATCTAATTTATATTTAGCAGAAAATGTATTACCTTTTAAAGGATAAATGAGTTCGATAATGAATATGTAAATTTATTAAATTGCATTCTTATAATTGAGATTTAGAAATTTCAGTTAAAGATAACTTCTTGTTCTGTAATTCTTAAACTTGAATATAATAGTGGCCAACATTAAAGAATTATCAAAAAGGATTTGTCCCTTCAAACAAACAATATAATTGCAAATTAGATCATTTTCTGGATTCCTTTTAGAGAATAATTTGCAAAAATGGGGAAAAGATGCAATGACTGTTGTGATATAAGAAATACGTAAAAATATACTTGTCACTTCTTTTCGCTAATTGTCACCTTAATTTGAATTCAAGAGATCTTAAGAATTAGTACTTATTTTTTGGTATTATGTAAATTTACTTTCAACTAAAAATTTATTAGTATTAAAGTTAATTAGATGCAAAGAAATGTTAAAATATGAACAATATTTAATGTACAAATAAAATTTAATTGAAAGATAAATATAACTTCTAGGATCTCGTTATTTCCTTGTGTTTAGTAATAACTATGCGTGGGCATTAACAAAAAGGGTTCAACGCTTACACTGAACACCATCGTGTTCATGTTCATGTTGGTGTATGAAAATAGGCGAGAAAGCATACCACATTAGATGTGTGAGTACGCACACAACACGCTAGTTTCTGGTATAAATAATTAAAATAAACATTGCATTTCACGAACTACTTCACATTCAGAGTGCGTGAGTGCATCATTTAGGTAGTACAATTTAGGTACTACACTATTCTCATTTTATTTGAACTCATACTTTGTAATTCAAGCATTATCTCCCTACTTCTTTTTCCTATGTATTTCAGCCATGAATACATAGTGTTATGAGCTTTCTCGAATTTTCCTACTTTGTATTCTGACACAAGAGAAGTGGATTCCTTTATAACAAGGATTATTAGAGTAATATCTTATTCAAAAGAAAGAAGATCGCGTCATAGAGCATTTGAGAAGGAGAGTGCCAACAAGGCTTACATTTCAATTTGGGGTTACGCTGTTTCGAATAAGAAATCTTTACTAAGGCTTGAGAATAATCTCACAATGAAAATAGTATGTATTGGAGCACATCGTTTGGTCATACTTAATTAAAACTTGTAATTACTGACCATTAACCCTTACCATTTCTTTTCATTATAAATCGTGCATTTCAAACGTAAATCCCGGTGATAGCCTATTTCTTTTTTACTTTAATTTCCATTATTGAACTAAAATATTCTGTAGATGCTCCAAGAATATAAATAATCTATGGACTTATTTGTTGGAATGATTTTGCGTTTTCATGAAAAGCTTTCCATATAAAGTTGTGATATTTGTTGAATTTTCCCACTTTGTATTCTGACACAAGAGAAGTGGAATCCTTTATAACAAGGATTGTTTGTAAATTGAATGTTTCAATAAAAAAAAACCTTCCTACTTAGGTCGAACAGAATAGTGGTGCTACTTTTCCTTTCAAAGATGCCAGTCATGTTTCTACCTGCGTTTGTGATTTTTCTTCATTTTAAGAAATTTGTTCTGTTAAGGTCAAGGGGCCGCTCTCTTCCATTGATATCATTTTAAATTTTTTTGTAGGAAGATTTTATTCTGTCTTTTTCCGTTCGTGTAAGGAGGAGAATAAATAAAGCCAATTGAGAGATTTCATGACTTACGACTGTTGAGACTCCCGTGGGAATTTGAGAAAAAAATTAGAAGCCCTTCAGGAATCCGCTTTATATTTTTTTTGGGGTGTAGAAACAGTGTATGAAGAATATTACTAAACATTCACATTTTGTTTGCACTAATAATTGGATAATGGTGTAATCCAATACAATGCAATGGTGACTAGCATAGCTCATGATGGGTTTATTGTTATTATTATTATTATTATTATTATTATTATTATTGTCTGAAATCACGGCTAAATATATAGATGTTGCTTAATTCTAAAATTCACTCCAGTTTGTAAAAAGTCTCCTAAGTAGTAGGCCTAGTAAAATTGGTGCCTCTTCGATTCTTTGCCCAAATATAGGCTCTTTGCAATAACACATGAAGTTCCCGATCAGTTTGAAATTGTTGTTCGGACACTAGTACAGAGACCCCTGACAGACGTAACAGGTTTTGGTGGTTAAGCACCACTTGAGGTTTGGAACTTCAGGAATTACAGATCTTCCAGTAGAGATAACTACGCACCCTATTGTGTGTTTTCATATTTTCGGTCTTCGTTTGGATTGGACAAGCTGAGACGACATAATCAATAGTTTATACTTGTTCCTAGTAAAAGCGGCATTTATCATATTGGGAAATTTTGAGAACCGCTTTATCATAATATCGTATGCTCAACGGCTTGGGCAGCTATTGGTACTGACTCCGATTCTGGATACATCATTCCTTTTTTAAGCAACATAAATGATTGATCTTTATTGACTGGCTCCTTGAGCATTCTTTTTAGATATTGTCCATGGAGGGATTTCTCTCTTCACAATTTCTTTAACGTGTTTTGTGTCTCAGTTTCGTGTTAGGTAACATCAGAAATTCAGCGTTTGTTATTCTGATGTTTGCATATTTTATTCGAAATATTTCTTGCTACACTTAAATAGCTTGTTTCTCATTATTTGGTCAGATTTAATTAGTTTCTTTAGTGGGTCATCAAGATGACTAGTCAGTCATCAAAATGACTCACGTCATATATTCCCATTATTATTATTATTATTATTATTATTATTATTATTATTATTATTATTATTATTATTATTATTATTATTATTATTTTATTATTTTTTATTGTTCTTGCTATTATTATTAGTTGAACCAATACAAAAATTCCGTACTTCATAAATCATTTTTAAGGCAAACTAGCTTCATACTTTTTCAACCGCTAAAATATTCTAACACCACTGGCCTACCCACTGCTTGTTCACAGTAGGGGCTCTTATAGTTTTCTACACCACGAGTAATGTAGTTAAGTGTTAAGTTTAGTATAAGTTATAATGTGAGCCATCACAACCCATTGAAGAGTACTGCACTGTGTAATTTTCAAACATTATATGTATAAATTAAAAAAGCTTCATACTTGACCCCAAATTCTGGCCAGAGACTGAAGAGTACATTGATGAATGGTAGGTCCGACATTACGGACTGATTTACGGCTCAATTGTATTTTACATAGATTTCTAGTTGTTGCGCGTTTCTTCTATAAACAACGGTCACCACAAGTGTTAAATCTTTACCAAAGTCGTCGCTCGCCCTGACCCTGCTTGATTTCCTCCATGCTCCCTGACATTTTCACAGCGTGTTTCGTCGCATGTTGACATGCTCCCAAGCATATTAACAATAACAGCAATAATAATAATAATAATAATAATAATAATAATAATAATATAAAATAAAATAATAAGTATAATATGAACAAACGAAGGGATAAAGAGAGATACCTGAATTGCATGTAATATGTACAAGAAAACGAACGACCATAGAAGCGAGTTTTCTTTATTTACACAAGTGCAGGTGTACCCCTTTATCCATATGTTACGTTCAATATTTTTTCGTTTCGGTTGAAAAATAATTGAATTTTTGAGAAATTCAGGCACTTGTTTACCATTCAAGGCATACATTTGATAACATATTGCTCTGTAAAAGATCTATTTTATTGAGTCTTGCATTGTGAGCGAATAATCTCGAGAAAGAAATAGAGGATAAAGAAATGGATCCAAATGGAAGATAGTGAACACACACACACACACAACACACACACACACACACACACACACACATATATATATATATATATATATATATATATATATATATATATATTGTTACGTTTCTAGGTGGTGAATTAAAAGTCTCGTATTATTTTCACAAAAACGTTTATTTTGTTTCTTAAAACAATCACTGAAAACACTTGATTATTTATTTACACTACACTTCTCTTCCTTTATTTACACTACTTCTCTTCGATTATTTTACACTAACACTTCTCTTGATTTATTTACACTAACACTTCTCTTGATTTATTTACACTACACTCCTCTTGCACACTCGTTTAGTCCTAAGCACTGACCACAGTTCACTGCACTGATCACAGTTCGATGCACTGGTCACAGTTCACGTCACCGACCACAGTCGATGACGACACGGTTCACTTCACTGAGACACTCACTGCACCGCGATGCACCACTCAGTTCAGCTTCAACTGCGGACTCAAGACTGACTGCGGCCGCCGGCTCGTCGCGTATTTACTCGTCAGGACAATCCAGAACCATCCGGACGCCGCGCACTTTCTGGACGAATCCGCCGGCAGGTGACGCAACCTGTGCTCACCGGCGCTCGTGGTCGCCGGCAGATGACGTAACCCGCCACCTGAAGTGGCGCCGGGGATGACGCATATTCGTTACACTACCCTCCTTAGTTGCGATCCGTCTCGGAGCGCGTTTGAGTGAATCATGCCGATACTTGCAGCTGGAGCCTCTAGGTGCAGTTGGAGGTTAAGAAGAAGTGGCAGTCAATTGTCTTCTTTGGATATGACAACATTCCATGGTGGTAGCTGCAGACTAAGATGCTAACGAGTGTACGGAACGTACTTCAACATAGCTTCTCACTATTCTCCAGTTCAGTCCATCAAACCACATCCCAGTTTGACATGGCAATCTTCTGGACGTTGTCTTGCAGTACTTGTTGGCGTAATTCAATCAGAGTTTCCACAGATTTTCATAGGATGCCTTGATATGACTTACTTTTTGTGACAAGGTAATAAACATAGTGACTGACGTCGTGCAAATGCAGAACCTTCCCAATATCTGGTTGTTGGTTCTTTAATTCCTCTATCCTTCCGTATTTTCTCTGAATACAGTAGCAACACCTCTGTCATATCTCAAATCCTGGGCGACACAATGCGCAATGCATATTCCTGGTAGTGCAAACAGATCCCGTTGCACCTCCATTGTTACCCCATAACGCGCTTGATGCTTTTCATTAACTGAGACATAAACTCGTGAAATGTGCACTCTTGCATGTCCAGCTCACAAACTCGTGCGTCTTTTCTTCATCATTTTCATACTTCCTGCGTACGGGAGCGCCGATTCGAATGAACGACTCGTGGTTTTCCATTCGCAATTTTTAATCGGTAGACAACATCATTTATCCTCTTCACGACCTCGTACGGTCCTTCCACTGACGTTGTAATTTTGGACACAAACCGCGGCGACGTTGGGGTTAAACAGCCAGACATGATCTCAGGTTGATAACCTCCTCCTTCAGCTTTGATGTCATACCGGTCTTTCATCCTGTCACTTGCGATTTGGATTCTTTCCGCACCTGGTTGATGAATTACGTCCATTTTCCGTCTTAGGTCATTTACAAAGTCTTCACTGCTATTTCTTCATTAGTTTTACAACCAAACTGTAGATCACATGGTAGACGTAGTTCCGCCGAAGAGGATATTGAGGCGTTTGCCCAGTTGTCTCATGAACAGATGAGCGGTAGGCTAGAAGAAAAAGATGTACGTATTGGTCCCAGTCGCGTTGGTGATCTGACACGACCTTCGCTAAATATTTTCCCATTGTTCTGTTCATGCGTTCCACCATTCCGTCTGACTGCGGATGTAGGGCTGTTGTTCTTGTTTTTCTTATTCCAAGAAGTTCACACACCTTGAAACACTGCAGATTCGAAGTTCGTCCTTGATCTGAATGCAATTCCAGTGGCACCAAATCGGCTCACCCATTCCTAACCAGTACTTCGGAGATGCAGTGGCCTCTTGGCTGGTAGGGATATGTCAACTCACTTGCTAAAATAATCCATGGCCACGAGTATGTTTTTATTTCCATCATTTGACATTGGAAATGGGCCAGCCAAGTCAATGGCAATTCGTTCGAAAGGACTCCCAACGTTGTATTGCCTCATCTTCGCTCTTCTCTTTTTATGTGGCCCATTACTGGTAGCACAAACTTGACACCTTTGCACACATCTTTACATCTTGCTTGCAATTAACCCAGTAAAATCGTTCGCGCACTTTCTCTAAGGTTTTCGTTATACCGAGATGTCCTCCCGAAGTTCCATCGTGCAATTCTCTCAATATTTCAGGGACCCTTATTCTTGGTAGCAATATCTGCGTCCTCTTCCTCGAGCCGTCTTCACTTTCCAGAACTCGTTTCAGAACACCTTCCTCTTCAGTAATCGAATCCACTGCGCCCAATATGATTTTACTGCTGGAGAACAGGAGCTATTTCTTGCCAACTTGGTCTCCGTCCCGTTATTTTCAATTCAAACTATGTTCAATTCTGTCCTCTTTCTGATCTTTCTACAGTTCTCTGGTTGCCATTGAGTCTGACAGTGACCCTTAAGGTAGGACACATCTTCTCTTCCGCATGAGCAACAATGCTTGCAGTTTTCAGGGCACGGTCTTCTGGAGAGGACATCGATTCCGGTGACTACTTCCCTTCGATGTTCTATTCTAAATGTGAATTCTTGCAATCTTTCAATCCATCTGGCGACTTGACCTTCCGGATTCTTGAGTTCAGCAGCCATTTCAATGCGGCATGATCCGTTCTCAAAGAAATTCTTACCGTAGAGATATTTGTAAAAGTGTTCAACGAATTTCACCACAGCAAGTAATTCTCTTCGGTTACTAATAGTTGCGTTCTGGCTTTGATAGAACTTTACTATAATAACGATTACTCTCTCTCGTCCATCTTGTATCTGCGATAATACCCTCCAATACCAACGTTACTTGCGTCAGTATCAAGTATATAGTTCCTTGAGGTAGTGGATAGCCAATATAGGGGCACTCAGCATGGCGCTTTTAAGCTTTCGCGCGTTGGCAGTCTTGATCCACATTGAAACAAACGCTTTTCTTCTGTCAGTTGAGTCAGCGGTTTCGCTGATGTTGAAAGCCCAAAACATAGCAGCGATAATAGCTACATAGACCAGAAACTTCTCAATTCATGTTTATCCTTTGGGACTGTCCATTCCTTTACAGCTTTAACCTTCTCCGGATCAGGTTCTACTCCCGTGCCAGATACTACATGTTCAAGGTAATTCACCTGCTTGCGAAATAAATGGCATGTCTTGAGCTGAGTTTCAAGTTCGCTCCTTCCAACCTCTTGAACACCTGTTCTAGTTTTGATGTGGTCTTCGAAAGATTTTCCACAACAATTATATCGTCGAGGTAGACAAGACATGTCTCCGACAGACCTCTAGCACGTTTACATCAATCTTCGAATGTAGCTGGAGCATTACACAGTCCGAAAGGCATTACTGTAAACTGCCACAAACCTGATCCGATGGTAATGCAGTCTTTTCTCGATCTCTGGATCTAATTCTACTTGCCAGTATCCGCTTTTCAGGTCAAGTGTCGAGAAGATCTTGGCCCCAGAGCGTGTCCAACATGTCGTCAATACGGGGCAATGGATAGCTATCCTTCTTCGTTACATTGTTGAGCTGTCGGAAATCGACACAGAACCGAGTCGACCGTCTTTCTTCTTTACAATACGACGGGAAGCCCACGGACTGCTTGATGGTTCGATTACGCCATCCTTCTTCATCTCTTTAATAATCTCATCTGCTTCTTCTCTTCCGACAGAGTAATCTTCTAGCAGCTCGAATCGGTGGCGTTTCCGGTGTCTATTCGGTGACGAACAACATCAGTCTTTCCTTTAACCGTCACTGCATTCAAAGACATGCTGGTAGCGCGATTAGAGTCTTCAGCCTTATGACACTCTTCCCGAGATAAGCTTTACATCCTCTGCAGATTCTGCAGTCGTTCAGGAATTTCTTAGGTGGTGGTTCGGTACGGTTCACATTCTGCAAAACCGAGGATACCGTAGAACAATTACCAATCACTGTTCCTTTTCTCAACTTAACAGGATAGTGATTAATGTTCGCTATTCTCACAGGTATTGTTCTATTCACCTGACCAGTTCTTTAGCACTAGAATTCCTCGACCAATGTCTTCGTCGTGACTTCTAGGTTCCAGAATAGCAATCTCCAGCTGGAACGTCGCCCTCAGGGCTCGCTTCTATAAACATCTCGCTACGCTCCGTCAAGATTACGTCGTCAACCGTAATTACATTCACGGCAATGTTTGCTAGTGAATGTAGAACCACCTCCACTTCGTGTGAGTCTCAGCACACCGTGTCGTAAATCCAGCTGACACCATATGTCGTCATAATATCCATTCCCAAAATTGCTTCTTCTTCTATATCAGCGACCAGCAGACGATGACTGAAAGCAACAGTTCCAATAGCAAGGAGGGCATCCATCTCTCCTACAACATTCGCCGAGTCACCAGTGGCTGTTCGAAGCTTCCATTTGGACGGCATTAGATGAGATGATTTGGCAAAATCCGGTTCGTATAATGCTCTTGGTTGCACCAGTATCCAAAGTGAGACGCATGGTCTTCCATTTACCAGTGCATCTTCGAAATGCTGTCAGAACGGTGTCGAATTGACTTGCGTGTATTTCGTAAGGTGGGGCTCTTGTTTGACAGGTCGATGGATGCCCTTCATCAACCTGCTTTAGTTTCCCTGCTGCTGCTAGGTTACCAAGAGACTGCTGCTCTCCTTGTTGCTTCAGTGGACGGTCACATCGACTTTTCACGTGCCTAATTCTCCACAATTCCAACATCGAGGTTGTCGCCTTTTGCCACTAGAATTGCGTACCAACCTCTCCACCATTGCCTCAAAATATTTTTCGTCATAGTTCGACGCGGTTTGCAATTCTCGTACTCGTCCGTCACGTTTCGATGCTCTTTTTGCAACCTGGAAGTCTAGTGCTTGACTTAATGCGTCAGCTAGGTTTTCGGTCTTGCCAGTCTCAATGCTTTGTGTTTCTGCATCATGTAGCGCTTCAATAAGCACCGGACGGCTGTGCGTTGCAGGAACTCTCGAGGCATCAGGGTCCAGGCGCGCCAGACGAGAAATATCAGCTTCCAGTTCTTGAAGACTCTCTCCAGGCTTCTGAACACGATTCTAGCTGGGTAAAATACATGTCTTCCAGGTGCGCTTGCCGTACCGTGTTTCGAGTCTCCTGACAATTTGCTCGAAGTTTGACTGTTCATCGGTCGGATTGTCTCTAGAATATCGACGGCGTTACCACATAAGCCAAAATCAGAGCCAGTAGCACAATCTGTTGCCGACCAGCCATTTACCGTTGCAGCAGCCTTGAATTGTTTGAAATAATTCGACCATGAAGAAGTGCCATCAAATGTAGGTGGTTTACTCGTGCTTTTTCCCAGTGGCTCCGTATGGTGGCTACTGGTGCTATTTCTAGTGGTTCCTGTACGATGTTTATATTCGATTTTTCTGTTGAGAGTAAAAACCTTCAGCTTCCTTCTAACAGATTTAGTAATTTTCTCATTCTTCAAAATTTTCTCATCTATCTTCTCAATTTTTTCTTCCATTTCTTCTGCATCAATTTATTATTCTGCGTTATCTTCTTGTTCAGCTTTTCTTCAAAATCCTGGAATTTTCGATCAATTTTCTTCTAAAGCTTTGGAGTTTTCAGTCAGTTCTTCTAAAATTCAGGAATTTCTTTAACTTTCCTTCTAAATTCGAATTTTCCGTCAATTCTCCTGTCAATTCTCCTTTTAAAATTCTGAATTTTCTGCCAGTTTTTCTTCTAGTATTCTGAATTTTCAGTTAACTTTCCTTCTAAATTCTTGGAATTTTCAGTTAACTTTCCTTCCAATATTTTGGATAGGTCTGAAAAGTTCCCGTTGTCTCGAAGAAAATTCTCTGGATCTTCGCCTGCTGCCTTCATTGCGTTAGCAAGACGTTCTTGTAATATTGCTTTCGTTCCGGGAAGTGTCTTGTTCCTCTCTTCTAACTCTTCTTAACTCCGTCACTTTTTAGATCACGTAAAACTTTTGTGAAACTCATCTTGAATAAAGTTTTAATTCACACTCGTTATACCCACACCTGACACCAATTGTTACGTTTCTGGTGGTGAATTAAAAGTCTCGTATTATTTTACAAAAACGTTTATTTTGTTTCTTAAAACAATCACTGAAAACACTTGATTATTTATTTACACTACACTCTCTTCCTTTATTTACACTACACTTCTTCAGTTATTTTCATACTAACACTTCTCTGATTTATTTACACTAACACTTCTCTTGATTTATTTACACTACACTCCTCTTGACACTCGCACAGTCCTAAGCACTGCCACAGTTCACTGCACTGATCACAGTTCGATGCCTGGTCACAGTTCACGTCACCGACCACAGTACGATGCACTGACAACGGTTCACTTCACGAGCACCTCACTGCACCGCGATGCACACTCACAGTTCAGCTTCAACTGCGGACTCAGAGCCTGACTCGCGGCCGCCGGCGTCGCGTATTACTCGTCAGGACAATCCAGAACCATCCGGACGCCGCGCACTTTCTGGACGAATCCGCCGGCAGGTGACGCAACCTGCTCACCGGCAGCTCGTGGTCGCCGGCAGATGACGTAACCGCCACCTCGAAGTGGCGCCGGGAGATGACGCAATATTCGTTACAATATATATACATATATATATGATATGATATATGATATTATATACATATGTATATATATACATGTATATACATACATATATATATATATATATATATATATATATATATATATATTTGACATACCCATATGTCACATTAAAATAAACTAACATTTATTGTAGACAAATGGTGAAAGCATCATTACGAAATATCACGAGAGCTAGAGCTTGTAACGAGCGTGAATAAACAATGTAGTTTTGTTTTTCTAAATGCATAAGAGATGGCTTGGTGCTGAAAGTAGAAAATTTGGGATTGGGCGAAGAGTTTAGACGATCAAAATGTCAGCTACACAAAATATAACGAACGTATGGATTGGCTGGGTGAGAGAAGGACGGTCAAATGTTATGAAAAAAAATGAAGGTAGTTTAATACGAAGTCTTCGAGGGATGAATCATGCAGGAAGATTTCATTCTGCTCGGCATCGCGCTTCTGAACTGATCGTAGGTTCGTGAGAGGAACGAGTACCAATCTAGAATGAATTGGGTTATCAGTGAAATTTTAAGGACAGTGAATGATATTGCAGATATTTTCATGTGAGCAATATTGATGTATAAATTGGAACTTTGTCGGGATGGTAATCGAGTTCGGGACTATGTCATAGGACGTAATCGGGACTGGTAATTTTGATAGTTTGAGAACAGCTTGATAGGGGCAGAAGAGGATTCTTGGAACTTTGGACTACGGCAAGCTCCAAGATATTTCGACTGAGAAGTCTACGAGGACATCAACGAATAATTGATAAGTTAACCGCGATATAAGTTGAAATTGAAAGATATCTTGATCAAAGGCCAACTAAATTTTCTAAATTGTTTGCTAAAAGGCAAAAATAAACTTTGTTGAATTTTGTTCTTTAGAAGAAAGTGATCTTTCATTTAGTCAATCCAAACAGTAATGAACTAGGAATAGAAACATTCTATTTCAGATTCCCAGCTGCGCTGTATAGTCAGTGGATCCTATAATCCATTATAGAGGTAATAAGGATTATAATATATCGTGACCATTGACCCAGCAAGCTGACGCTAAGATCTTTGGCAGATATTAATGTAGAGAGAGAAATTTTGTATATCTCAATATATATCCCTCGCTGTTTAGTTGGTCAGCATATATATAAGGAAATGTGCGTGTGCCTATCGCACATTGACGTAAATATATTTGACTGATTTCACTGAAATGTTTACACTTTGTTCTTATTAATACCGAGTGTTTTAAGTGTTGTTTGCATTAAATCGGATGCGTGGGGGCGTTGTTGATAAATGATGCATGATGACTCAGCGCCTCTGAAGAGAATCCCAAGGCCACCCGCCGTACCGTCAAGTATTATACACGTCTGTAGCTGCATATTCTGCCCCTGCTATTGTGAAATATCGCCCCGAATTATTACTTGAATATTACCTCGGATAAGTAAATCAAATTTCTCAAGACAGTGACATAGAGAACGCATATCCAGTATTAGAGGAGAACGTTTTAACAATAGAATACTTGACAATCATATCCAAACCAGAACATTGAGCAAATCTATACTCGCGAGAAAGTCTTTCATCTATGTCGCACAGCGTACCGTAAAATGTGATTAACAATTGCGTGACCAGTAGCGTGCAAAGTGTAATACACTACAATAGCGAAGCATTGCCGGGTTCACTAGTATGAGAAAGCCATTGCATTTCATTCTCTTTTTAATATTTGTATCTCTGACATCCCTAAATTAACTTATTCACACATGGACTTTTTTGCAGATGATACTGCAATATTTACTACACTCTCGGATTTCATACAAGATCCACATATCTAACAAAAAGATTGAAATACACTTTATACCTGGTTCACCATTTGGAACATTAAAATCAATACACAAAAATCCCAACCCAAACTTTTTTCATTAAAACATATTCACCCTACTTATCCACTAATAATTAATCATAAAGCTATTAATTGGCTTCCCAATTCTATCCCAGTTAAATATTTAGGTTTACAAATAGACAAAAATTAACATGGAAACAACACATTTCATCAATATCTAATAATACACATATCAAAATTGTCAAATTTTATCCGTTCTTTAATAGAAAATCAAAACTCTCAACTGATTCAGATATTTTAATTTATCTTAATTTCAAGAAATATCAGAAGTCATTTCTTTCACCTGAATGCCTTAATTGTGAACAAATTGCAAAGTAGTGGTGCTACAGAATTGACATATTTTCTCTTATTAGTCGCATTTTTAATCTTTTAGTCTGAGTTAGATTTAGGTTTAGTCCACATGGACTCACATGTGCACATAACAAGTTCCCACGTGTTTCCCCACATCTTTTCCAGATATTTCCCAAATGCTCTTCAAAATTCTGCTCCTGATGGTACACCCAAATCTACCTACAAATATTCCTCCAAATGTTCCGCACATTTTCACAGCATCTTCTCTAACTTGTCAATTCGAAATATAAAAAATTACTTCGAGTGCTTTTACATTCTCGCGTTTGAGAAAGAACTTCTTAAGAAGAGAAATGTAGTAATTCTGCACGAAAATACTGAAAATTTCGCAGAAAACTCTTTTACACGTCCCTGGCAACAAAAAAGTGAATAAATCCATTTACTAAATTAAAAAATCCTAAAACATAGGGTAGCCAGAATCCCGGTTTTGTGGACCCTTGATACGGACAAATCCATTGACGGCAAAATGTCTGTCTGTCTAGAACAACATGGCGCTAAACCGTTCAGCTGATATTCTCAACATTGACATTCCGCAACGATCTCGCTAAGTCCGACCCTTGAATTTGAAATCGATATTTAATTTTGAGGTTACTTTACAAAAGGCCCTGGGACATTTTAAAATTTTCAAAAATGGCGCCGTCGATTTGATTAAATTTTTAGTTGGATAACCTGAAGGACGCTTAAGAGAATGGCGTCTTTCTCATGTTTGTTAAAACCCTGATTTTTCGAAAATTGAAAAATTCGAAGTTTCTTCGCGTCTTCCTACAACTACAATAATGAAGATACATTTTTCTTAATGAAATGTGTTCATCAAAACGGATCTTAAAATAAGATCATATTGAGTTTTTCGAAATAGGTATTTTTGAGTAATTGGGAGTCAAACAACCGCCCGCTCTGAAAACCTGCGCTTCCTAATCATAATTTAGGAGGTATTTTGTGATTGGATGCTACGTAAATTACAATTTGTATATTATTTTATATTTCATTTTATAATTATTTATTATATTTATGTTATATCGTTTTAAATTGCGTCCTTTAATGTCAAATGTAAAAAATGAATAGATCAGCGCTCATTATTGATTGTTGTAATGCAGAACTGACAACAGAAGGCGATAATGGTGCCTGCCTTTTGTTGGATAATATAAACTAATACTTTTATACAAAATAGAATACTACAATACAATAGTGTTAAATAATTACTATTATTATTTCTTTTTCATTTGTTTGCAATCTATTAGTATTTATTACTTATTAACTTTTCATTATTTTACTTTCCCCCTACTACTTAAGAAGAATATGTAACTAAAACTCATTCGATATGTTTGTGAATACTCGTACCTAATAAAAGAATTCAATAGAAATATATTTTCAGTTAAGTTTTGAATAAAAAACTAATGCTTGAAACTATTTAATTTTCCTTGAAACTATTTAATTTCCATTACTAATAGCGAGAATGCACGTGTCGTTTTAGCACCAGTAGGTTTATTACGAAATACATCTATAAACGTTACGGCGTCGTATAGTGCTGTGCTTCTCCTGGTTAATGCAACGGGAAGTTCGGAATACCTAGAGTACTGGAGCGAAAACCCCATAAAATATAACACTCCGGACATTAATTGCAAAAAATACAAAATTGCAAATCTACAAATTCATATCGTTTAAAATCATTATTTTGAAAGTGAAAATGGCTTTTACAGTGTAAGCCAAATGCCGTTTCTAGCAATTTGTGCAATTCTAGCAATTTGTGCTAGGGGAAAGACGAAACATAAAAAAAAATAGAAGTTTAAAAAGTTCTAATTATATAGATTGCGATAGGAAAACATATCTAGTGTCCCCTTTCCCAAAACAAAAATCGATTTTAATGCTCTAGAACGCCTCACTTTGGAGTTACGCACGATAGTAGTATGTTGCGCATTATGTTTTTGGGGTACATACAACTACAATACAAATATGCCATGATCTACGAGTTCTTCGTCTTAAATTCTGTTGACTACTCCCAGGTAAATTTCCTTATCCACTGTTTTTAGTAACTGGAAAATATTTGTAAAAAAATTTTTACAAATGGGGAAAAATTTCGATGATAGTATTATAAGGGATTATTCTATTACCATCAATATGCTCTTACAATAGTTTTAAATGGCGTTCATTCTTCGGCCCGCCCACCCTAATTTTTCAAGAAACCTTTTATGAAAATTTCTATTTTTTAAAATTTCGGAACTAACTGTTTTTTTTCTATACAGTCTGTAAAGCTAAGATCTTTGAAGGGTTTTGGTTTTCAGAGCAAACTTTTAAAAAACCATTGCTGTCTTAAAAGGGCCGGAAAGGTGCGGAAGGTTGACCCAGCCCTGATTGGCGTCACCATGCGTTTCTGAGTCCACGGTACGGTTTCCCTTTTTGGACTTTCAAAGTTTCCCATTGCAGAATGTTTGTTTTGAATAAAGAAATCCCTTTAACTACACATACATTTTCGTTCTCTACAACTAACTTTTCTATTTTCGAAATTTTAGAAGTCAATAAACATTAGACCACACCATTTTAATGCGTTTTTTGGGACATCCCAAAAAACTTTAAATCAATACTTTTGGGAACAGCTTGGGAAAAAAATTCATTAAAGGGAAAAAATGAATGCAAACTATAATTTTTTAATGATTTTATCTCAAGATCTTTTTTTAAACAGATTTCATTAAAAAAACTTTTTATATTAAGTATTGTGTTTATAGGTAAACTTTAAATTTTTTTAATTTTCCAACGGATTGGATTATTCATTAAATAATCCTATTCACTGCTTTTTGGGAGAAATAAACAATTTATTTGGGGCGTTTATCAAACAGGATGTTTATCTTTACCCAATCAAAAAAACTGAAGGTGTTTTGGGGTTTTGGGAAAGTCTTCTCCCGGGGGCTATTTCCATTGGGAATTCGGGAGGGGGAAATGAGAAAAAGAAGGAAGAGAGGGGGGGGGTGGCGTGCCCCCTAAGCAAACCCCAGACCCGTGCCCCCGGGCAGAAAGGCCCCGCAGGGGAAACGCCGCTCCTTGCTGCCTCTCGTATTACTGCATGTTGATTAGTATATACTGCAAGTGGAATAACCCACCGCGTCCCCTTTTAACTCTGGGGTCACTTTTTGGTCAAAGCCCGGGGCCAGCGTCTCGAAGGAGGTTGGAATCTATATTCCACCCCGGGGTTTAAAAATTCATTTCGAAGGTCAGAGATTTGAGGGAAATGGTCTCTTGTTTTCATTAACTCCTAGACATTTATCAAAAATTTCCCCGGGAAAAAGGAGAAAACGCCCCTTTTTGGGGAAAGGTTTCAATGTCAAAAAAACCCCACCCACTTCACCAATTATATTCCCGCGCGTCTTACTATATTTGTTTTTCTTTTGCTTTTCGCCGTATAAATTTGTAAAAGCAAAAAAAAAGAGCCCCGTAACAAAAAGGGGGTGAATTTTTCTTTTATAGTTTTTCTAACATGTTTTATCAAACCATGTTTTTATACTTCATTCTGAAAATCAATTGACGGCAAAAGCCTTTCCCTCTGTTTGAACAATGGCCCCTTAAAAAAAACAAGTTTGTTTAAAAAATTGATTTCCCAATCGTCGGATGTCTACCCATTGATTTTAAACGAATTTTAATTTTGGTTGGTCCCTTTCCCTTGAAACTCCGGGGACACTTTAAAAAAACGGTCAATGTTTTTTTTACAGGTTGTGGATAGTGAAAACGCTTGTGACTATAGTCGGTTTCATTTACGTTAAACTGATTTTAAAAAATTCAATTGAAAATTTTTTTCGACCTTTCTTAAACAATATATTGGTGATTTTTTTAATAAATCTGCTCTAAAAAAGTGTTAAGAAAGATCGGTAAATATTGGAAAATTAAGTAGATTTCGGAAACGCTTTTTGCTTCGGAAAGGGTGCTTTAAAGCTTTTCGGTTCCATTCTTTATCTGGTAAAACCAGCTTGTTGATATGCCATGGTTAAGTCGGAGGAGAGGCAAAAAGAAACTGGTGTTGCCCAAAGGCATGCTTTTAATGAGTTATAATAGCAGCGAAAAAAATGGTAAAAAAATATGAAATGGAATCGAATTAGAGATTTATGAAGAGGAGGATTCTTATTTTGCTCCAAGTGATTAAAAGAAGGGACAACAAATGACATTGATTTTTCAATTGTTTTGTTCCATTAGTTTCGTGAAAGCGTTTGGGGGTTTACATTGACCTTCCAATTTTCAAAATTTAGACTTTTTTTAAATGTACGATCTTTTTTTCTTAAATTTGGACATAAAAAAGACACTTGTTTTTTTTTCCCTGAAAATTGATTATTTGTTAGTTATAAATTTTAAATTTTGGAATTTTGTGTATATATTTATGTGTACTTATTTATTTTACTTTTTCAAAAATAAATTTTCATTTAAAAAAATGTCCCTTTTAAAAAAAAAATTTTTTTATATAAACTGGACAGAAAAAAATTTCAAAATAAAAATATTTCCTAAAAAAAACAAAAAAATACCGTTTTTTATTTGATTAAATAAAAAAAAAAAAAATTGAAAATAATTAAAAAAAAGAAAGTCAAATGTTTGTATTTTTTTTGGTTTGACTTGGAAATGACCAAAACGGGGGTTTAAAAGTTACTATTTACAAACAGACGCCTGACTTGGGTTCTTAGTCAAATGTTTTTCACTTTTTTGGGATATACAATCGAAAAAAATTATGAACCACGGGACTTAAAAACAATAAACTACTTTTTTACAGCAATTTAAAAAATCTATATTTTGATTTGATTTTAAATTTTTCCTAGTCCGATAATGCGTTTTTTCATTTTTAGTTTAGAATATTTTTAAAATGCATCATCCTTGAAAAAAAATTTTTTTTAGGTGTACAAAAAGATTTTTTTTGGAAAAAATGTTCTTCAACCCCATTTTTTTGTGTTCCTGCCAACACGTCAAATTTTAAAATTAATAAAAAGTTGGGAAAAATTATTCAAAAAGGGTTTTTCCCCCAAAATTTTCAATTGAAAATTTTTCAGCCTATTTCCATTTAAAATCCCGAAAATGGACAAAAAAATCGAGGTCTATTAATGAGGAAAGTACCTTGAGCAGGCCCCATTTCACCGGGGCATGAAATCGATTCTTTTCTTCTCGTTATTTTCTTAAAAAGTTTTTTTGTAGCGGACGTTCTCAATAAAATTAAAGTGAATATTTTCTTGCTATATTTTGCTTGTTTTGGGAAAATTTTTAATTAATTAACACGCCATTTACTACAAAATATAGCCTATTAAAATACATTTAATGAAATATATATACTATGTTTTACTTTTATAGTTCTATCCCATCACGCATTTTTCTTTTTTTAAAAAAAATATATTGTCTCTAAAGGTTTTTTTCTCTGTAAAAAAAAATATTTTTTCTCGATTCTTTATCAATATTTCCCATTCGTCCCCCAAACCCTGGCGCCAAAATTATCCAAATTTTTTTTAATGTCTGGGTTTTTTTTCCGGGGAAATTTTCAGAATTGAAAAAATAAATATAATACAGGTTGAAATTTATACTTTTTGAAACGAAAAATAATCGCAAAAAATTTCTGACTCTGTTTTTTCCCTTTTAAACGTTTTTTACATCTGTAGGTATATTTTATATTACCAAAAAAAATTCCCTAATTATTCCCCATTAATTGATTCTTTGTGAAACAGATTATAATTGATAAACTATATCAGAAAAGGTGTGTAAAAAATTTTACGACAGGATTTCTGTCTTATACTAGCGTCCCAAATTCCTTTTACATTGTGGCTGGTGAGATTGAGACATGTAATTGCTATTTGGGAAGTTTTAAGGCCGCCCCCCCCTCTTCCCCCGAAGGGGGGCGGGGGGGGCCTTTGGGCGCCCCCCCACATCCTCCCCGCTCCCGCGCCCTCTGGTGACCGGCGGCATGGCGGGGGCGGCGCGGCCCCTTCCAAACCGGGGGCAGTTGGATTGACGAATAAAGAAAAGTGTACGGTAGCTTGAGTTAATTGTGGTTGACAAGGGATGATTATAAATGGAGTTAATATAATTTAACTTGAGCGAAAGTTTGCATGAAAATTGTTTTGAAAATTGATTTGTATAGATACATTTGATATTCAAAATGTAATGCTAGTTATCAATTTTATGTATTTCATTCATATTTACACCTATATTTTCGATGCCTAGATATCAGAAAGGAACGTTGTGACCAGGGAACGGATTTCTATGTAAATACATATTTACTAAATAAGCTAAAATCGATACTAACTTACATTATCTTTATGTTTTGCAATGTGTAGAGTTGAAAAATTCTACTTCAATTTTCATTATTTTGGGTTTTGGTACATATTTGAATAAAAGTCCATACATTTCCATATTTCTTATTAAATCAGTCCATATAGCATATTAAGCTTAACAGAAAATTTTCATTAAATATTAAAAATGCATCTCAACAAAATACCTTAATTTTTTTTAGTAATTCAAACATTAGTTTTTTTTAATTGGGAGAATTGACAATGTGGAGTGCCAAGTTTAGAAACTGTTTATGTTTCTTTTTAATGTATGTAAAGAATAGATCCTTCTCCGTTTCTTGGGCCATGTTCGGGGAGTCTGAGTATCCTGTGTATAAGGAGGGGGCGATGAATTGTTGAATTTGTTTGGACAGATGGAACTTGAGACCTGATGATGTGACACGCACCCGTTCAGAATCCACACACCCCTCTTCCCAGAGGCTGCCACCTGACATCGCATGACGTCACAGACATTTTGAAATCAAAATGCAACTTGTACAGCTCCTTATTGTCAATCCAGTAAGAATACTATGTGTTGGTTCAGTTCTAATAATCTATTAAGCCAGAGTAAAATTTCAAAAGTAGCACAATCAGCCACTATAAAATTAGAAGTTACATTTCAGAATTTAAAGATGAAGGTTTATCAACTGACAATAAAATATTATTTTACTATAGTCATTTTTTATCATATTAAGTTCATATTTAACTCCATATTTTGATGAAAATAACTACATATGTATTTACCTTTCCTCAGATAAAATGTCGGCAAAATTTATCTTCCACACCGCGCCGACAAACTTGGCACAATTTCCTCGGCCTGGGGAGCAGGGGAAGGGACGCGTTGACCAATCGCTAGTAGGTAGAACCACAGTTTCTGTAATTGGTGCAACATCCCAAGGGGGAGGAATGGCGTTGCTCAGGGGAGGGGCTAGTTTACATGTACGAGGTGAAATATTCAGGTATTTCCCTACCGATGGAGAGGTTTTGCTTGCACATTCGCCATGACGAAAAATATTTCAGCGGGGGTTTCCGTCCAGAATTATTGTCAATTGACCCGTTTTTATACCATATTTAGCAAGTTTTACCCGACCATATTTAGCATTTTAGCAACAATTGATCTAACGAGCAATCGATTTGTAACTCCAGTCGAAGTGCAATTCTCAGATGCTCATTTCAGGCACAATTTGCGACCCTTCCTGTCGTTCTAACGCATATTTCTAATTTGTTTATAAAATTATAATTGTTGTAAAAATTGTTAATTCACAATTTAGACTTTGGGGCATCAGGAGACCCTCCCCCTTTAGATTTGGAAAAGTTGGAAATTGTTTATAAATTTTCAATTGTTGCAAATTTTTTTATTGTCTCATCTGAGTGGCGTTTAAACACGATACAAAATTCCGGAATTCGATTGGTGTTATCATATTTCGTTCTCGAGATATATGTAATTGTTTATAAGAAATTAACATCTTAGAATGACCTCATTTGTTTTCACTTAACACAAGCATACTGAAAAAACAGTTCTCCAGCTTTTTGCTTGCTACGCTTAAAAAGCACTTAGCTTATAAACAAATTCTGTGGCCAATTTAATTACGCGCCAATCCGTCTTTTTATGGCGAGTAAGGAATATAACTTTTATTTTGTTTTTTACAGTTCGATGCACTGTCGTTCACGTCACCGACCACAGTACGATGCACTGACAACGGTTCACTTCACAGCACCTCACTGCCCCGCATCACTTCACAGTTCAGCTTCAACTGCGGACTCAAGACTGACTCGCGGCCGCCGGCCGTCGCGTATTTACTCGCCCAGGACAATCCAGAACCATCCGGACGCCGCGCACTTTCTGGACGAATCCGCCGGCAGGTGACGCAACCTGTCTCACCGGCGCTCGGGGTCGCCGGCAGATGACGTAACCCGCCACCTCGAAGTGGCGCCGGGGGATGACGCAATATTCGTTACAATATAAAAACATATAATATGATATGATATAATATGTATATAATAGTATATAACATTATATAATAATATATATATATATATATATATATATATATATATATATATATATATTTTTTGTGACATCCCCATATGTCACATTAAAATAAACTAACATTTATTTGTAGACAAAATGGTGGAACATACATTACGAAATATCACGAGCTAGAGCTTAGCAACGAGCGTGAATAAACAATGTAGTTTTGTTTTTCTAAATGCATAAAGAGATGGCGTGCTGAAAGTAGAAAATTTGGGATTGGGCGAAGAAGTTTAGACGATCAAAATGTCAGCTACACCAAAATATAACGAACGTATGGATTGGCTGGGTGAGAGAAGGACGGTCAAATGTTATGAAAAATAAAAGGTAGTTTAATCGAAGTCTTCGGGGGATGAATCATGCAGGAAGATTTCATTCTGCTCGGCATCGCCTTCTGAACTGATCGTAGGTTCGTGAGAGGAACGAGTACCAATCTAGAATGAATTGGGTTATCAGTGAAATTTAGGACAGTGAATGATATTGCAGATATTTTCATGTGGAAGCAATATTGATGTATAAATTGGAACTTTGTCGGGAGTGGTAATCGAGTTCGGGACTATGTCATAGGACGTAATCGGGACTGGTAATTTTGATGGTTTGAGAACAGCTTGGATAGGGGCAGAAGAGGATTCGCGGAACTTTGGACTCGGCAAGCCCCAAGATATTTCGACTGAGAAGTCTACGAGGACATCAACGAATAATTGATAAGTTAACCGCGATATAAGTTGTAAATTGAAAGATATCTTGATCAAAGGCCTAACCCAAATTTTCTAAATTGTTTGCTAAAGGCAAAAATAAACTTTGTTGAATTTTGTTCTTTAGAAAAGAAAATGATCTTTCATTTAGTCAATCAAACAGTAATGAACTAGGAATAGAAACATTCTATTTCAGATTCCCAACTGCGCTGTATAGTCAGCGGATCCTATAATCCATTATAAAGGTAATAAGGATTATAATATATCGTGACCCATTGACCCAGCAAGCTGGACGCTAAGATCTTTGGCAGATATTAATGTAGAGAGAGAAAATTTTGTATATCTCAATATATATCCCTCGCTGTTTAGTTGGTCAGCATATATATAAGGGAATGTGCGTGTGTCTATCTCACATTGACGTAAATATAGTTGACTAATTTCACTGAAATGTTTACACTTTGTTCTTATTAATACCAAGTGTTTTAAGTTTTTTTGCATTAAATCGGATGTGTGGGGGCGTTGTTGATAAATGATGCATAATGACACAGCGCCTCTAAAAGAAATCCAAGGCCACCCGCCGTACCGTCAAAATTATACACGCCCTGTAGCTGCATATTCTGCCCTGCTTTTGGGAAATATCGCCCGAATTATTACTTGAATATTACCTCGGATAAGTAAATCAAATTTCTCAAGACAGTGACATAGAACGCATACAGTATTAGGAGAACGTTTTAACAATAGAATCTTGACAATCATACCCAAACCAGAACATTGAGCAAATCTATATTCGCGAGAAAGTCTTTCATCTCTGTCGCACTACCGTAAAATGTGATTAACAATTGCGTGACCAGTAGTGTGCAAAGTGTAATACTACAATAGCGAAGCATTGCCGGGTTCACTAGTATGGGAAAACCATTGCATTTCATTCTCTTTTTAATATTTGTATCTCTGACATCCCTAAATTAACTTATTCACACATGGACTTTTTGCAGATGATACTGCAATATTTACCACACTCTCGGATTTCATACAAGATCCACATATCTAACAAAAAAATTGAAATACACTTTATACCTGGCTCACCCTTTGGAACATTAAAATCAATACACAAAAATCCCAACCCAAACTTTTCATGAAAACATATTCACCCTACTTATCCACTAATAATTAATCCTAAAGCTATTAATTCGTTTTCAATTCTACCCCAGTTAAATATTTAGGTTTACAAATAGACAAAAATTAACATGGAAATAACACATTTCATCAATATCTAATAATACACATATCAAAATTGTCAAATTTTATCCGTTCTTTAATAGAAAATCAAAACTCTCAACTGATTCAGATATTTTAATTTATCTTAATTTCAAGAAATATCAGAAGTCATTTCTTTCACCTCAATGCCTTAATTGTGAACAAATTGCAAATAGTGGGGCTACAGAATTGCACATATTTTCTCTTATTAGTCGCATTTTTAATCTTTTAGTCTGAGTTAGATTTAGGTTTGGTCACATGACCTCACATGTGCATAACAAGTTCCCACGTGTTCCCCCCACATCTTTTCCAGATATTACCCAAATGCTCTTCAAAATTCTGCTCCTGATGGTACACCCAAATCTACCTACAAATATTCCTCCAAATGTTCCGCACATTTTCACAGCATCTTCTCTAACTTGTCAATTCGGAAATATAAAAAATTACTTCGAGTGCTTTTACTTTCTCGCGTTTGGAAGGGAACTTCTTAAAAGAGAAATGTATGTAATTCTGCACGAAAATACTGCAAAATTTCGGCAGAAAACTCTTTTCCCGCCCTGGCAACAAAAAGTGAATAAATCCATTTACTAAATTAAAAATCCTAAAACTTGGAGCCAGTCGGTTTTGTGGCCCCTTGATACGGACAAATCGATTGACGGCAAAATGTCTGTCTGTCTTGAACAACGCTAGGCTAAACCGTTCAGCTGATATTCTCAACATTGACATTCCACCGATCTCGCTAATGTCCGACCCTTGAATTTGAAATCGATATTTTAATTTTGGGGTTACTTTTCAAAAAGGCCTGGGACATTTTTAAAATTTTCAAAAAAATGGCGCCGTCGATTTTGATTAAATTTTTAGTTGGATAACCTGAAGGACACAAGAGAATGGCGTCTTTCTCATGTTTTTAAAACCCTGATTTTTCGAAATTGAAAAATTCGAAGTTTCTTCGGCGTCTTCCTACAACTACAATAATGAAGATACATTTTTTCTTAATGAAATGTGTTCATCAAAACGGATCTTAAATAAGATCATATTGAGTTTTTCGGAAATATGAGTATTTTTGAGTAATTGAGTCAAACTTAACCGCCGCTCTAAAAACCCTGCGCTTCCTAATCATAATTTAGGAGGTATTTTGTGGCAGTTGGATGCTGAAAGTTACAATGTGTATATTATTTCATATTTCATTTTATCATTATTTATTATATTTATATTATATCGTTTTAAATTGCGTCCTTTAATGTCAAATGTAAAATGAATAGATCAGCGCTCATTATTGATTGTTGTAATGCACTGACAGCAGAAGGCGATAATGTACCTCCCTTTTTTTGGGCGATAATATAAACTAATACCATACATATGTAAAATACTACAATACAATAGTGTTAAAAAATTTCTATTATATATTTCTATTTGCATTTGTTTGCCAATGCTATTAGTATTGTATTACTTATTAACTTTATTTTTTTCTTTCCCCCTACTATTTAAAGAAGAATATTGTAAGACTAAAACTCTTTTCGATATGTTTGTAATACACTACTACCTAATACAATGAATTCAATCCAAATATATTTTCAGTTAAAGTTTTGAAAAAAAAATCTAATGTTTGAAACTATTTAATTTTCGCTTGAAACTATTTAATTTCTATTACTAATGGCGAGAAAGTACGTGTTGTTTTAGCACCAGTAGGTTTATTACGAAATACATCTATAAACGTTACGGCGTCGTATAGTGCTGCTTCTCTGGTTAATGCAACGGGGAAATTCGGAATAGCTAAAAGTACTGGAGGAAAACCCCTAAAATATAACCTCGGACATTAATTGCAAAAAAATGCAAAATTGCAAATCTACAAAAATTTATATCGTTTAAAATCATTATTTTGAAAGTGAAAATGGCTTTTACAGTGTAAGCCAAGTGCCGTTTCTAGCAATTTGTGCAATTCCCACCCCAAATTTTTGCTAGAATGACGAAACCATAAAAAGAATAAAGTTCCAAAAGTTCTAATTATATAGATTGCGATAGAACATATCTAGTGTCCCCTTTTGAAACACAAAAATCCGATTTTAATGCTCTAGAACGCCTCACTTTGGGGTTACGCACGATAGTAGTATGTTGCGGCATTATGTTTTTGGGATACATACAAACTTCAAATACAAATATGCCTGTCTACAAAGTTCTTCGTCTTAAATTCTGTTGACGTACTCCCGGTAATTCCTTATCCACTTTTTTTATAACTGGAAAATATTTGTAAAAATATTTTTTTCAAATGGGAAAATTACGATGATAGTATTTTAAGGGATTATTACTATTACCATCAATATGCTCTTACAATAGTTTTAAATGGCGTTCATTCTTCGGTCACAAATCCTTTCCCCTAATACTTTCAAAAACCCTCATTTATGAGCAATTATCTCATTATCTTTAAACTTTCTGGAACATCCCACTGTATTTTCATATACGGAGTCAGTAGTAAAGCTAAGATCTTTAGCGAAGGGTGTGTTTTTACAGAGCAAACTTTTTCCAAAACCATTGCTGTCTTCAAAAGTGCCGGGCAGAGTCCCGGGAAAGGAGTTGACGCCAGCCGCTGATTGCAGCAGTCACCATCGCCGATTCGTAGAGTCCACGGAACATACGGCTTCCTTTTTGGACTTTCAAAGGGCTCTCATTGCAGAATGTTTGCTTTAAGAATAAAAAATGACACTTCAACTACACATACCTCTCGTTCTCTACATTATTTCTTTTTCTATTTTCGAAGATTTTAGAGGTCAATAAACATTAGACCAGCACCATTTTAATGCGTTCTTTGCGACATCCCCGAAAAACATTAATCAATACATTTGGGACAACTTAGGAAAAATAAATTGCATTCAAAGGGAAAAAAGAATGCGAAAACTACTCAATTTTTACATGACTTTATCTCAAGATCTGTGCTTGTAGAACAGATTTCATTAAAACATCTTTATATTAAATATTGTGTTTATGGGGAAACGTTTGAAACTTTTCAATTTCCAACGGATTCAGGATTATTCATTAAATAATCCTCATTAAACACTGCATATTTGAAAAAACAACAATTTATTTTGGGTCGTTTTTTCAAGACAGGATGTTTTATCTTGGCCCCAAACAAAAAGACGAAGGTGTTTGGACGTTTTGGAATGAACATCTTCTCTACAAGCCTATTTCCATTGGACCGAATCTCGGGACGCGGGAGAAGTGAGAACAAAGAAGGAAGAGAGGGGAGGGGGGGCGTGCCCCTCGAAGCGACACAAAACCCCTTTATTTCCCACGGGCAGGAAGCGCCCAGCAGGAGCTCAACGCCGCTCCTTCAGCTGACGTCTCCTCAGTATTTACTGCATGTTGATTAGTATGAAATGCAAGTGGAGATAACCTTACATCGCGTCCTTGTAACTACGGCGCTCACTTTTCGGGTCAAAGCCAGGGACCAGCGTCTCGAAGGAGGTTGGAAGTCTATATTCCCCCCTGGGTTTCAAAAAATTACATTTCGAAGGTCAGAAAATTTGAGGAACTGGTCTCTTTTTTTTCATTAAACACCCTAGACATTTATCAAAATTTACTCTGAAAATGGAGAATACAGCACTTTCTGGAGACGTAGTTTCAATGATCAAAACACTCACCTAACCGCAATTATATTCCAGCGCGTCTTACTATATTTGTTTTACTTTCTCCTCTTCTTACGCCGTATGGAGAAAGTATTGTAAACTGCAGGAAAAAACTGAGCCCTGGTAACGAAAAGGGGATGGAAATTGTTCTTTTATGCAGTAAGTTCTTCTAACATGTTGTGTAGTCATAATCCATGTTTCGTGAGTACTTCATTCTGAAAAATCAATTGACGGCAAACGCCCGTCCGTCTGTCTGTTTAACAATGGTGCCGGGTAAACCGTAAGCGGATTTGTTTGACCAAAATTGATGTTCCCAATCGATCTGGGTGATGTCGCTCCATTTATTTTGAAACAGATATTTTAATTTTAGGTGGTACTTTACAAAAATCCTGGGGCACTTTCAGTATTAAAAACAGGTCAATGTTTTTATTACATTTAGTTTTTCGGATAGTGTAAAAACCCTTTTGACTATAGTGCAGGTTTCATTTACGTTGAAATTTCTGATTTTCGAAATTCAATTGCAAACGTTTTTCGACCTTTCTTACAACTAATATATTGAAGATGGAGAATTTTTCTTTAATGAAATCTGCTCCTCAAAAAATTTATGTTGAAGTAAGATCGGGTACAATATTGGGAAAATTTAAGTAGATTTCCGTAGCCTTGTATGCTTCTGGTAAGGGTGCGTTAATGGCTTCTGTCGGTTCCATTCTTTATCTACAGGTAAAACCATGCTTAGTTGCAGTATGCCTATGGTTAAGTCGGAGGGGAGGCGGAGAAAAGCAACTGGTGTTGCTCCGTACAACATGCTCATTGTAATGGTTATAATAGCAGCGTAAAAATGGTAGAAAAATATGAAATGGAATCGAGATTATGAGTATTTATGAAGAGGAGGATTCTTATTTTTGCTCTCCAAGTGATTACAAGAACGGACAACAAATGACATTGATTATTTCAATTGTTTTGTTCCATTAGTTTCGTGAAAGCGTTTCGTGTGATATCACATTAAAAGCCATTCCACATCAATTTGCACAAGAGTTGACACGACTGCTTTTAAATGTACGATCTTTTTTTCTTAAATTTGGACATAAAAAAAGCACTTGTTTTTATTTGCCAAATTGATTATTTGTGTAGTTATGAATATATTAAATTTTGGAATAAAATGTATATATTTATGTGTACTTATTTATGTGTACTTTTTTCAAAAAATAAATATTTCATTTAAACAAATGTACTTTTTTTTTAAAATAAAATTTTTATATAAACTGGACGAGATAAAAATTTCAAAAAATATAGGCGTATTCCTAGAAAAACTAAAAATACACGTGTTACTTATTTGATTCACATAATAAATGAAAAAAATTGAAAATAATTAAAAATAAGAAAAGTCAAATGTTTGTATTTTTTTCTGGTTTGACTTGGAATGACTGACTGCAAAACGAGGATTAAAGTTACTATTTACAAACAGACGCCTAGAGCTTGGGTTCTTAGTCAAATGATTTTTCACTTTTTGGCATATACAATCGAAAAATATTATGAACGCATTTTCGGTCTTTTTAATATCAATAAACTACTTTTATACAGAAACTCTTACAAATATAAATATATTTTAGCATTTGAGGCTTAAAATTGCTTCTTAGTCCGATAATGCGATTTTTTTCCCGGGTTTATAGTTTACTTGAATATTTAAATATGCATCAGTCTCTGTAGAAAAGAAAGTTAATTTTAGGTGTACAAAATGATTTTGTTTGGAAAAGATGTTGCTTCAATTGCACATTTTTATGTTTTCCCTGCCAACACGTCATTTTAAATTCAATAAAACATTTGGGGAAAAAAATTATTCCAAAAAGTTGTTTTCCTACCAATTAATGCAATTGGACAAATTTTCAGCCTATTTTCGCTTTTTAAGATCCTGAAAATGAGACAAAATAAGCGTGGGAAGTCTATTAATGAGGGAAAGTACCTGACAGCCAGCACACTTCATTCCACCGAGGTCATGAAATCGATTCTTGTCTTCTCGTTATTTTCTGTTAAAATTATTCTTGTGCGGACGTTCTCCGAATAAAATTACATGTGAATATTTTTTTGTCATATATTTGCTTGTTTTAGGTAGATTAATTTAATGTAATTAACACGCCTTTTTACTACAAAATATAGCCCTATTCACCTTCACATTTAATGAACTATATATACTATGTTTGCAGAATTGTAGGTTTCTCCCTTTACGCATTTTACTTTTTCGTAAATAATATATTTGTCTCTAATGAGTTTTTTGTGTCTCTGATAAAGAAAAATATTGTTTTCAAATCGATTCTTTATCAATATGTTCCTTCATTCGTCGGCCAGCAACCATGGCGCCTAAAGTTATCGCAGAATTTTTTCTAAATTGATCTGGTTCTTTTCTGGCGGAAGATAATTTTTCAAGAGATGGCTGAAAAATAAATATAATACAGGTTGAAATACTATACTTTTAAAACGTAACAAATAATACGCAAAAATATGTCTGACTGCTAGTTTTCCTTTGAGCAACGATTTTCCACATCTGTAGGTAGTATTATTTACTACCTTCCACCAAAATAAATATTCATAATTATTCCACGGCATTGAATATGGATGTCTATTGTGAAACGAGATTATAATTCGGGAAAAATACTGGTATCCCGCAATATGGTGTGTAAAATTTATGCACGACAGGTATGTTCCTGTCTTATACTAGCGTCCCAAATCTCCGGTATACATTTGGCCTGGGGGAGATTGAGACATGTAATTAAGCTATTTGGGGAACGCTGAGACCGCGCCCCCCCTCTTCCGCGAAAGGGCGTGCGTGAGAGTGGGCCCTGTGCGACGCTCTCCCCCATCCTCCCGCTCTCCCCGCCCTCTGGTGACCGAGCGGCATGGCGCGGCGCGGGGCGGGCCCCTTTTCGGAAGCCACGGGCGGGTGGCAGTGAGCGGTGGGTGGCGAGTAGGGATGGCAAAATCGATGTTTTTTTAAATTTTAATTTTTTTAATAGAAGGGTTTACGCACGTTGTCGAGTAGCAGCAATCCACGCAATATCGCTGTTTTGCGTCATCCTCTTTATCAAACTGCACATTTCGCCTGTGAAATTTGAGAATTTTAGGTGTTTTACTTGATAGTGTATAAAGGGTGACTAAAGGGTAAAGTAGTGAAACATGATGTTATTTTTATTAATTGTATTTTTACATTCCTATAAAATTTTTTATTAACATACTACTATCATCTGGTCCCAAAAAATAAAATATACCCCTTTTTGTACTATAATTAAAAATGAATAGGAAAATAAAATGTTTATGAGTCTCTATTAAACATCGATATTTTAAAACATCGATATTTTTCGTCAACGTCTTCATCGACATCGAAAATCCGTTAGCGACGTATCTAAATATCGCTGTATGATGTTTTGGCAATTTGCCCCCACTAGTGGCGGGCGGCAGTGAGCAGCAGGTCACTGGAAGTGGAAAATGGCGGCTGTGGCGGAGTGGGGTGGGTGTGATGGGCCACGGGCAGGGGGGGCGGTGGACGGCGGTTGGCGGTCTGGAAAGGGCAACGACTGCACGTTGGGTGCTGAGCAAACGGCAGTGGGTGGCTGGTGGCGAGAAGCGGTGGCGGACGCTGAATGACTATGAGCGGTGACTAGCAAGCGTCGGATGCCAGGCTGAAAGAAATAGAAGTGGCTGGAGTAGGTGATGTACGATATGCGTCTGAAAACAGTGGGCGGTGGCGTACCAGCTGGAGCGGCGGCTTGCGTGGGCAAGCGACGTACTGCTTCATAGTTTTAATTGCACGAGGCCCTTGAATTCCGACAATTGCTGTCCCAATAGAAACACACAGATATCAGAGCAATATATGAAGATTATCAACAGATCACGGGCTGCATGGGTATCACGAAAAAGAACAAGTAGGTTTATCTTTGCGCAGAATAAATCTGAATGTTATTAGAATCGTGGGTAAAGAAAGCATTTCAAATTGTTACGTTTCTATTTTCCCCTAAAAGGAGCAAATGTTTATTCCCAAAAGGATCAAACAATTCAGTTATCTAAAACAGCACATACACGTAACATCTGACTTAATAATTACGCCATTACTTTTTGGGAGTTCTCAAAAAAATCAACTGACAGTGTGCGTAATACACCTCAATCCTTTCAATATTTCAACCCTTCTTTCTCGCTGCAGGGAGCAGTAGCCAAATTGGAATACAATTTCTTCTAAGACCGAGAACTCTTTTTTGAAGACCTGTAAAGGTCACAAAATGCAAATACAATGAAACGTAAACAGTAAAATTTGGTGTTACATTTCTCAAGTATAAGAGTTTGTTGCAGTTTAAACATTGAGCAAAGATGAAGATGAGTGGTCGTTTACATTGAGCGTCTCTGGGTTGTGACTCCCCCCAAAGAGAAAATGGGGAGTTGCAAATTCACATGAGGTCCATTCATGGGCTGCCCTCTCCCTCCCCTGCACTTCCCGCGTCTGACGTGCGTATGTGAATCACATCTTTGCAGGACTGGTTTAAAGATGGAGCAAAGCGCCATTATTTTTAGATAAATATTTAAATAATGTTGTAGGGACATGTTATGGATAGTTCAAAATGACTCAAGGTTTGGGAAAGTAGTTGGTTATTTCGCACATGAGCCAGATGATTTGGATAATGCTTCACAAATGACGGTGAATGGGTCGTTTCTGACGTCACCCGGTTTTTTTGCAAATTATTCACGGAGTGCTAGAAAAAATAAGATGATAGTCTAAATGTGAGGCGTCTTGTTTTACCCGTTAAGTACCCAAATTGAAATTATGTGTTCACAGACTTAGGAATATTTTATGTCGGTGATTGCATCGTGAAACTTAATCACTCCATCTCTGAAATTTGTTGGAAGCTCACTGAAAGAATATACCTTGGTTTGACGTTAGGTGGTATTGTCGAAAAGCATGTTTTCAATCTCCTGAAAATAAAAGCAGGACTTCCCAAGGATCCCCCTTTCACCTATCCTTTTCAGCCTTTCATCTGATATACCTATTTTTCCCCTAGTCATATCCCTTTTGATTTCTGACGATACTGTCACCTTCATGTCAATCATTAATTAAAACACACTTGCAATAAATTCAACTGCATTTGAGAAACAAGAAGATTGGTTCTCAAAATGGAAAATCAAACTCAATCCGTCAAAATCAACAAACAAGTTATTCTCTCTCAGAACCCCCCCCACCTAATTAATAATAACAAAATTTCCCCTGGACCCCATACAACCGATCTTTAAATTTTTAGAACTAAACTTTGATAAAAAGGTTAACCTGGAAATCTCGCATAGCAAGAAAATAACAACCAAAATTAAATTAATGCAGCTAAAACCACTACTAAATCACACAAGCAGTCTCTCGTTAACAATGCCGAAACCCCTATTAAGACAATAATCAGTTCTCTAATGCTGTATGTTTGCCGCATTTGGACAGAACCTTCAAACAAACATCTATCAAACACAAATAATCAAAACAAATACATAAAATTAGCACTCAGGCTCCATAGTTCATATCTAAAGATAAACTCCATAAATTACTTTTACTATTCATCAATCATCACATCGCTCATCTCTCGAACAATTTCTACTCGAATATATTTTTCTATAAATCAAATATCAGTACAACTTAGCCACCTCAACGCGTTTCCCACGAATTCCGAAATAGACATCCGCTATATGCCTTCATCCAAATATGTTCTGATGTTAGTTTTAGATCTGGTTTGCAATAAGTCATTCCGAATACATGTGAAAAAAATAACTACTGAACCATGTACTTATCATTCGAACAATAAAATAATTTTAAGAAAAGGTGTTATCGTTAAATAGAAATTTATGACTGAAATAGTTGATCTTGAAACCACGCAACTAGTCGCCTGGCCCAGCAGACCGAGTCTTATTGATCTACTATTCTTCTCCGTATCATTACTTCACATACCTTAGACACCTTGCGTTGGCTAATATGCGCGTCATTCAACTAAAAGTACGAAATATGCTTCGAGTTATTTCTACCCCGGTTTTATTAACCTATTTTGATGTGATCATTAAACGGATATTTTGCGAATTATCAGGGTCGGACATTCGCGGTATCATACGCCCTATCTTCTCAATATTTATTTTGTTTTGTTGTTATACAATGTAGTAATGTATGTATGTAGTAATGTAGTAATGTAATGTAGTATGTATGTAGTATGTAGTAATCAGTTTTCCGAAGCCAAAACACAAATTTGCGGAGATTTTTTAATAAATTGAATTTTCTTGTCATCATAACTGTAACGTTTTTTAAATTTCTCCTCGTCAATGCATATGCACCGAGGGCATGCTGAGATGTTCAAATGTGTTCTGATTTTACCAGACCAGACCTTTTGTTTAACAGCTCAGCTTCCAATAAACTGTAAAAGCTGTGTGTCTGGTTTTTTCATTTCATTACAACTAAAGTACAGCGATGAACTGGACTCCCGACTGCCTTGTGATTTCCTGGGAAAAACCAACAACGTTAACCGAGAACTCTCCTGCAGAAGTCATATAGTTTTTAACTTATGGATGTCGGATTCCCTAAAAGTCAATTTGTTACTTGAAGAACAATCTTTTCCACTTCTATATTTTCACTTTATCTTTTTTTCATAAAATAATTAATGTCACCTTGATGTACAAAATCACGAAATCTAAAATCAGCTGATATGACAATTGACTTTTATTCGTCTACGCAGTTCTTATTCTCTGTATTCAAACAAACAATTTCGTTTGCTCTTTAAATTTTGTTCATTGATTATTCTTCAAACATTTCAAATATTTTCCCATCTATCTTATATTTAAAAAAGTGAAATTAACGAACATAATCGACATCGATTCCCCAGAAAGGGGTGTTAGATAGATAAGAAAAATTTACAGGATCATCTTCAGGATTGGATGCAGTGTCCTTTCATGATTGCTAAAGATTAATTCAAAAGCAAATGCGAAAATAACTAATTTAAATAATACGCTGGTAGATGCACCATGATCATTATTTTTTGCCTGTCGCTAAAAAAAGGGGTTTCCCGATATCTTCCGCCAGAGGGCCCAAGGCGATGAGGGAGACCCACAGTGTGCCATAGCCGTAACGTTCAGCGTTTCGATAACACTTCGTCAACTATTGCTTGCATTGCAAAAAGGATATATTAGGTATAGTACAATTACTGTAACTCCACTAGTTGGCGATGCAGCACAAATGGTCTTTATTTAATGCAATTTCCAATACACCTGACCTTCATTGTTGCTGAGCGTTGCCGTGTGACGTGGGCAAGGTCGAGAGGACAGGAGGCGGCGGCACAAGAGGGAAAGAGAAAGAAAGGAAAGAAGGAACAAGAGAAACGAAAGAGGGAGAAAGAAGGATAAGAAAGATGAAAAGAGAGGAAGTACAAAAAAACAGGGAAGGAGGGGGAAAAGAGATAAAAGGACAATAATAGAGCGGAAGAAGAAATTAAGAGATAAGGAAAAAGGGAGGAAGGAGAGAAAAGAGAGGGAAAGGAGAGAGAAAGGAGAGAAAAAGGGGGGAAAGGGAGAGAGAAAGGGAAGAAAGGGCGGGAGAAAAGAGGAAAAAGAGGGTTGAAAAAGAGAAAAATAAAAAGAGAAAAAACAAAAAGAGAAAAAAAGGGGAAGAGGGAAAAAGAAGGAAAGGGAGAAGAAGAGGGTACAGGGAAAGGTAGGGCGAAGGGAGGGAATGAGAGGGAATAAGAGGGGAAAGTGTGAAAAAAGGGTGGAGAAGTGAGGGGAGGAGGAAGAGAGAGAGGGGGGAGAGAGAAAAGAGAAAAATAACTGTTAAATAAGAATAAGGAACAAGATAGCTTTTTAAATTTCAAACGATATTTCTACAATTATTTCTTCTGCGGCAGCAACGCCCAAGTAGACGCTAGTAGTATCAATAATGCTCAAGTTCAGAAAGAAAATTTTGTTTCTTCATTTGCCGAAATTACAGTCAATACACGCATTACAAATTACAGTTTATACAGTCGCTAAAACCCGTTTGTTACTCAATAACTTTTCCAAAAGATTTTATACGGTTGGTAAATTAAAACACAAATAATAAATAGCTTAAAAAATTATTCAAGTAGTTTGACATGTTTTACTACACGATTCGAGACTACTGGATTTCCCTTCAAAATTTTGGTAATACTTTTTACCCCCAATGCCCAAATCAAGTTGAAAGTGGCGTGAATAGCGTCTCCGGCGCAGACGACGTTTTGGGCTGGACCCTTCCCCCAAAAAAGGCCCCTTGAGCAGGGCAGGCGCCGCACCGCAATTATCGGGGGAGTGACATTGTTCCCAAAAGTCTCCTCCCATTCGTTCCAATTTAAGCTCGCTCGGAAATATTTATTTTTGCTCCTTACGCTCGTTTCGATTTAAATTTCAAATCCGACGCCCCGTCCGTGCCCTAATTTGTTACCAGGACAGGCCTTGCTGCTCCTATTTAACCTGGGACTCGTTTTATTCTCTCCCTATCATGTCACCACATCGAATCTTCCGAATATTGAATTAAGAGTCATCCATTGTGACGGTTCATTGATACATTTTCCATTAAAAGGGGGGATAATTGGTTAGGCTAGTTGTGACAGTGGTTAGGTAAAATGGGGCGAGTCATTTTTTTGAAATAAAGTAAAAATGAGTACTGGGTAAATAAAATCGCATTTTGAATGATGGCATATCCACTCACGCGAATGTCACGCAGAGAGTCAGGGGCATTCAGGAACATGGGAAAATTTAAATTTGTTCATGAACGTGCGAATTTGAAACTGGAACATTACTACCTCTCTTTCTTCCTGGGGCTTTTCCATTTCAAAGGGGTCCTTTTTTCGACTATCCGTGCTAAGGAACATTTCTAGAAATACAAATGGAAATTACCAAACATTGGCTAAATAGTTGAGGTTGTTAATTGTTGCCATATTTTTTCTTGGAAAATATTGTCTCATAAGTATGTCCTAAGAAATTTGGTACTCAATTTGATTGCAAATTGCTAACATTGGAAGTTGTCGACACTTTGGAAAGTTTTCCTTGCTAAGAATTATAAAAATGAGAGACACCTGCAATTCATAATTATAATTAAGGATGCCAAATACAAAAATATTATTTAAAGTCTAACTAAACTAGAAAGTAAACCAGTGTGTGATTGGAAAATTGTCAAGTCCCCGATTCACAATCAAACAGAAATGGCCTCTTTAGCCTCTAATTACAGAGAGAGAAAGAAAACTGTCTCTAAGACAAATGTTTAAATTTGCTACAAGAATTTTACAGGAGTGGTTATTTAAGATTCAAAATGAGTCTGTCCATATTTATACTGTTAGAAACGTTTAAAGATGCAATGATTAAATAAAAATTCTTTTTTGAAGACAATGCAATTTATTCTTTATTTCATTTCTAGCAGAACGTTATCAAATTTACCATACAATGTATCTTATTTTCCAAACCAATGATGAATGAATGATTTTTGATTGGTTTTATAGATTGCATTCTGTGTGATGAAAATAATGCAGTTACCTCCACAACCCAATCGGTGTAATTAACAAGTTATTTTACTAACCTTTTTTGGATTTGTGCAAATAACATTAAGACTCAGCATATGTGGCACGTAGTGCCATTACCGACAACAAAGACGTGGCAGGCAGCGAAGCCTGGGGCCTCGACCGAAGGGCCGTTTAACCCCCCGCCCTGCCACAGCCGCGCTCATCTGTTTGCGCGCGGCGGCGCAACCTGGCCTCTCGGAGCGGCCAACAATCGCTGCGCGGGGCGGCGACAATTAGGCGGAGGGGGCGTCCCCCGCCCGCGCCGCCCCCACTCGCCCGTGCACCCACGTGGACGCTCCCACGTGCCCGCATTCACCACTTCTGGCGAAGGGGGAAACCAGGACTATTTTTATTTATTTCATGCACCTCCGCGAAAACAACAAAATTTAGAAGGATTTATTTTAAAATGAGATTTTTGGTTATTTAAGGTCGCATCAACATCAAAACAGTAGCGACCACTATTGGAGTTAACGTAATGGTAACTGTGAAGTAAGAGGAAAATATAAGTGATGCCCAAGGGGGGAAAGTACGAACACAAGTACAACCGGGCCCCGGGCGGGACTCGAACCCGACCTTCGGTCCGAGATTGCTGCGACACTCCCGTCTTGGGGATCTCGGCCACTGGATAGGCAAATTTAGGTTTTGTGAAATGTGATTTTTAAAAAAACTGTTATAAATGAAAACGAACTTCGGCGAGTGTATCAATCAACCCTGGAAAACCCACGGTCGCGGCGCCACAGGAGCATAACTGTTGCGGTACAATATGTCACTAGATACGTAACATAAACAGACAATATTTCCTGAAGCAGCCCTCGCGACGTGTCTTTGGGAAGGTCTTCTTTGCGGTACCGAGACTGTTACGGGGCCTTTTAGAAGGAGAAGAGATTGGGGGCAGGGGGAAAAAAGAAGGCGAAAAAGCGGAAGGGAGGGGAAAGCAGGGGCCAGGGGAGGGGGCAAGGGGAGAAGGCGGGACAGGGCAGCAAAGGGGGAAAAACACGACAGAGGGGCAGGGCGGGGCAGGGGGGGGGGGGGGCAGGGCAGGGGGAGGGGGAGGGGCAGGGCGGGGCAGGGCGGGCAGGGGGGGGCAGGGCGGGGCAGGCAGGGCGGGGGAGGGCAGGGGCAGGGCAGGGGCAGGGCGGGGCAGGGCCGGGGCAGGGCCGGGGGGAGGGGGGGCAGGGCCCGGGGGAGGGGGGCAGGCCGGGGGTGTGCCTGGTGGGCCTGACGCCTGCGCCTTGCCGTCCACGTGCGTCCGCGCGCGCGAGCCACGATAAGCCACGGGCGGCGGCGGAGGCCACCTGGGAGGTCCGCTTTGTGCGGCTGCGGTGCTGCTGTGCGCGGGCGGGGGGGGCGTCGCGACGCGGCCCCGGCAGCTCATCAAGTGTTTCCCACCGCGGCCCCCTTACTGGCGAAAATTTTGGGGCCCCCTTTCCCAAAATAATCCCGGAATTTTTCTTTTTCCCTCCGCTTTGTAGTTGTTTTAAATCCCTAAACCCATATGATCTCATTATGGGTCGTAAATTCATTTTTAAAAGTTCTTATTTTTTCCACCCATATAATTTTTAGGCCCCTTTTTTTCAAAAGGGAAAATTAAAAGAAGGGGGCCCGGGTGGGGGGAGTATTCCTTATGTACCCAAAAATTTGGGATGTCAGTAACAAGGAGCTTATGTTTTCATAACTCTGTCAGTTTAAAAATTTTTTTGGTGAAATTTGGGAACACGCCAAGACCAAGAACTAGTTGTGGTTTCCGGGGAAAAGATCAATAGGATTTTTTAAATTTTTTGAGCCTTTTTCATGGGATCCCAATGTGACAGTTTCATAAGTTCTGATAAATAGCGGGGTTTTGGGCATTTTTTTAAAATATTTACAGTTCAATTTTTCTTTAACACATTCGAAATTCGAAAATTGAAATAAAAAAACTTTCAATTTTCGCATTTGTAATATCTCCCCCAAAATTAAATTCATGTATTTATTTATCAATTAAATTATCCGCCCAATTTTAGTTCTTTTAATAATTTTAATTTTTAAAAAAAAATTATGGGGAGTTATTGAAAATTAATTCAAAGGGGGAGGAAAGGGGGTTCCTTTTTTTTAAAGGTTTTTTAAAAATTAACAAATCTCCCTTTGGTACTTAATAACCTAGTCTCAATATCTGGGAAAGCACCAAAATTTTACACCTAATACGCCAGACTTATTCTTTTTGCCCAAAAGTTTGAAATCGCCCCATGGCAGAAAGTTATTCAATGTTTGAATGTGGGGAAACTCGCATATTTTTTTTTAAAAATGAGAATAAGTCCGCTGGGCCCCAATTAATGTAAGATGTATGGGGTAATCCTTTCCCAAACGCTATTGGGCTATTCAGTTATGACTTTTGGCGTTTTCAGACATGGAATTTCCACGCCATTTAAGCAAATTTTCTTCGCCTTCAATAGATCTTGACAATACTTTTTTGGTCGAAGAAAAAATTGAGATCTTGGTACGTCAACTGACATACTTGAACAATTCTGTGACTAACTCCCATTCAGTCTTTAAACCATTTTACCCCCTAGCGATTGGGGATTATGGTTTTTGGTCGGGAAATTCCTCCTAATTTGAAATCAAAATTTTCCCCTATTTGAACTCAACCTATTTGGAGACTGGACCCATTTATAAATCGCTTTTCCTTAAGAACAAAATACGCAAATTGAGAAACAAAATCGTGTCCTCTTGAGCCTTAAAATAATATTTAATGATCTCTATTGGCGCTTTCTTTATTTCGCAGTGCTCACCACTTTTCCCTTTATCTTTTTTCCCCTTTTTTTTTAAAGGGGTATCATAAATAAGAACAAATGTTCTGTTGCAGAAGAAAACACGATGAATTTAAGGTCAGAATTTTGATCTCTTGGTTTTTTAATAACAACCACTTTTTTTTAATTTTATTTCCCCAAAAAGTTTCTTTGTTGAATTTTTCAAAATTTTTGGGGTTCTCGTAAAGGGAATATATGAGCAGCTAAAAAAGTAGACAGATAAAAAAATTTTTTTTTAGGTAAAATTTTTTAGTCTGTTGCTTTTTTGATTCTTTTTAATCCCTCCACGCATTTCTGCTGCTAAGCGGCCAATATGGGGAAGTTAGCGTATCCCTTTCCCTGAGGATGGAAGTAACAAAACTTCTAAATGGGAATAAGTCAAAATCGGGTTTTTAGTGCCCATCCCACTCTGCCCCCGGTGGCTTATTTGGGTGGTTAAATCCAACACCACGAAAAATGTGGGATAACACATCGCTTTTTCTAATAGCCGTGTGGGTGAGAATTTTTTTTTCTTGAATTTAAGCGTTGCGAGATGGTTTTGAAAACAATCCTTTTGAAAAAATTTATATTTTTGACAAGCCCCTTGGCTGCAAAGGGTTCCCGGAGGGGGCCCAAGAATTGGATAGAGAGGGGGAGGGCGGGCGCTGTTGTTTGGGTGTGTTTGGGTTTTGCTGTTGGACGCTCTGTTGCACCCCCGGAGTCCGGGATTTAACCCCCTTGTGGGTGCTGAGCGATGTCTTTTTGGGAGTTCCGTGGGCTCAGCTGAAGCGGATGGGGCAGAGGCTCTTCGGCCGAGGGCCTTTTTCTCTTGCGGAAACGGGGGGTTCATTTCCCAGTCCTCGCGGGATGGCGGACGATTTTATTCCGTGCCCTGACTCTGCAGCAGCTGAGACCCATCCGTTTTAAACATCAATTTACCTCAGCTTTCCGCTTTTAATTTTTGGATTTCTCTCAATCGTCTGATTAATAACCCTGCTATTAGAAATTCGGGTGAGTCTCGAGGAGACGAATAAAAATCTTAGTGAAAAAATTGGGGGGATGATTTAGTGATACATCAAAAACCAACTTTACAGGGTGCTAATAAATTTAAAATTTCCAAAATTTAAAAAAATTTTATACCCCCCAAAAAAAACTTGTAATGTGCAAAAATTTTTTTTCCCACGTTTCCCCCGAAATTAAATTGGGAAGGGAAAAATGAAATTTTGACCCTCTGTTCATCCTGCATTTTTTGCCTATCCTTTTACGTACTTCAATTTTTTTGGGAAAAAAATTAACATTTATCGTATAAAAGGGTTTGAAAAAAATTTTCAAGTTCAAATTTCAGCCCCCCTATTAACATATTTGGGTTTTCCCCCTCAATTTTTTTTTGTATTACATCCCCTTTTGAAAAGTTCATGTCTTACAACCCATTCTGCGAGGATTTCCCTAAAAAGGGAAAATTTATCTTAGATATCAATGCAGCCCCCTAACCAAATTATAATTTTAAAGGTCAAATGTTGTTAAAAAACAGGTTTCCCCCTTGACGTTTTATTTGCTCAAGACGGAAGATTAATGTTTCTCGGAGGGTTTATTCTCAAAATGTGTCATTTTCAATGGAATTTTGTAACACCATTTTCTACGATTTGTTGGCTTGACGTTTTATCTTGTAAATTTTCTCCCCCCATCCCCTCAAGCGAATTTTCCCCTGGAAATTGTATGCAAATTGGGGTGTGCGCGTATGTTGAGGGGACCGTCCTTGGGGAAAGGGCGTCTTTTAATTTGGGCCCCGTGCCCCTATCGAGAAACACACATGACGCGTTCAAACTGGTTTAAAAAAAGAACCGTCTGTGAGAACACTTTTGATTTCGTGAAGGGCGTAACGCAACAACGGGAAAACCCCAAAAACGGGGAAAATTTCCCTTTCCCGTTTCGACTTTTATGAATATGGGGCCTGCTTCAACATGCGCATGTCGCTGAGGCACTTTTTTCGGGCCCCGTGGGGGCGTAAAGAAGTGTTTTGTGGCGGGGAGCCCAGCAAAAGAACTAGGGACAAAAGAGTTCTCTCTGAATTTTTTCGCTCACTTTCTGTGTTTTTAGCTTACAAGATATGTCTACTGAGGGAAAGGGTTTATGTTTTAAGGGTCAGAAAAAGGGTTCTTTTTTTCCCCAAAAAATAAAATGAAATTCCCCTTTTTTCCCAGGGTTTTTTCTTCCGGCGTACATTGTTCTGCTGTTTTCCCCTATTCTTAACAATGACCGAGAGACGGAAGTGTCATAAAATTTTGTCTGCGAAAGAAAGCTCCGTGGGGCGAAGAGATCGCGATCCCCGACTACTGCGGAGGGACTTGCAGTCTCTAAAGCCCCTTTCTTCCATTGATCGTATCGGGGTTTTTTTCCGTTAAATTTTAATTCCCCTGCAAATGCTTTAGTAATTCCCTCAACGACCGGTTGTTCCGCTTTCTTCGCAATCCTACATTCACTCCCCCTCCCCCCCCCCCCTTTTCTGATTTATGTAATACAATTCTGTATTAATACACCTTTTTTAATGAAACCATTACGACTATCTCAACCCCAAAGTTTTTTTTTAATAACAATTAAACAAAATTTAATTTTAATATTGAAGGTTTATTAAAGGGCCCAAAGAAGAAATTTCAATATTGTTTTTTTAAAAAAATTAAGAATTCAGTAACCCTACAAAAAAATTTCTTTATTTTGGGAAATTAAAAAAATTCCCCGGGAAATTTACAAAATAATCTAGTATTGATTTTCAGCTTTTGGAATGCTCGAACAACAGGCGCGGGGGAGCGCATGTGGGGGCGTTGCAGGAGCAACGAAGCGGGCTTAGCATGGCCCCGGGGCAAAGCTGGGCGAGATGGGGGAAAGTGGGGGGGCGAAGGAGTAGGGAGGGGAGGGTATCAGAGGGTTCGAGGGCAGGGCAGAGAGGGTTGAGGTGGGCAGACGGGTTCTGGGCCAGGATGAGGTGAGGCAAGGAGGGTTCACAGGGTGCGGTAGATCGTCTTCTGGTTGGATTAGGACGGGTCGATGCGGGACGGGATGGGGGTAGGGAGGGTGGAGCGGGCGGGATAGCAGTCAGACTGAGTGGCACTCGTGTGGCCCTAGCATCACAACAACACATTTCAGAAAACCTTCATTCTTGATTTTATCAGAACACAAAACAAGCGTTCGTAATCTAGAACGCTATAGAATTCTAACTTTTCTCCATTATTACGCAATATAAGTGAACAGAAATGTGCAAAAGAACATATGCATTTTCAAAAAAATCGAATTAAGCCAAAAATATCATTACAAAATGGATGGTATATTTTTTTAAATACAAATTTAGTGTGATAAAAATATTCATATATTATTCGGGAAGTACAACTTCGCAAATAAAGACTTTTTTGAGTGATTAATTGATCGTACCGCTCACCTTTTAATGATATGGCTCACGTTTTTGCAGCTTCCTCAATTAATGCGTAGTACTTACTCAGTGTCATAAGAGCAGCTCTCGTTGGCTTAGGTGAATTAAACACAGTCCGGGAGCGCCAGGAGTGCATGCGCCGTGGCATTAGCCGCATCTCTGCCACCGCATTCCTCTCCGCCCACGGCCTCGGAGCCTCCGCCTCGCCTGGGCGCCACGCGCGGCGCGAGGGGGCGAGGCTGCGTTCCTCTCTCTTCTTTCTCCTCTTCGAAAGCCGGTCTTTATACTTCTCCTTCTCCGTTACCACTTATTCTTTGTTTTCTTCTTCCTATTATCCATTTTTCTCTACATCTTCGTCTTCTTCGCCTCTTCATCTTCTTCTTCTTCTTCAACTATCTACTTATTCTTCTCTTCAGGACTATCATCTGCGAGCTCCCTCTTCCAGAAACCATTTTACAAGTAGATTTATGGATACAAATTGTATATGACGCTTATCAAAAGGGTCTTGCATGGGCTCCACATTGAAGAAGTGGTACGTTTCAGTGCAAATCTAGCTGGGAAGTTTAAAACGTTAAAATATATTCACGAGAAGTGAAGATATTTTAACGTTCCAACTTTCGATGCTTTATTAATCAGCAATTAATTATTACACAATTTATTTTGACTTCTAATTTTGGTTGTTAATGAAGGAGGAAATCATTTCGATATACACATTATTACTATCACTCAATTTTGATAAATGGTAAATAATTTATAATCCTACATGTGAGTATAAAAAGTTTTTTTAAAATATACCAACAGATATGAATTTTATGGTTAGTTTAAAACCGGCCAATTTAAATCAATCACTTCATTGGTTTTGTCTGGCTCACAATAACAGTTTATAATGGAGTCAGATTTGAGAACGCTGTTGCTATACAAAGAACAGCCGCACTCTCCATGGGCGGCCACGTGCCGCAGAGGCCGAAGTTCACTCAAGCGAGTATGGGAGGTATCCAGGGTCCCTTGTTCCTGACGTGCAAGCAAGCGACCTTACGGTCCTATGGGGCGGCCACGTGCCGCAGAGCCGAAGTTCACTGATCTGCCGACAGGTGTCCATTTCGCCATGGACGCTCGCGTCTCCTTTTACGTCGCGCAATATTTTTCTCTTTGCTGTCGCCGTTTGTCTTCCTAAATTTTCCTCATCTAGTTCATAGTTGGAAAAACATTTTTCCCTAAAACCCCTGTAAATTGTTGATTAAATAAAAATTAATAATAATTATTATTATTATTATTTTATATAATTTTTTTGCTCGCCGTTAAAAAGGAATGGTGGTCCGCCCAGAGCAGTAATGAATCGGCATTCTGACTTTACTGGGAAAAATGCCCAAAAATGTAAATAAGAAATAACAGTCTCCCATTTGCGGTGGATATCGTTCTCATAGTGTTAATTTACTGACTCAAAAACGACGCCTTGCAAAGAAGGCTACATACTTGAAAGTATTGAGAATTTTTGGGATTTAACTTGGGAATCATAAAAGTTGTTCATGATATTTTGCATGCTAAATAATCACATACGTTTTATGAAGTTGAAGATATTATTTTTGAATGATTTTTTTTTCCCAAGAGATAAAAAATGGAGCGGTTTTAGACGTTTTTATAAATTGCAATAATTTCAAACAAAACCTATACAAAAAAACTCGTTTTTAAAAAAGTGGTCCAATTTTTAAAAGATCGTTTTGAAAAGATTTCATCAAGAAAAAATATCTAATTTCAACATAGTAGTTGAAGGAAGAACGAAAAATTTGGGGTTGAAATTTTGAAACTTAGGGTTTCAACGAAACGGACATGCTCCATTCTTTTAAACGATTTCTAGCTAACACTTCACGAAGTTTAGTCCAAATATTTCAAGATTTTTAGAAAACTTAGATTTTTGGGGGGATCATGTAAAATTTCCCAAAAATCAATTTTAAAAGAAAATCATCTGAACAGTGCATTGAGCACAGAGAGATGGTCAGACTTTGTCGCAATCCATTTTCAATAACAAGGACCCATCATAATGGATTATGATTACCAACGTGTTGGAGGAACAAATTCATTATATATAGAATATAAATTTATCCGCTTTCTTCGTTGCCGGGCCGGTAATAAAAAGTTTTCTGTTGAAAATTCCCGATTTCCGGCACGCGATATCAATACCTTCTCTTGTTAAAGTAAGGGCGAGAAAGTAAAAATAATCATGTCACCACGGGCCTGGATTGTGTTTTGTGAGAACTTCCTTAAGCAAGAAAAAAAGGAAATAAGTATTTAAAAAATTAAAAGAAACTTCCTTTATTCTGATTTTTAAAAAGCACCGATTCTTCCCGGACGTCGGAGAAGGAATGACGACTGCGCTTTAAATTTGCATTTCACCGTTCGTCCTTCGGGCCCTCTGCTCCTCGCGGCCTCTGGGGGGCACCGCCGCCCGCGCCTCCCGGCGGACGGGCCCCTAACGGCGGCGACCCCACACGCGCCCGCGCCCGACTGTCCTTTCTTCGCCCGCCCGCCCGGGCCCCGCGGCGCCTGGCAAGCTCGTCGCCCGCCCCGCCCGCCGCGCGCCCCGCCCCCGCCGCCCCCCCCCGCGCCGCCCCCCCGAAACGCTCCGGATCGGCCGCTGGGGCGCCACGCCCGCCCGCGGGGCTCCCCCGGGGGTGGGAAGCGGCGGCGGCGCGGCGGCGGCGAGGGCGGTGCCGAGACGCCGCCTCCTCGCTCTCACGGCCGCCTGCCAGCGCCCTCCCCGGCCGGCTGCGCGTGCCGGTGGCCTCTCCCAGCCTTCCTCTCGCCCTCTGCCGCGCCCTACGGAAGCCATTTTCCGTCCTTTTCGAATGGTCAGAACAGAGACGCACCAGACAGGATGTAATCTGCATGGAACATTAAGTATTGTATTTTTTTGTACAAACAACATTAATTTGTACGACGTTTTTGGTCACATATCCAGGAACTACTAAGTGGCGTTCCTGTCACAACAGCTCAGACACCAACTCTAGGTGCTGCATGTCATAATTGGTTTCTGACTCTTTTTCAACGAAAAACGTTTCTACAAACCAAAAATCAAAACGATTTCTGCGTTCTTATTTCACTCTTTGCCTCTATGCAATTTCTACTCTATTCGCATCAGCGGTTTCGATGATCTTGACCGACATCGTTTCCCGGAAGATGAATCTTTCATCGGGATAATTACACAATTAAAGCCCTTTTGTTCATCATGTTCCAATTCGAAAAAGAACTGTGTGAAAACACTACTTTCATGTGCGCTAGACACTAACTCTCGTATGTTAGCGCTAATTTTTCAAAGTGCCCTTGCGTATTCATCTCCTAAGCGCCTTGCGGTATTCATCGATGCGATCACCCCAAATTTTAAATTTTTTGCGTTATGTTAAATTTATAGAATGTCATTTCATGGGGAAGAGTACAAATATGGTAATTTATAGTGTAAATTTGTCATTTTAAACCCGGGCCCTCATGGTTGTTGATTTTTATGTAATATTCCTTGCGATGGCAAAGTTTTTTTCGTCTCTTTGGGCGATAATAAACAAAGAATAGTGTTTTAGACATTAAAACAATTTTCTTTCCTTTTTTTATAGATCCATTAGGGAAAAATTTGAGAAAAAAAATGCAAACGTCTCATAAATTTGTTTTTTGCCATAATTGTACTAATAAACGAAATAAAATGTTCGTAATACTTTCTTATATACAAATATTTCATTGTTGTTTACATCCCAGAGTCGCAGGCCAATTAACAGCTCATTTATTTCTTCGCTATCCACAGTTGGTAGGCACTCTTAAGGGGGTCTTGCTCATTCAGCAAACAGCGAGCGATCCTCACCAAATTCCCAAAAGGTGGATATTCGAAATGGATTGGTTGTTTCCATGGGCCAAACGCTCGGGGCTTTAGGTGGTTTCAGCACTTCGACATTCGCTTAGTAGCGAATTTCCTCCCCAATACTGAGCAGTTGATGTGCTCGGCGAATATTTGCTTCCTTTGGCGTGTCCAAAGAGACAAGCGGTGGTTTGGGCGAGCAGTGACTGATGCACTTGGCAAATAACAAAACCCGCCATCACACCACTCGGATTCGGAGACCAGTCCTCGCTATTCGCCAAGTACCAAATGTGTGGAATCGCCTTTACGCAGCATGCCGGTCTTTGGGCGCAACAAAGGAAGCAAACATTCGCCAAACATCTCAGCCTGACATTGAACGAAGAACGCGCGGTGCTCGCCGAATATCAGATGTGTGAAATCACTGGAACAATCGCATGTTGCATTTAAACCTGCGACCATTGAGGTCTTGCGACCTCCCGCGACCATTGCTGATTGATTGTTTTTTTAGCGATTCCCTGGCCGTCAAATGTTGGTCATTAGTCTTGTAGTGTAGTGCATGTTGATTCCTCAGAATTTGGCGGTGATCTTCACCCCGCTGGATGGTGAGATCTGGCGCCGACCTGAATCGGCTATCGAGTTTTCCCCAACCAGGTATCTCCACCAGCGGGCTCCCCTTTGCCGCGGAAGCTAAAAGCTCCCAACCGGTCTCGGTGTGGATGGTGATTTAATTCATGGAGTATGTTTATAAGTGTAGGGTGAGGATAGGACAAGGAAGAGGAAGGAAAGATCGTGGCCGTTTGTTAGGGGATTTTCTCCGGCATTCACCTCGTGTTGATCGGAGAAACTACGGGGGACTACCGATCAGAACAGCCGGCCGCTAGTTTCTCTTTCAGACAGCGACTGAATTCGACCTAGTTGACAAGCTAGTGTCAAAATCCTGCACCGTCGGAGCTCTACCTAGGACCTCCCCGGGCAAGGACATCAGTTAATGCCCTGAGCCACCTCCTCCAGTGCGACCATTGCTAAAATGTTATTTAGCCCCACCCTAACAAAAACACCTAATTATGAAGCTTTCTACAAACTGAAACCAGAATACGAACCTGTTTTTGGTGGCGGTTTCAGAATATATTCAGCGAAAGAATAATGCTCTCGGATTCGCACTTGCTGTTTTTTTAATGGTTTTCGAACTGGTGCCTTGACACGAGCCTTTTCGTTCGAAGGGCGAAGTCGGTGGCTGTGGCGCTGGGTTGGGAACAGGAGGAGACGGCCCACACGCGCCGGTGGACTTGGGCCCCTAGCGGTCCTTTATCAGCAAGCGGGGGCGGCGGCCACGGAATCGGTAGGGCGCACAGCGCCACGACGCTAAGGAAGGAAAGGGAGATTCGCGGAACCAGACGCCAAGCAAAAAGAATGTTTGTACGCATTTGGCGTTGTTGGATCAGTAGTCCGACTTCGCCGGCTAGCTACCGGTGTGCCTGAAACCTGGGTCTAATTAAATCCCCAGGCTTGGGGATAAAACAACATAGGCGAACATGACGTATTCTCTTCACCGTAACCAGCAAGATCCGCCTGCTTGAGCTTTTATTTGTTCCACAGCTACAGAAACAAGGCGTTTCCCTAAATGAACGCTCAACTCTATTTTGCCTCAGGGGGAATCAACCCGGGACACAGCTCGGAAGCTATACGCTGCCATGAGATATCAGAGACTGCGAATGAATAAGCAGGAAACTAAGTGTTGTCAGTTTAATTTTTTTTGAAAAAGTACCCAAATTTCGTTCAAAGCGTGCTTTTCAGCTTCTATCATTTCTACGTCGTTCTCAGTAAAAATGAAAATTCATTTTGGCCCCAAAACGTCAACGTTACGTTACCAACGTTTTATAAAATAATAATTTAAGAAGCATTCCTTTCATAAGAAGACAAAAGTCAAACTTTCATTCTATCCTCTTATACGCATTCGACAGAACTCCAAATATCACTCCAAAGTATTTTCTAAAATGCATTAGAGCACAGAAAAAACTTACATTGCTTGCAGATTTCCTTTTAAGGTGACGTCAACATTAAAAGGTTGAGCTTCTTAAAAACAAATAATTGGAGGTGATGAATTGATTTCAATAACAGTGTTCGACATGTTTATGTAGTTCTGCATCAAATACTACCGAGCGAAAGTGTTTGATGTGTAATCATCATTACTTGGCGCCCCTGATGTCGATGATCCGCATTCCTCGATGGGGCTGAATCATCGTGCGAAGGCGTGACAATATTCCCCCGGGAAGGTCCTTACTAATACAGTCTGAGGGTTTTTGATTAGTTTTTTCCCGGTGCTTCAACTGCTAAAGTCGTTAGTCCTGTAAGTGTGTGCATGTTTTATCGTCGATTCGGGAAGATGGGTGATCTTCCCTCGCTGGCTGGCGAGATTGGCGCCGACAACCTGGACTTCGGCGCCTTTACAAACCAGGTATTTTCACCAGCACGGGCCTCCGGGCTGGGACGAGCGATAACCTCCCGACTGTCTTCGAAAATTGATAGTGTAGGGCATGTGAGTGTTGTAGGTAGGGTGAGGACGGGAAAAAGGAAGAGGAAGGAAAGATCGCGCGTGGCCCGTGGCCAGTTTGTTAGGTATCTCCGGCATTCGCCTGGTATTGATCGGAGAAACCACGGAAAACTACATGTCAGACAGCTGGCCGCTAGAATTCTCCTCAAGACAGCGGCTGTATTCGACCAATACTTCTGAAGACCAATTGCCAAAGTAGTATAATAGGCTTATGAAATGATAAAGATTTTCTAGATGCCGGAAAAGCACTGGGTCTTTTATTCTCATTAAATCACTTGTGCGCAGGTGGCGCTCTCTTTACAGTGTATGCAGCAACAAGGGAAAGCGACGCGGATGATGACTTCAAAACCGCGATATTTTCAGGGGAAAATGGAAAAATAAAACATTTCTTATCAATTTGAATGGACTAAATTTAATTATCATGTAAAGCTGGTATCTAACATCAATACTTAGTGATCTAGATTTTACATTGTTGATTTTAAATTTTTTAAAAAATCTTTCACCATGGCAAAGTATAATTATTAAAAAACAGTTAATTTAACTTCATTTCAAAACAAAGTGATTTTGATAGTGTCTGGATACAAGGAATGTCTACGAGTACCGTCTAGAAACACTAAATTTTGCGAAGAAAGGAGAACGTTTTCCTTCCGAGAAAATTGCTCTCAATCTCGCACAAAAAAAATCAAATAGTATTTGTATGGATAATTTGTGATTATTTATTATGGCATGATTTTCATTCAAAATTTGATAAATAAACTAAAAGGAAACAATTTGAAGTATTTCCATGAGACATTATTAAGATTACAGTGCAATAGTTTAAAGGAAGGGGCGCCCAAATTCCATTACCGTAGAGCTGCGGGATGAATGGCGCATTTTCCGTTGTTCCCTTTGTTCCTTTTTTTTTTTTAAAAAAAATACTAATTTTGCTGTTTTGAAATATCTGGAAATATTCCTTGTGCAATGAAGGATTGAAAATGTGGGTTAATGGGTGTATAACGGCGAGTGCTCACGTTTTTAATAAACAATTCTAAATTCATCTAAACCAGATGAATATTTTTTTTTAGTTTATTGGCTATTCTGAGAATTTTGTTGGAAGAGTTTTGTAAATAAACATCGTTCGAATTTTTAAGAAGCATTGATGTTGAATTTTGTGGTTTTAGTCCCTTCGTGAGATCAACCGCAATTCTAGAAAAGTGTTGGTTGAAGATATTCGCACCTTCTATCTTCATTACTTGTTTCTACTTTCATTATCCTTTAAGACAACATTCTCTACGAAATATCGTGATGACGTGGTCGTATTTTTACGATATTCCACATTGCTTTAGTTTTGTTTCTAGATTAAAATTATTATATAATTAAAATTAAGGTAGAATAACCTGTGGATTGAGAAGTTAGCATTATTTATTTATTTATTTATTTATTTATTTATTTTAAAAAACGTTTTTAATTGGTTCCCATTTCACCCAGTCATGCTAGACCTCTTCAGAACTTTGTTTAGTATAAAAAATCTATTCAATGTGTATAATAGAAGCTCTAAACACTGCAATGTATTTATATCCTTGCTATTGCTTTGGTCATACCATGTGCTAACTTAAGATATGGGTATCATTATTTTTTATGTAATGTTTTGTCAGTTTTGTCAAATCATAATTCTTCCATGTGATAATAGTTTCTCATCTTAATTTATATTCCCCATAAACAAGAATATCATTTTGACAATTTAAATTAGAGGTTAGAGACTATTTCGCTCTAAATTGATGCCGGAAATACTCGAGTGTGAAAATCCACTCTCTAAGAACGGTCATCTAAGTCACTCGAATCGAGGGTGTAATCCGTCCAACGCCGAGTAAATTCACTCCAGAAGACGACTGGATTCCACTCGTATTGCTAGGTTTAATTCTGGGTTTGACATGACATAAACATATTTTGATGTAGCCTTTTAATTTTTCAAAAACTACCCAAATGTATGTTTGAGTATAATTGTAATATTACGTAACGTTTACAAATATTGCGAGAAATTCCATGTTGTTGTAACATAAGTAGTTGTTTTATTCGATTTTTAACCTGTCGTTGCATTTTCCTTCTCCTCAGTTTAGCTTTGTACTTCTTTACATTTTGCTTCTTTAATGTTTGTATTCATACACATATATTTCTACATTATTTTTCATTCATAAGCAATTAGAAAAATTCATATTACTGCATCAAATTATTAACAAAGATTTCAATATATTGCATGTTTATATTTAACTTATGAATAGTAAAATGTAAAAGATAAATTGTACAAATATAAATTCCATGATATGATGAAGAATTTTGAATCGTTACCAGTTCAACGATAACAGATTAAATCCCGCCATCTCACATTCTTGAATGGAAATTTAAAACAGACAAACCAAATAACAGGCTACAGTTTCTTACAACGAATGGACTCCAATAGACGACATCATAGATATTGGGAGGCCTTAACTTACGATGGGGGAAAATCTGGAACGTATCCAGCGGAAACAACGGGACTCCGTTCCGGGAAAAATCGAAGGCCGGCGCCTCCGGGCAGTGCCACATTGGGCTTGATGAATGCGTCGTAGGGCCCTCGTTAACACGGGTGCTCCTCTGCGCCGCCGCCGGCACGAGGCAGGAGGAATCCGGCACACAATGGAGAAGCCAGTAGCGGCCAGGAGGTGCTGGCGACGACTCCCGTGGAAAATGCTTCCAAATGCCGAACAAAGCGAGCGGAAAATCAAGGAACGAGTCAAAATTACTGTAGATAAGTTACAATTTCAGGCACTTCATCATCTAAAATGGAATTCAATGAAATTCTAAACTTTAATCAGTTTTACATGATCTTAAACGAAGAAATTACGCTGATTCGTGTAAGAACAATTATAGAGTCGTAGGAAAACGCTAACTTAAATTACTTTGGCCTTCTTTTAATAGACTGATTGATTCATATTTCCCGGGCACGTCAGCTGCTGTGATCATTAGTCCCGTTAGAGTAGTGAATGTTTCGGAAGGTGGGGGAGATTTTACGTCGCTGGAGGTTGGCATCAAACGTCGACCAGCACGCCAGATTGCGGTTTTCTCCCTCGATATATTTCCTTCTGTTGGCCCAGTCGGAGCAAACTGTAAGCTCCAGACTAGTTTCCAGACGTGTGTGGTATTGTAGTGCATGTAAGTGTGTATTTGTGTAAGGGGAATGAGAAAATAAGGATGAGAAAAACAATATCGCGCTGTTCGTGGCCCATTTGTAGAGATGCGGCTCCGGTATTCGCCTGGTGTCGATCAGAGAAACCACAGAAAATTGTCGATGAGAGCAATATGGCACTAGAATTCTCCTCCAGAGAGGTTGAATTCGACTTTGCGCTTCGAAGAAGATTCAAGTTCTCATGATCACTTTAACTAAGATATGAATCCTGTATATAATACACAGCAAGAGACTAATGAATGTGTTCTGTTTATAATTGGATGGATATTTAGAACACCATGAAGAGGAAGAGTTTCTCTGAGCTCTACGCACTCCAATAGATTTATTTGGGTAGCAGGAGAAGTTTCTCCGTGGAGCGCGTGCTTCCCCGTGGACGCTCTGCCCCGCCCCGCCCCGCTCCGCGCTCGCCAGGGCCGTCCTGCGGGACAGCCCGCGCCACCATTCCACCCCCGCCCCGCGCCGCCGCGAGCCGTCATCAATTCCTCGGAGCAGATGCAGACGCCCGATATTGTTTCTTCGGAAGTGAATCGCCGCGCGACACGAGGCGAGTGTGGGCGGGCCTACGCGGGGAGTGTGCAGGCTGGGAGGCAGGCGGTGGAGATGGTGGGAGCGGCACTGGAGGTGGCGACGGGGCAGCGGGGGAGGGAGGACGATGAGGGTGGCGGAGTCAGGAAGACTGATAGGAATGACATTAGCAGCGGACGAGGACATGGAACGTGCAAGTGATGAGAAGATAACAGTGCAGAGAGAAGAGACAGTAAAGGAAAGTAGGTATATTGCTATTAGGATGTGTGTGGGTATCACAATGATTGGTACCAGCCTTCCTATGTTTAGTTTCAAAATGTTAATTATTTCCCACAAAATCATGGAAAGCCGTATGTGTTCTTAAACAGTGCGACCATTTTATAAATGTGCCAGTTGCGCGGGGATTTGGCCTCGACGAACGAAGCCACGTATTCCGCGAAAATCGAGACAGGGTGATCGGTAGAATCGCCGAAGGAAGAAGCTAGCATTTCGCCACCGGAAAATGTAAATTGTACTCACGTATAGTACATAATGAAAGTGCTCACCGTCTGTTTTGGTGCATTCATGACATATCCCAAACAAGTTCTAATTTCTAGATAAAGAGTGTCGTGTGGTATTCGTAACAATCTTTTCCTGTACATTGTGCCTTAATTCTACATCTATGTGGGAATTTTTCTCACATATGTGATATTTCAGAAATCCCCATAGAAAGAAATCGCACGTAGTCAGTTTAGGAGAGCGTGCAGGCCACAAACCATGTGTGATAATTGTCTCGATAAATGGCATCTAAAGCCTTAAAAACTGATGCTGTATGTACGATTGGAGTCCTGTTGGAAATGATCGTAATTTCGCTCTTTTGTTTTGTCAACATTTGAAAGAGTCTGGATATGATTCTCATAAAGATTTGCATTTATCACTTCCGTGAACAATGAGATCCCAGTTCGTCTGATTGCTCATCATACACAGAGTTTATAGCGAGTAGCGGTCATTGGTGAACAATGTGTGTGTGTTTCTTTCCACTAGTACACCTTGAATTCTTAATTTTTTTCACCAGCACCACAACGTTCACACGCCAAATACAACTTAAAAAAGCAGACAATGCTCTAGGCCTGTAGCATTCGTTGCTGCGTGATGGAGGAAGCGAAAGATGCGAAGAAAGAACGAGGGAAGTGGTGGGGGCCACAGATGGCGCGAAGGGAAGGAAACCGGACGAGTGAGACATTTAGGTATTTGTTCAAACACAGAAAATGTTCATATCGTGCATTGTGGTCTTCGCCTACTTATTAAGTTATGAACTACAAATCATATTGCTCACAAAATATTTTTTACGAGGCAGACATTTCTAGCCACTTGGTGTCTCAAGGAGAGACTATATTCTGCCGTAATCGGCAGTCACAATCCAGAGTGACTGGCGAAGAAGGAAGATGATGATTTTGTAATCTCTAAGGTCGTGGAGTTATTATATCAACAGGAGATATTATCCTCTCGGGTACAAAATTTGAATGGGAAAGATGAGTGGGAGATTGGCGGAAAGAGAGAGCTTATTTCCTTCCCATCATTCGGCGCGCGATGGTGTATCAGTTAGCGTATTGGACTGCTATACCCAAGTTTGCGGTTCGACCGTGATTGAGACGATCGAAGCCGTGGGTTTTGGTCGAAAAAATTCATACGCCTTCTTCGGAGGAAGTAAAGCCGGCTGTCCATGTAAAAGATCCTCAGCCTAAATGATGTCTCTGAACTCCTGTTTCGTCGTCCAAGTAATACCTTCTTTCTCCTAGCAGGTGAAAGGGCGTAACAAATTTGCAGTGGCAGGCGGAAGAGCAGGCCTCGTGGCCTGAGTATCGCCACGTAAAATAAGGCAAATTCAATTCAATTCATCTGTGAGCTGGCGATTGGGACTGAACGGAAGGTGGTCAGCCGAGTGACCCGTCTACTGTAGTGCGCGCACGAGCGCGTGGTCACGTGGGAGCGCGGCCGAGGCGAATCAGCCGGTAGAGCACAGAGAGCCTGTTCGCTTCCCATCTTAAGAATTAGAGACACATATGGAAAGTTATGCTTATTTCTCATTGACAATTTTACTTGGCATTTTGATTGATGGTTTCGTGTTTCGAGGGCAAGTCGACTGCGTGGTCATTTGTCCCGTTAATGTATAAAATGTTTCATTTCGGAGGTGACCGTGTTCCTCCTCTGCTTGATGTGAGATCTGGAGCCGACGTACACGTCAATCGCGGGAATTTCCCTGAAGGTATTTCTCCTAGTGGGGCATCCCAGCCAAGACAAGTCCAAAGTACCGACTCGTATGCCGATTATGTGTGTAGTATAAGGGGAGTGCAGGAAAGGTATGAAAATGAAAATATCGCGAACGGTCCGTACACCGATTGTAATGTAATGTTACGGAATTTGCCTAGTATTGGTTGGAAAACGAGACAAAACTACCGAGCTCAAAGCCGGTTGCTAGAATTCTCTTTCAGACAGCGTCGGAATTTGCCTGGTTATTTGGCTAGTATCGATAATCTGCCACCGTCGGAACTCCATACCCTAGGACCTCCCAGTCACTGCGAATCAATCCTGGTTCGAGCTAAATTCAAGCCAGTTGGTCGTTTGCCGATGAAGGACGAGGCGTGTAGCGCCTGCTCGCAGGCGAGGGCGTGGCGTGCAGCGGGGCGACGACAGCGTGGGACCGCGCGCGCTCATCGCCCATCGCCCATCGCCCACCGCCCGCCCTGGGCCTCTCGGCGCCCCCTCCTCTTCTCCCATGTCTCGCCGGAGGTCGGTTTCGCCTCTGTAATCGGAAGAAACCCTCGACCTCGAAGGAAACAAAACAATGCGTTTTCCGCTTCCTTCCCGTATTAGGGCCTTCATCGAAATGATGTACGTCCTGTGACGGAGATAAATTGAATCTCGGCAATCTGATCTCCGAAGCGTCCGTCGACCAAGGAAGATGAGAATCGGAGCCGCAGGTGAGGAAACTCGAGGTGAGGAGTGATACGGGTTCATTTCATTTCTAGGCGACGCAGTTGCCACGACGGATACAATTTGTTGCGCGTCTGATCGTGTTAGTGATTCAATTTGTTGTGAATCAAGAAAAACAACTCCCAGACTGTCTGATAAGAAATTATACATATTAGTTCCGGCTACAAACATAATAAACACATGCGTTATCATGACCATCTGTTACATTTATTTGGTCCTTTCGTGTTTCAAATCAGTGTCACAGCCTCGTTTTGTTGCTACATTCATCTTGATGTACGCCTATAGATTTCAGAAATTTATACTTTCACAGTAATATTTAACGCTAAAATATGAAATAATAAATTATTTTCATGGTTTCAAATCTCACTGAAATACACTATTTATTGATAATATTTTGTGAATTTTTCTTCATTATTAAGATTATAATGCAACCAGAAATGAACACTCTCAGAAGAAATGTATTCAGAAGTAAACATATTCAGAAGTAAGGTATCCATGCACCAAAGCTTCATAGCACATCTAAACAACACTTTCATTGGTGACGTTTTAACGTTACAACATTGACGTAGTTTTAACAAAACCTTTCTTTGAGATACGTGGGACGCCTTATAGCAAAATTTCATCAAAATCCGTGATGACCGAGCGGGAAATCCAAGATCCCTTGAGATTGAGATTGATGATGAGAATCAGTGGTGCCATAGTAACAAGGCTGCGTTGCTTCGTAAATAACTCTCCTTTGCCTTTCCATCTCGAACTCGAAAGCAAGAGGAACAGGGACTCGGGATTAAAGGTTAGTAAACGCCTTCCAGCGCTTGGACCCAATCAAGCCCGTTCAGTCCTCATGAATGAGGATGGACAAAACGAACCTCGTTCCAGATTTTTGGATATTTCTCCGTTCCTTTGCCTCCAATTCCGCCATTGCTCCTTCATCATTCACCTCATTATCGTCGCTATCATTTGCATGATGAAATAAATAAATACCTTCTTTGGCGACTAATTAGATCATTCATCAGTCATGGATTGCATTGACTTCAACGGTTGAAGGGTTTCTAAACCGCAATGGAGGTATGAAATAACCCCAAACCATGCTCCCCACGTTGTGACGTGAGTGAATGAAGCGAGGGATGGATTTTGCGGTTCTCGTGAAGTCGTGGGAGGAGAGAGCGTGAAGATCCGTTGGCCTGAGGCCTAACCAGTGGGACGTGAAGCCGCGCGCAGAGTTTGCAGGGCGCTTCTGGAGCGTGGCGTCGTGTGGGAGGCTACCTCATGGGACAGCAGCGCTCCTCTTTTAAGCAGCGCCGCCCTGCTGACCACAACGACAACAAAACACGCAAAATATAAGTTGTATGTATTTCGCGTTATTGGGTCGGTAGTACGGCTTCGTCGGCCAGCTATCAGTGTCCCCTATCCTGGGCCTAGTTAAATTCCATGATCGACGGGAATTAGGCGACATGAGAGCGAACATGACTTATTCGCTTCACCGTAACTAGCAGATCCGCCTGCTTGAACTTTTCTTCGTCACACAGCTACAGAAACGTGAATGTTTGTAAGAAAGCTACAACTCTATTTTAGCCTCGACCGGTATCGAAGCCGAGACCACAGCACGGGAAGCTAGGACGCTGCCTATGAGATATCCCAGAAGCTTAATAATAATAATAATAATAATAATAATAATAATAATAATAATAATAATAATACCTAGTACTTAACTATTGTCAATAAGAGCAACATAATTGAGGAGTTGGCAAAATATTGCTTATAACGGAAAATAAAGCCTGAGTCTGACACACTCACACACTTACTGTAACATTGCCGTAAACCCTTGCTATTATGGGAAGACATGCCGAAATATCTCAGGAAGAGCAAATTCAAGCTGTGCGAGTATTTTTCAGGAACATTCGATCGTATTACGAACGTGGTCATTCAAGAGCAACCTGAATAGGAAGACTTCTCAGAAGAGACATATCAAGGTTTGGTCGTATTTACAGTGCACGATGTGTAAAATGGCAGGTGTTTCACATTTACGTGATGAACTGAAACACTCATAGTCATCAACCAGTGACAACAGTTCGGCATTGTACATCTCTATATTTTTTGTTGTATTATATTTTTATTTTGCAGTACAACGTTCAGCTGTGAGACTCTTCAGTTGACTGACCGAGCAACTTTGTACCAACAAAGTGTGAGGGAGGTAACTTCTTGTAACCTCCCTGATTGTGAATAAATTAGGTTATATCTTCCACCAAGATTATTGTAGAAATTTAGAAAAGCGATGACAGGATTTAGAAAAAATACGATGGAGGAGATAGGTAAATGCAAGAAATGTTCTTACCTTATCTAATGTCGGAGAGGTATTGAAGAAAATGTGAAATGGAGTCTGTTTCTTAGACAGGAGAATTTATTAGGGGTTGATCATATTCTATTTCGTATGTGACTGATTCTTGTACATGATTTAATTTATTGAAAATTATGTGCCAGTTTGCAATAAAGGAAGTAATCTGTCGGTTCTATTGCAAGATCGTTGTGCAGTGTCTTATTTCAGACAAACAGGGGCATCAACAGTTATTCTTAAGATTTTGTTTAGAAAGATTTGTACTTATTTAATGTGGTTGGGACAACTCTATATGATGCAAGATTTACACTGATCTTATTATAAGAGCAAAGAGACTAAATTGTCATCCGGAATACAGAAATAACATTGAATCTCTTAGTTGATGTAATGTGCCCTGTAAAGGAATGTAATCGCTAGGGACTAGAAAAAGTTGAAATTAGAGTTAAATAATTTTCTGATGAGATGGGATGTATGTGAGATATGATACCGAAATATTTCCTTTATAATTGCCGGTCAAATCTCTATCCAAGAGTCTGAACACAAATCTTGCAAAACGTTCCTTAACGATTACCACCTCTCGTAAATTCTATTGACGACGCAAATTGCGGAAAGCGTTGTAGAAGAACAGCATCACAAACCTTCTCCTCGGAGCAACCCGCCTGCCCCGCCACGCGCGTCTCATGGAGGCTCACGCCACTCCGGCGCGGAAGGGCCTCTTCAAATGCGCGCCTACGTCAACATGGGGCTCGAGTTGAAACACTATCCGCTGCCGGAAGCCTCGACCCTCTCCGCACCCACGCAGATCTTCACTCGCTGCCGCCGCGACGCCCGCTCGCCCCCAAGCCCACTGCTTGAAGAAGCTCTGCCTTTCCGCACCTCTTTCGATTGGAAGGTCACTCCTGGTCCCTGTCAAGAAGGTTCTCCGGATCGACTCATTGCAAAGCCATTGTGCTCAGTCGATGACACCGTCCACATCTAACGGACTTCGTGTGAGTAGTACCAAAATTTAAAGAAAAAAAAAGGACAGTTTTTGGAAATCTTGTTTTAAAAATTGCCTTTATTTTGTCTTAAATTACTGGAAAGCTATACATACTTTGGAGGAAGTTTATACTATGTTCCCTTTTAAAGATGTAACTTTCAATAACAGATTCTATTGAGAGGAAAAATCTTCATTTTAAATACTGTAGTTGTAACAACACACGGAAAAAATTGCACATCTTTTGCAATTATTTAGAAAATTTAAAAAAAAACTGAAAGGTGCACTTTTTAAGAGTACTGTATGCAATCTGAGAACAATGTTTAATCGAAATATTGGGGCCTTTCTGAGAAAAAAATTGAAATGTTTTGAGACTTCGTGCAACTACCCCCCAAAATTAATACCTGGATTTCTAATTCAGATGGCGGCGACATCAGCCAGATCGGTTGTGGCATTGCAATGTTTTTGTGCAAAAACTACAGTTTAGCCGCTGGCTTTGTTCACAGACAGATGGAGAGTCATTTCGCTATAATCCAATGTTTTGATATCAAGGACTAACAAAATGGGGATTCTGACTACGCAGTTCGATAGAAGAAGTAATTTACTACATATACGAACATGAATTCTTCACTTTTGCGGAATTAGAGATCTACGATACGCTTTTTCCTGCCGAGAAATTGCCGTTTTTCGGCGCAGCATTACGTACCTTTTCCTATACTACGTATGTAGTATACGAGGAATTAAAATGTAGTCGTGAAATTTTAGGTGCGTAATTCTACGAATGTGTAAAAAACTATCATTAGTTTACGACTATCCCTTTGCGTCAGCTCAAAGCAGAAGGTGTTGAAAATAGAACAAAGTACCTCCACGACAACGCGCTAGCGAAAAAAGTGCAGTATCAAACCATAAGGGTATACCGAAGCCTGGTATCTATTCGTTAATTTTTCAAGGCTTTGCAAATAGAAACAATGCAACGATGATTTTTTGTAGTTTAAAATTATGTAGATAACAAAAGGCAGTATTTTTTTATAGTTTCACAATAGTTATAAACGTTAGCACTATTTCTACTTCCCAAGAACTTCTTTCACGGAGTTAAAAAATACTTTTTCTATATTTTCGGGTAGGATTACATAAAAAAAATATTCAGAACTGATTTTCGATATTTTGAACGTCGTATAATAATGTTTTAGCAATGTGGGCAAATCCTTCCACGAATGTCACTAGTGAAAAACGCACAGATGGTTCTATACAATTACAAAATTGGAAACAATTTGCTTATGTCAATTTACTCTTTAGATCTAGAAAAAGTTTCGAGATGCTTGAAATCTTATATTAATGCTGAATATACTGCATCTCCCCTTCAAATGAAAGAAATGCTGAATCAGTTAAAATATTAATTTGATATATTTCAAAATATTCCAAACCTTTTGTTGAACACAATTTCCAGCATTATGTCGGACACATTAAACAGAGAGGAAAATACAAAGAGGGAAAAAATAAATTAGATTTTCGTAGACTATACATATGAGAAATAGTTTAAAAATCAAATTTCTAAGATGATATGATTCATTTGATCATTTCAAAGCACATGTCATGTATTAGAAAGGCTCTAAAATTTAGTAATTTTTATTCGAAAAAGATCATTTTACGACTAAGATTATTGTCGTATTAAGGTGCCGGGGAACGAAATGATACTCTAATATCCTGTAGTATTCAAACATTGATCATAGAGTTTCTAAAACAAAACCAACATTATGATGCAAACGCTTTACGAAGTTATTCACATAACTACAAAATGTATCGAGAAAACCGGCAAGTGAATACGAGGCATTCAATAATATGTCTGCTTTTAGAAAATGTATTTTCGTCTGACTGAAACATCATTGAAATTGTTACCATTTTGTTCCTGGAACCTTCGTTTGATCTATATTTCCGCTGTTTTTCAGTTTATATTATCCAGTTAATGTAAAGCTAAGATTAATATTCATGAAAATTGATTAAATTATGAAGTATTTACATTCACATTAAACAAAGTGAACTACTTTAACAATTTCCTTTCCAAGATAACTGATATTTTATTAAGTTATCGCATTACAGAAGTCGAATGTTCGCCATCTGAGAGATGGTTACATTACCCCAATTACGACATTTTACATGGTCTTAGGTAGACGTCTGTCGGGTTAGTATCAAATGCGCCCTGCGGGGCCCGCTCCATTGTCTATCCCTTTGCTTGTTTTTGGATCTGCGCACGGCTGTTTTTGTTTTCGAGGGTTGACATAAATCCGCGTTGGTTTAAAGCGCTGTCTTCGTTGCATTCAGCTGGGGAAGATGACGAAACAAAAAGTTCGTCTCTATCTTCAGGGAAAGGAAATTGCAAATAGAGGGTAGAAGGGAAAATTTTATAGCACCATGTTTAGGGTTAACTGTTCATTGAGGATAAGTGGGAAAAAAATGCGAACATTGTCCTTATCAAAAAAACCTTCACATCAAAATGCGTATTTTTACGAAATAATATGAGACTATAAAAAATGAAGCAACTCATACAAATGATGGTTTTTTAATAAAGAGTAACTCAGGGCCCTCTCCCCCAATTTTGTGAGCCGACCCCAATGAGCCTGTAGATTTTTGTTGCATTTTTTGGAAGTGAAAACCGGAAACCCCTTTTACACCCGAAGAGAACACATATTTTTTTTAAATTGGAAAACCCCCTTTTAAATAATAACCTATTAATTACATGACCTGATTTAGTCAGACGTAAGGCCTTTAAGCCATTAAAAAACCCACCCTAAAGCATTCTAATCTTCAAAACTTTAACAAATGGTCTCTCCATCGCATCAATGCCCGGGCAAAAAACCATGGGTTCCTGGGGAAAAATGCCTGAAGGAACAAACCTGTCAGAAGCCCGGGAATATGCTATTCAATGTAAATCTTTCTACTTTTTTTTTGCTGGCGCGGACGTCATTATCTCTTGACTTTGGCCCCTCAACCCAAAAGGAAACTGCGTCTAAAGTTATTTACCTCTGGGCTTAGTTTTGAACACCCATTTCATTTGTTCCCAAATGTGCTCATTTAAATACTTAATGGTTTACTTATTTGTTTGTTGATTTACTTATTTACTTTCTATTTAATAATTTATTTTAAAATTTAAATTTAAATTTAATAATTTAGTGTTATTAATCAAAATTAATTATAAATAAAAAAAGGAAAGAACTTCCCAAAAAAAGGGTTTCATATTTTTTATGATTGTTTCCAATATTTTGACATCTAAATCTATTACCCCGGATCTATCTCTAGCGTACCTGCGAGAACTCTCGTGTATTATACTCCGCTGAAAACAGTGACCCTTCATGGTCACGATTTGGGGGAGTACATTTAAACCTTTCTTTATGAATACGATAAAAAAAAAGTAAAAAAAGGTTAAATTTTTACAATGTAACAATTTATTGAAAAATTTGTATAATATAAAACCCCACAAAAAGAATATACGGGGTTCAAATATTTTATTTTTGTATTTTAGATTTTTTTTTATAAAGTGAGAAAGTTTGGGATCTGAAACCCCCAAATTTAAAAAAAAGTAAATTTTTTAGTGGAAAATTTGGGAGAGGTGGCCCAGAATTTCCAAATGGGGGCAAGACAAGACGGGCCGGGGGCGGGGCAGGGGATGGGGGTTTCAATGGAATAAAAGAATAGCCCCGCCGCAAGAATAAATGTAATTCCTTTTCGTAGCAATAATTTTTGTAATAAATCCCCGGGAAACCCCGGGGGTTTCCCTTATAAACCCCGGACAATTAATAATTAATTTATTCAATTTTTCTTTTTGTTTTCCTTTCAGTCTACGCTTTTTTCCCCCCCCTAATTCCTTTTCCCATTGCCCAAAAACATTCATAAAATGTTTCTAATTCCATGGGGGGCGACAAATATTTCAAAAAATGAGTAAATTTAAACTTGTAAGAAAAGTACTAGGGACAGTCATTACTAGGGGCGGATTTTATGACAAATCATCGCCAAAATTGGCCAATAAAATGCTTTTAAAATGTTTTTAAAAGGTCCTAAAAGCAGACGCAAAAACTTGATCAAAACCATTTCAGATTTCACTTCAATAATTCAGTTTTAAAATAAGCAATAGAGAAGTTTTAAAAAGTTATCACAATATTGTCACCCCCTTTCTTTTTCAAAAGGACAAACCCTCCTCCCTTCGGTAGGGCGGGATGGTGAGCAACTAACAGTCCCCCACTGGATTGGATTCGTCGTCAAATCAAGCCTGTCCGACCCCCCAGATAAATTACCTCGTTTTTAAGGGGAGGTAGGGCCCTTAGTAATAATCCAATTACTCTTTGTCTGACTAATTGGATGATAAGTCTAACATTCACATGAAAAAAGTTCAATGACTTCTTTCCTGGGGGATAGGGCCCTAAATATGCACTGGGATTTCAAAAGAACATCATAGTCGTATGTTTTAAAACAATAACCGGATAAAATATTTTATTTAAAAAAAATTACACTGTACACTAATTGGTCTAGAGAATTTTTTATAATCAGATTTGAAACAAAACTGGGAAAAAAATGTCACGAAAACCTTTTCTGAATTATAATTTAAAACCCTTTTTCTGTTTTTTTTGAATACAGCACAAATTCAAGAAAAAAAATCCGTGATAACCCTTTACATAAATACCATTACACAATTTTGCTGGAAAAAAATAAAAAATACATACAAAAATATTTCTATATGAAAACCTTTACATCAAATATTCCAACGTTTACACGAAACAGAACAGTTTTTTTTAAAAAAAATAATTTTAATTCTCCCGCACACGATATTTAGTTTAGGATGATCAATTTATAATCAAGTACTTTTTTTATTACCATACTGGTAACTCGTTACTCAAGTGCATATCTTATTTCCAGAAAAGAATCTCCCCCCGTTATTTCAATGCAACATTTATAACAATCACTTAACGAAACCTGTTACAAAAAAACACAGAAAAATTTTATCTTAAATTTACAATAGTCCCTTTTTATGTATCTGAATTCAGTAACGAATCTATAACCTAGGGCATTCACACAGAATTTAAATTTTCTTTACGGGAAAATTTTATATGATTACAAGCACTAACCTCTGAACTGATAGTCGTGAAAATTCTGCAATCTGGCTAGCACCTCAATTTATAATCTGGGTTGAATCAGATAAACTCACGGAACTCGTGGGGGGCGACGGCTCGACGTTTTCTCGAGGGCGTCCCAAGTTTGAAGCGGCTGCGAAGAAATTTTCCATTGCCCTCAATTACGTCCCAAAATAAAATCGGGGGGTTTGCGACTGCTTTTCCCCTCCTTTTTTCAGTGACGTTGTATGTACGCCGAATGAAGCCAATTCGGGGTTTTAATAAATCAACGATAGTTTTAAAGCTGAAATAAAATAATTATAGTATATTTCCATACTAAAATTACTCATTCAAGTTTATGCGTTTCCACGCTGGTTCCCGACGAGTATAAATCTTATTATTCGTTTATTAATTGTTCTCCATTCAACTATACTCATACCTTATAATATTTGTTTTTCTTTAAGCAAGTTATTTTAATCAAATAATTACCTTATTCTAAAAACTTCAGTAGTCGATATTTCCCAGGTGGGGATCCCTTGTTTTAAACCCTTTTCGCGGGTACCGTTTCAGTCGCCTTCATTCCGAAAAAAAAAGTCCCAATCTCCTTTAGTGGTTAAAAATTCAGTAAATCCATTGGTCTTCCCGGGGTTTCAAAAATATATATATATATATATATATATATATATATATATATATATATATATATATTTGTCATCTGCCTTTCGAATTTTTTACGAGCGCATGCCTTCTCTGAACTACTTGGGAAACTGTTGGGAAAAAATTTTCTTTCATCAGGCGTAATCGTCGGGTTACCTGATAACTCCTGGTCTAATAGGTCCGATAGATGTATTAAACGAAAATAAATTTATATTTTTGTGATGTAAACGTCTGAGCGGTTACAATATAGGTAAAAAATGACTTATTAGTCGAAATCGATGAAAAATGCAAAAACCTGCCATATAAAAAAATGAGTCAATTCTTTGTTATAATATAAAAATAATGTCTATACAAAAAGGCATTATTTTAAAGTTAAAAGAAAAAATACGAAAACCCCCGTCTGTCATAACTAATATTTTTTTATGTTTTTGCAACAAAGCATGGAAATGTACAAATTTTTAATCTTTCCAAAAAAATTTTTAATATTTAAAGTTATATTACGCAAAAGATATATGATTGATTGATTTATTTTTTTGTGTTTGGGCCAACACTTTGGGCCCTTATTCCCTTTTTAGTGCATGTTTTCTTGGAAAATGGCGGATCTTCCCCGATGGATGGCGGGTCCCGGGGCCGACCTCCTCGGCTGGGGGTTACCCCCAACGGGCTCCCCACCAACGGGGCACCGCCGCCGGGGCAAGCCTAACCCCGACCGATCTCCCCGGGAAAATTTGGGAGTGTAGCATTTTGGGGAAGGAGAGGGAAAGGGCAAAGGGAAAAAGGGAAAGGGCAGATCGCGCGGGTCCCCGGCCCTTTCGGTAAGGGATGCCCGGCATTCGCCGGGATCGGAGAAACCGCGGAAAACACCCATCAGAGCCCTAAATTTTCCTCCAGACAGCGACTGTTTCACGTAGCTAGTGTTGAAAATCCCCGCCGTTTGGACTCAATGAAACCCCCGGTCAGAGGAGCTGTAGTGACATCAGTTGATGCACTGAGCTACCCCCCCCGGTCGCAAGGATATACTTTCACCAATTTATTAGCTTTTTAGTAATATTTTAAATTTTTACATTTTTCAAAGGGTCTTCGTGTCACATTTTCCCTTTGTTCATCAGTTTTCTGAGCCCCGCCACCGGGGGCACTAGACGCCATAGCCCGGGACGCATGGGATCGAGGTCAGGCGAGAGATCGTTGGCTGATGGAGAAAAAAGGGTGGAGGTGATGGCGATGAGCAGCCCGCCCCGGCCCGGGGCAGCTGCGCCTCACGGGTCAACGCCCCGGGAGTAAGCGGGGGGGGCGGCCGTGGGGGGGGACGGCCAGTGGGGGGGCGGCCGCCAAATTTTTCAGCGCCTCGCGCTTTCCGGCCGAGTCGCAACGGACTGGTTGGTGGAGACTTCCCAGGGGGGACGTGAGGCCACGGAATGCCCGGGGTCGGTGTACCTGGTGGGCGAGCAAGCAGCGGAAGGCGAGAGGGTGGAGGCTAGCGGGTGACTAACCCCGGGGGCGGCGGGTGACGGGGGGGCGGGGAGTGGGGGTGGCGATAGCGGCTGACGGTTTGCGTTACATGGTTCATTCAGCGGCACAGTCGGACTA